>VXAL01005371.1:29248-51279 GCA_013399475.1 Chauna torquata | reverse complement strand
CAAAACCAAACCAAAACAAACAAAAAAACCCAAACCAAACAAACAAAAACAAACAAACAAAAAAACAAAAACAAAAAAAAAAACAAAAACAAAAACAAAAAACAAAAAGCACAACAAACTGGTTGTAAGGATCAAACATACAAAAGAAGCTGCTGAAAAATCACAATGCATGAGTTGTCCACAGAAACTGGAATTTAAAATTGTACCACATAAGAGATCTTTCTTTAGGCTTAAATATCTGCTGGAAACTTTTAAGCAATTAAGTCTCCCCAGGTAAAACACATGGGAAGACAGTTATGTTTGAGCATATGTATTACTTACACAAGTTACACAGCTTTAAACAATTATGGGGTATTTTATTTACTCCAAAAGCAACAAATACTTTTTAAAGCTACACTAAGAAAAATCTAAACTTACTCCAGAGGAATATACAGTTTATTTACCAAAAATAATTGCCTAAACTGCTCCTGTAACAAAATCAAGAAGAAAATCCTAGAGGAGGAGAGGATGTAAAGTGTGCTTAAAGATCAGTTTATTTGATCAGGGATCATAAATGCTAATACCTCAGCTTCAATCACATATAATAGCACATGATTACGGAGTAAAATTATGATTACAAAATTGTGATTTAGACTACATACATACAAACAGGAGTGGGACCTTCCCATCTCTGCCTGCGATACCCAGACCCAGAGGAATGAAAGAGAAATGGGGGAAAGTCTTGACATAACACTCTAGAAAATTATTACTACTCTTTCCTTTCTTAAGCAAAGGGAAGGAGTGGGATGGATACTGCAACTCTCACAAATGCCTCTTGAGAAAAAAAATACTGTGACAGAGATGACAGTTACTTATTTCCCTTCATTCATGGTTGTACCAAAACAAACAAACAAAAACAACAACTAAAATCCAACTGTTACATGGAAGATGAATTACAGGTTAATTAATCAGCATTTTAAAATGTGTACTTAGCGCTATGGATAAATCTTACCCTGAAGATGATAGAGTTCAAAATTCTAATAAAGGATAAAATCTGAGATATAAAAATGAACAATAAAATCACATACTTTAGATTACAAAAACAATAAAAGCTAACTGCTCTGTAACATTCCAGTCAATATAGCAATGCTATCAAATTTATAACTTTAGCAAGAAGGAGCAAGAAAGTCTGAATAAATTATTTCATAAAGTACTATAGCAAGGAACACTTGAGAAAGACAGCAGGTAAATAGAAATGTAATTGATTAACTAAAGAAAATAATACTAAAGAATTAAATGCCAGGGCATGTCCTGCAGATCTTTGAGGGCAGGTGCAATATTTACCCAACAGCAAGACACCCTTGTGCCCCATTTGAGGGGCTCTGTGCATCTCTGCATACGAGAGACATACTGTGCAGGCTTGTGAGCAGGACTGTGTGGGGCTGGCAAGATTTACGTCCATCTCCCAAATACCTCTTGCAATTTGAGTATTCCAGAGAAGGTACTTTTTCCCCCCTCCATCTAACTAACACTCTGGTGATTTTGGCCAATCACTTCCAACAGAACAAGCTTTGCTTTGAAGCACAGACCCCTCACTTCCTGGCCGCACGAGGGATCAGCCAGAGGCAAACCCGCTTTGATGGAGGGGCTGCATAGCTGTGCCAACGCGACACTCTCCCCTGCTTCTTTGGGGACTATTAGTCCCGGCTAGTCCCTCGGTGCTGCAGCTTTGAAGTTCATGTGCTCTGGTTTTAACAGCCTGGGTTCAGCCTGCACTAGTGCTGTGCAGTGGGTTCCCAAATGGAGCTGATTTCCTTCAAGGGCAAGAAGTACTGATGCACTGGCACCTGCAATTGGACTTGCCCCAAACTCTATCCCCAAACAGCAAGAACACTGTAACGCTGCCACTAATAATCACTAGTGCAATTTTCATGCTTAAAGTAGAGCTTTTTTCTATTTTTCATTCTGGTTCTTGAGGAAACACTCCGCTACCCGTATGTTTTTGTAAATAGAGGTACGGTGATTTCAAAGTTATTTTGCTTCTATACCCTCGCTCACATCTGAAATAAAATGTAATAATTTTTGGCTCATGCTGACTTTTTCTTAAAGAGATATAAACAGATGCTACTTTTTGTCCTGTGCATTAACTTGGAAGTCAATGCACACAGTGATTCTGCAGTACTGCTGCTAACACACATGGTGCACACACAGGTGTTTAGGGCAATATTACCATACATGAATCCTAATCTGATGGACCACATCATATCCTGCATCTGAAGATCAGTCAAAAAGCCTTGGGAATACAAGCAGAGTTTGAATTCTAAGAATTGTATGCAATCTCAATTTTCCTTGCCATTGCACATAGGCGCTACGAGGAGGGCCAGAGTGCTGCACTAGCCATTAGCACGTATGATCATCCAGTGAGCTGCAGCCTCCATTCACCTATTTTCTTCCTTATCCCTTACTTTTATATCAAATTTGTGTGTGGCAAAGTTTATAATAAATTAATTTTATTTACTCAGTGAATGATAATGATTTAAGCAATGCAGTCTTTTCATGGTTATGCAATCTAAGATAAATATATGGTTTTGGTTGTGTATTGCTGGGTACTAAAGTTTAATTACATTATGAATTAAGTAATAATTCTACAAAATTTTTGTTCAAATCAGCTAACAACCTAACGTATCAACCATTACCTAAGGTAACAACCAATTTTGGGGTGAAGGTGTTATAAACTATAAGAAACAGTTTATTGCAGTGATATTTAATGTGAAGAGNAAGGAAAGGAAAGGAAAGGAAAGGAAAGGAAAGGAAAGGAAAGGAAAGGAAAGGAAAGGAAAGGAAAGGAAAGGAAAGGAAAGGAAAGGAAAGGAAAGGAAAGGAAAGGAAAGGAAAGGAAAGGAAAGGAAAGGAAAGGAAAGGAAAGGAAAGGAAAGGAAAGGAAAGGAAAGGAAAGGAAAGGAAAGGAAAGGAAAGGAAAGGAAAGGAAAGGAAAGGAAAGGAAAGGAAAGGAAAGGAAAGGAAAGGAAAGGAAAGGAAAGGAAAGGAAAGGAAAGGAAAGGAAAGGAAAGGAAAGGAAAGGAAAGGAAAGGAAAGGAAAGGAAAGGAAAGGAAAGGAAAGGAAAGGAAAGGAAAGGAAAGGAAAGGAAAGGAAAGGAAAGGAAAGGAAAGGAAAGGAAAGGAAAGGAAAGGAAAGGAAAGGAAAGGAAAGGAAAGGAAAGGAAAGGAAAGGAAAGGAAAGGAAAGGAAAGGAAAGGAAAGGAAAGGAAAGGAAAGGAAAGGTGTCTGAAAAACCTTCTGTCACTAAGCCGCCACCCAGAGTTGTAGCCTGGAAGTCACTTACGGACACCATACAGCTGCAATGTTGTTGGCACCTGGCAGTACAGAAGGTTAAAAACATGAGAATGAAAGGGGTAAAAGAGATGTAAAAATGCAGCCAGAGCATGCCGCTGCTGAATGCATGCCATTTCATAGTCATAATTTAAAGTGATCAGAAGGGGGAAAAATGAAGCACAATAAAAATGGAAAATGTTAGATTAATGACGCAGTCATTAAAATAAAAAAGGTGGAGTTATATGAGGAATGGATCTTATTTGAGTTATTGAAATTAAACAAGTTATTTTAACAATCATTTTAAAAATCACATTTTACTAAGCTCAAGGAAGGAAGGCAAAAAAATAGAAATCTTCATAGGGAATATTTCAAATTGTCAGTGGCTTTAAAAAATGATTTAAGATTTTCTCTTGTATCTTCTCTTTCAATTTTAGAATTTTAGTTGCCATATATTATAATGGTATTTTAGCTATAAAAGTAGTTTTCCACTCACTGTTCTCTTGCCTTTCAAGGAGACAAACAGTTTTTCTTTCCTCTAAATGAGCACAATAAAATGGGTAAGCTGTCTAGGGAAAAGGAAGCCAGACAAACTAGTGGTATAAAACTCAACAGAAAAATGTGGTACAGACAAGAGGCGATCTAACGCATGTTTACTGTATGCCGTGCAATTTATTCTACTGGTCAGGTTAAAACAAGAGTTTCTTACTGCTGAATTATCAGTAGGTTCTGTTCAAAACTAAACCCGTTGTTGCTTCTGTCCCTAAAGCTGAACTTTAAACAAAGTAGAAGAGAAAGATTGGCATGCAAAACTGTACCATAAAAATAGTAATTCTGCAGTCAATAGCAGTTAAACAGGAATTCTTAAAACCTGGGGACGGATCTTGCTACTGTTCCTTACAAACGTCCCTGTGCAAAGCCTGTGTATGTCTATATGTATTTTAGTAGACTAATTTTCAGCACTTCAGCAAGTACTTTTCCATCTTCTTGAAAACCTGGAAATATCAATAGAACTATCAGGTATGAAGAAGTTGATATTGGGAGTCAGCTAAAAGAAAAACAGAATAAAAACACAAACTAGGGATGCATTTAGAAGAACCAAAGCTCCACAAGATTCTCCTCTCCCTAGCTGATGTAGGCAAACCAACAGATTGTCTTTCTGTCAGGCAGATCCTGATGGAGATAAATGTAAAGGCTGGAGTGCACGCCTAATTTTTACACACAAGCTGCAACCAGACCGTGGATTTATGCTTCAAGGCAACCAGATTTCTCCTTGTGTGCACTTAAACACTGCTGTTGCACTCAGTCCGTCTTGTTTAAACGCCTTTAAAACCAAACACAGGCTCTGCCCCCTCCCCCTCTCCTCCTAATTATATACTTTTTTGTTTGAAGAAGCAAGCCCTTTATTGCTCATAATTTCAGCTATCACTTGCTTGGGCACCTTCTACAGATCAATAGCACGCAGTTAAGTGGATGAAAAGGCTAAATGTGATTGTCATTTGCAATGCAAGGTTGTGTGTTTTTTTCCCCCTTAGCTTTAAAATGCTGTGGTTGGGTTTCATTTTAGAATACGAAATTCCCATTCCAGGTACAGAGTAGCTGCACATTCAAAGCCTTTTGTCTTAAATTAAATATCTGTCATTTTTTAAGGCCAGAATACTGGCATAGGTTATAATAAAAACTAGCGTCCAACCTGCAATTTTACAGATTCCATTGCTGGTGGCCATACATCTTTGATGGCAAAACTACATTGGTTGTAGCACCATAAAATCAATAAATATTAACCTTTTCTGACACTTTCTGCACGGATGCTTTATCAGTCGCTGTCAGGTGATAGAACAGGCAGTGATGTACTGTATTTTTCAGCTAAGAATTCATACCAAACTAAGAAATCAATGCAGATTAACAAGCCTTTAAATACAAAAATTGCCAATGGAATTTTGGTTCTATATGATAAAAACTAAACCAAATCATGATACTACAGAATAATAAATTTGTCACATATACTTTTAGCAATGTATGAAATACAAATACAGTATTTTTATGGCAAAATAAGTGTGCTTGAATGCCATAGATAAAATAAATTCAGTTTTATATTTCATGACATATCTATTACAGATTCTAGCTTACAAAATTAAATGCCTACCCAATTAGACAAATCCTATCTCTCCACATCATTTAGAAACTCACAGTCCTCACTTTGCTGAAAGACATTCATAACAGTTCAATATACTTAAAACTCCATTTCTAAATGACGAAAGCAAAAAATAAAAGTTTACTAGAAAGTGAAAATATGCAATTTAAGTTATCGCCTACCTCATATAACTGGAACAATAACCGCATTTAGTTCTAAGCATCTTAGAAGCCTAAGGCCTTTAATTATCGGCAACCATCTTGCTCCCTACAATCCATACTGCAGCAGCATATAGCATTTCAGCATAACAACATACAGACTGATAACTTGAACTGGTTCTGTTTCTCCCTATTCTCAGCACTGCAGTTTCTTCTACCTAACACTGTACTTCCTTTCCAGAGCTTTAGAAATTGTTTTTATTTATATGTAATTCTTGTGAAAATATAAGATAGTCAGATTACATGGGCTTTCCAAAACACTTCAGACTTCTTAAAAACTACCACAATACCTCCAAAAGCTTGGAAAACATTCTAAACTTTCTTCAAATATGGAACCTGATAGTAAATAGGTGAACAATGCTGGTAAGTGCTAATATACTATTCTTGAAAAATGAGGACTATAATTTGGCTTCATTCAGCCTATATAGCCAAAGTTTACTAGAAATTATTTTATCTGTAATTTTTAAATCTAATTTAATCCATCTTTCTAACAATGTAGGTGCCTGTGCAACAATTACCTTCTCCTGGAAATAAGAGACAGTACATGAAATACTAATGTAAAACAGTAAAACAAAAATACAGATATTAATGTACACCAGCATTTAGACATGCCTTGTGAAGTCAGTGACAGGGACACAACAGCAACTGGAAAAATGGAACTGCTTGGAGAAATGCAATGTATGCTCTGTTACGTTATGTTAATAAGGGCTAACTTCAAATGCACTCAGAGCATTATCAATACATGCTTTAAATTTTAAATTGAAGTACAATTTTACTTTTGCCATTTCTTTCTATAACATCTGTATTTTTACATTATCCAAGAAAAAGATCTATTTCTGCCAATCAGCATTGGGAGCAATCTGATTGCAAATTCTACATTCATTTTCTTTAAAAAAAAATTGGCAAAAAAAAAATTATTAATCTCAGTTTACTTATTAATGCTAATATGAAAGGAAAGCATTTATTTTCAAAATTCTGGTCAGGCAAAAAAAAACCCCAGCTTTTACTTTAAGCAAAGGCAAAGCCTACAGACTGATAGAAAGTTTTGTAAAAATTCCAAACATGCCTAAAAGCGTCCCATGTCACCAAGGGGATGTCAGATAAAAGCATTATTTTAACACATGGCACAGCAGACTCACCGCATAAAGCAGGCACTGACATTGCAAACAGATGACCTTTAGGTCGCGAGCCACTTTGCACACCTGCACAGCCACCTCGCAAACCCACTTCATGCTCAAATCTGAATTACCTTATACAAAAGCATCCCCCCCAACCAATCTTTTTTTCCATTTTTAGTGAGAAGATGGCAACAATGCTAAAGTATTTCCTGAGGGAGTCATCCCAGTCTCTCCATCAAAGTATCTTTAGTCCTCTCTGCTTTCCCAAGATCCTCAGAAACCTCACACTGCTCAGACCAACTTATAACCATTTAGTCTTTGTGTAACTGAATACTTGGCTAGTATCCCCAGCCTGGCCAAATCTTTGGTGCCTCTCCTCCACTCTTCTCTTAGAAGATTTCTGAAGTTATCTGAATTTCACATATATATCCTGAATCTAAAATCAATGTGAAATTAAAAATGTTTCCCTAAAAACTTGATATCCCTTGAGATATGAGATAACTATACAACCTGGGTTTTATCTTTTTCTTGCTATTAGAAGATGATTTCATTTCAATAGTTCCCAAAAAGTTCCCTCTGAATGCTATTACTTCAAAGCAGACCAGTTCTTCTAAATCTTCTACAAACTATATTCTGAAAACTGTTATCTGCTGTTACTTCTACGCACCATTTTGGCAAGATACAAAAGAGGTACATAGGGACATAGCTTGGAGTGCAATACAGTAGTTTCCTTAATGCTTTTTTGTATGTACGTTGATCAACTCTGCAACCCCATTATATTTCTAAACATTATATAGCAACCAACTCTTTCCTTTAGCTGCAATACAACAATCGCTAATGAAAAGCTCTTCCAGTAAAAATAATGTAGGTTTCTGAAATGTTATTTAAGCAGTAACCAATTGTGTCCTTCAAGTATCTGAAAAGTCCTCTTAAGTACGCTGCATACACCTGTCCAGCAGCGTTGCTTCCCGATGTCTGACGCCTCTGGTACTTCCCAGGCCCCAGCCACTGGAAGCGTGCCTCTTTAAACCAGCAGTGCCTTTAATCCAGTCCTGTGGAGCTGAACCAGTGATTTGTATTATCTGAAGCCCAAAGTTTTCATTTATGTTCAGGTTCCTATGAAATTTATATGAAAATTGCACTCACTTTAAGGTCCCTTTATACTGTCAGAGAACACTATACGAAAATCAGACCGTAAGGGCTCAGAGAAGGAAAACATCTGTATTAAATCTGTAGCAGTTTTAGAACAGCCCATTTCTTTGACATTAGATATTGATGAGCATGCACTCTGTCCAATAAATGCAAGACCTGCATAAAATATCTTAAATTCAGAAGATGTACTTTTTATCTTCTCATTTAGAACTAGGGTTTCCCCGCTAACTGACCCACTGGGAGTTAAGAGATATGATATCTGCCTCCATGGTTTTTTGACATGATACGAGAATTATAGATAGTCGGCATGCAATGTATTTATATGAGATATAGTTTCATATTATGCACTTATATGTTCACCAAGAAAGAGAAGCAATCTTTCTTCTGTGAGACTTCTACCTATCTCCATTTCCTTTAGTGCAAACAGTTATAGACAAGCTCCTCTTTGAACTGATAATTTTTTAGAGGTCATTCAGCCCATAATTTCAGGTCCTAGTCACTATCCTGATGGTCCTTCTTAGGAAATTGGACCCAGTGGGAACGTTTTTTCCTTCTGCTTAGTCTATGGGTCAGCATTTTCCTTCCCTTGTACTTCTTAATTCCCTTAAGTGGCAATTATTTAAGGCACAGTTAGAGAAGGTGCAATCTACATTCATCCAATAAAACCTAAATATTAAAAAGGACAGAAAAATCCAGCATGGTTACTAAGGATATATGGGAGAGCATTTAGCATTTGAAAGGTACCAAAGATCTGGTAAATGAAAAGATGGGGAAAATTATGAAGAACTATTGGAAGTAAAATAGAAATTAGAAGTACAAAAGAACACGTGTACCAGACAGACAAGGCATCCTGCTTGCAAAAGGTCAAGATCCAAGATGCCAAGTCAGGAAATTAATGGAATGTCGGTGCAGCATACATGGGATCAATGAAAGCAAACAAAAAGAAAGCCCAAAAGAAATTTTAAAAATCAGCATGGAATGCCAATGATTTGTGATTCATTGGAGCAATTATTGTTGAGGGCTCTTTTCTTCACTAATGACCTGAACGAGGAAAGCATTGAGCACACAAGTAACACTTGATTCAGTCCTTCCATATCTAACACTACCCACATACATGTAAACATTTTTCTGACTGCAGAATTATTTGGTATTATTTGTGCCATTTTGTGTAGTAATCAAATTTTGTATGATAAGCAAATAAAACATTTCTGTAATTTAAAAAAAAATGAAAATTGAGACAATGGCTTGCAAGTAAATCAAAAGAGACTAACAAATATTAATCATCTAAATGATTTATCAGGAGTGCACTCTTTCAGTGCATGTTGTTGAGCTGTTGGTAGCATCTCATAGGAAGCAGGAAATTTAAATAAAGTATAGCTAAAGTGAAAAAGGCCGATAGGTGGTGATATGATGTAGGCAAAATGCACTCTGGTATGTGGTTATACTGAAATATAGTGTGCTCCCAGGTCTTGGAAGTGCTCTTAGTTCAAGACTCCAAGTAATGCAATAATTTGTTCATAACAGGGATGACACTGTTGTGATATTATATACAGATATTTATTATATTACATATAATAAATGAGTATATAAAATCACGACATTTTAAATTAACATTTTCATATTCTTCTTCAAGTTGCCTCTTACAGCTTACGTTTAAAAAACAAAAAATTTTAACAGCTTTATGCTTCTTAGGACTCCAGCATAACTTCCCTGGATGATACGCTAAGAGATCTACTTTTAAAATAGCTTCTGCTAATAGGAAGACAATTTAAATTTTCTGAGTGTAGGACAATCTCCACATTTGAAAATATCCTGAATGANTGTAAATATATAAATATATTCGTACAAATATATATATAAATACGTTGATATATAAATAGTAATATTTCCTTTTATTATTTATATTTACCACATACCAATATGCATATATATATTCTAGCAGAATTCAGTATTTTGCCTTTCTAGATGTGCTGTCTCATCTTAAGGGACTTCTACTTCTGTACTTTAATATTTCAGGCTTGCTTTAAAAGTTTTGTGTTAGGATTAGGATATCCTATTTTTAGCATCAAATAGCCAATAATATGTCTCATGTTCTTCATGAAGGATATATTATCTATTAGTGTAATGAAGTAATACCTTGGAGTAAGATACCTTCTTTTCATCGGTGAATCTGACATTCTTGCAAAGGCAACAATCTTTGTGAACACCTGCAGGGAAGCAGTATGTGGCTACCAACACAATGCAATGGATTGCAAGGAATTTCCAAAGCAGATGTCTGTCTGATGATCTTTTGAAGGCAGATACGAGGTGGGCATTAGGACTCAAAAGAAATTTTCAAAACAGATGAGGATTTCTGTTTTGGCCAGTGTGACACAGCTGCCTTCCAGGTCAGATGACTGGGTACTCCCCTGTGGAAAGCAGGATGGCACAAGATGGAAGGACAGGAAAGCAGATACTTGTGTGCTTGCACCCAGATTATTTGTTTAGACACAGGCAAAGAGGTTCAAACTGCTTGGGATTAACAGCTCACCCTGCAAACCGTTAGCTGCTCTGTTACAAGTTGGGATTGTCCTTCAGAAAGGAACAAGGGGTAGGAAATCCTCAGCACAGTGGGATGTGGGCAGAAAGACAGTGAACAGAATGCTAGATTACAACTATGAATGTCATTGCTGCTATAGAATACGAAAAACACTTGCGCAATGACCCTGCGGCACAGTGCCTACTTTCTGATGGAAAAATGGTGCACGATATGACAGACATTATACCTCTGCTGATCAGAGGCATTAAGAGAAGTTCCAGACTTTGGTCTAGGCAATATTTTCCTTTTCCTTAAAACTATATTCTGAACATTTTTTCTTTAGTGAAATTCATGGCATTCACTCTCATCTGAGGATACTGTCCGCTTAATGGAACATAACTAATGTTAATAGTGGTATTTTTTTCCATGTTAGATGATGTAATATTTGCTTCAAAGTATTTCAACACCCTCTTTCACGTCACTCAGCAGCAATATATGCCGACTGTTCAGGAAAAGCAACTAAGGAACTATGAAAGGAGTGCCTAAGGTCTTCAACAGCAGTAGCAAAAGCTACATATTACACGAGAAAATACTTTCACAACCTCATGTCTTTTTTCACATCACTGCCTACCTGGTAGGGCCCAACTCTGTGGTCGTGACCACCCAGATAAAGACACTGGCTATGGAAGCTCTGCTAGGCATACAAAGCCTTCTAATAGAAGACAGATATAAAAATAATCAAATGGCTTACGTTTTAGGGTTTTTTTAAATGTAGATTAATTTTTTCTGAAACACAATAATACGTAATCTACATAGGTTATAAGGAACCTAGCTTTCTCCTTTACAAACAGAAAATCGTTTATACTAGGTTTTTATTTCAAGCACACACTAAAATTATTATTCTTCACAAAAGAGGAAAGGGAGTGTCTGCCAATCAACATGACATGCTATTGAAAGACTGGCACTAATAGCTATGACAAGAGCAAACCTGTTTGAAGCAGAGCTGCTGCTGTTTTTTTTTTTTTAAAGTATACCAGCCATCAAAAATAACATTTTATCTGACTAGCAACCCAAGCAATATTCCTACAGAAAAAGCTTCTGCCTGATTTGCCTATATCTAGCAATGGCAGATTTTTAATATTGTTTTAAATTGCAGCATTTAAAGTATATTTATTTAGTTTGTGATAAAAACTAGAAGCATAACTATACCAACAAAAAGTTTCAAATGCTTGCAAATAAAATTGTGTATCCATTCTGTAGAGGCTTTACTTAATGTATGAAATACAAGTCTGCATAGGTACTTAACTGACTTTTATTTCCATTATTTCATTGATAAATAGCATTCACTGAATTTATATTTTCGTAGTATGATGAATTCAGAGAGTATAATAGTAAAGAGATTTTTATTATTTCATTTTTCCTAATTTGTTTCAGCTTTGTATTTTCTACTAAAGAGTCAGAAGTTGTAAAAGAAAAAGGACAAAGAAAAAAAAGGAAAAAATTAAGAGTAGAAAAGTGCTAGGATACTGGCGTAGTTGTTATATTATCAGGTTATGTGTGTGCAATTCACATTCTGAATAAGTCTGCAGTTTCCACTTGGTAATACAGTTATACCTTGATAAAATCACATAATAGATCACACCATAACTTTTAGCAATCAATTTTTTCTCTTAATAATTTGATAAATGTAGCTGTCAAGTGGGATAAAGATCACAATTTTATTTGGGATTAACTATTTGAACTTTCAGAATTTCATTCATGAATATTGCAACTGTTACAACTGATAGCATCATAATTTGGTCCCTTGTTGATGATGTAATCAGGTTGCAGTTTGCTAGTAAAGTCTGGTTTCTCAAAAGCTAAAGAAACTGAAAGAAAAACGTGGAGAGTATAGCCTTTTGAAAACTGCACTTCAAAAAAGTTTTTTCAAACTTATGCATAAAAGGGACTTTGCTGTAAACTTTTCTTGATTTCATTGCTCTCTGGAAAGAGCTAAAACACCCCCTAGCTCTGTTCTCCTAAACTAAAAAAGAAAAAAAACAGGATGTAGGCCTGGCTTACTGAACAGATGATTAATTGAACTGTTTTTTCATTGATTTCAGATCTCAGGAGCCAATGAGGTAGCCAGCAAACTGCCAAAAAAAAGAGCAGAATTTCATAAGGATTATTCTAACACCTCTTAAAAATAAATAAATAAATAACGGTTCCTACGTATTTTATAAAGAATTTAATGACATATCAGAAAGGCAGGTGTACCTCTAGTCAGGCAGAGGTACTTCAGGCTCAGAGAGCAAGAATTTAGTGTTGATGATGGGAATGTCATCTCCAGGAGAAAGAACGCTTGGGGGGACTTGCATGTCTCCTCAGCTATCCCTCTTCTATTACAACACCTGAGCACTTTAGATCCACAAACACAACCCTTACCAACAGGCTGTAGATTAGCAGTGTTTTAAGATTTAAGAGCAGAAAGGACCATTAGATAATAGTCTGACTTCTGGTATATCAAAGGCCCTTAAATTACATTTAGTTTCTTTTGCAATGTGCCCGGCACCCTTGGGCCTTCCTTAAACCTATCTTCCAAAAAGACATCCAGTCTTCTCCAGGCTCTAAGGAGTGGAATAGGGGCAATTTCTTCTGCTAGTTGCTGGCAGAGCTCCATTGACTTCATATTTAAGTGTTTGCACCTTGATTCTCATTTCAATTTTCCTGACTACGCATTCAGTAACTGATTTTTCTTAGGCTGTTCTCAGCTAGATTAGGAGTAGCTCACGTCTGATATTTTCTCCCTGTGAAGCAACTCATACACTATAATCAAGTGCCTATCTATCATTTTGGTCATGAATTATGTAACTTTTCATGAGCACTAAGCCTTCAATCACCATGTAGGCAGCAAACTGCCAAAACATGATCGTCACGATCTTTGTTCTGTGGCTGCCCAACCCCAGAGGCACCTATAATTTTCGCAGAGGCACAGGCGCATTAAAGCTCTACTTCCAAGCACACCCCAAAACAGGGCTGCGCAGCAAGAGGAAGCAGCCCATGCTTTTCGTTCTGCCAGGATCCACAGCAGTAAGCAATCCTCCACTCCTACGAGCGCCGAGTGTGGCAGATATACTCACAGCACGCTGGATAATTTAAGTGCTTCACAAGCACAGTACCGCTTTCAAAGAAAGAATGGACTTACCAAAGAATACGATAAATTGTACCCTGATTTTTTTTAAAGATTTCCAAGAAATAGTTAATGACTGCTAATTCTAAATTAGTACAACACCTCTGAATTTTCTGTTCAATGTCTTAAGCAGTTCCCTAATTACACAACTGACTATGGTGAAACCATTTTTAAGCAAAAGCTTTTTGCCTTGAACTATGTAGGCACTGCATCCATTTTGCACATAGGGAAACTCTGACAGAGAGCAAGCCCATTGTATCAGTAACACAAAACACCCAGGATATTCTGACTTCACAGAGCTGCACTCACTCTTGAAGATCATGTTCACTTTTAACGGTGCAGAGCAGAAATAATGATACAGAAAAAAACAATATCATCGTGTAACTTTCAACATGTTCAAGAAAACAATAATTATCAAACTGTTCCTCTTCTCTCCAAAGAGCTTTTTGCCTTACGGCCAGTTTAGCATCCACACAAGACTACTACACACACAGTGAGATGCCATGGTCTCTGCAGCTAGTGGAATAATGGAGATGTCAATCCACAGATATTATTCTCTTTGGATATAAATAATGCATCATAATAGTATCATAATGCTTATAAGACAAGAGCTCCTAAATGGTGAACATTTAGTTCAAACTGAAATTACCACTACCAAGTGATGCTGTTCCAAAGCAGACAAAGCATTGAGAAAAACAGATGGGAGTACTGATCCCTTTCAGCTTCTGCCACAGGTACTGGCCATTCTCCTGTCCCACTTGTCAGAGCATTCAGGTTCAGTTAAACTCATTATTGGGATGCAGTGTCAACTGGGTGAAAAAAAAAAAACATCCAAGAAACTTGGAAATGTAATGCATATCCAACGATTTCTGCACCTTACTCTGTACTAGTCTTGTCATAAAGACAAGTCCATACTGAGCAACACAGAAAAATTTTCTTTATCAAGCAATCTTGTTTTAAAAAAATCACCAAACAGACAGTCATCAACATGATATTACATTTCACTCACTTATTGTACTAATTTCTCATTTGTAAGGACAAACATTCGGATTTCTGCATTTATAACACAAATAATATGAATAGTTTCCATTATAGCCAAATTACCATAACTAAAACGTTGACAGCAGGACACCTTAGCTTGCTAGCTATTCCACTTTAGTTCTAGAACAGCTATAAAATCTATCAGTCTTAACTGTCACTTTTTTAAAAAAAATAAATGAATATTGTGGATAACCAGCAATCATCGGATTTCTGGATTTTTTTTTAAACAAAATTTCAAATTCAATACAGAACTCAAGAAAATGGCTTATAGAATATCAAGAAATTGGCATAAAGCTCTTACAGAACAACACACAATGACATTTTAAAACCAGATTTGACGACTTGTATAAAAATTAGAGGTTAAACATGTAGGTTGGTATTTGAAGTGGAATCTAGCAAATGCAATCCATAATTTTATGTGCAGATATAGATATACCTTTGTTGGCTTGCATGCATGTTTTAAAAACTAAAGACAAAAGTATTCTCTAGATTGTTACTGTTTGAAAACATATAACGGTACTTCTTAAGGTTTGTAAGGAATATAGTTGCACAGCTAAATATCTCCCTCTATGACAGAGCTTACAGCAAAAAGGGGAAAGAAACACTGCAGACCTGGTTTTGTGGCATTTCCATACATCAGTTCCTCACATTACAAAGGATTTCAAAGATGCAAAATAGAAAGGGCTGTCACCTAATCATTTACAGTACCCTCCTCACATAGAAGCTAACTTGTTCTCCCTTCCACCTTCCACAGCCTTAGAAATGCAGCCTCTTCAGGCTCCTTCTTGCCACTGACCCCATAAAGCGGTATATTAATTGGCAAAGAAAGCTGAACAGAAATTAATATTACTTCAAAGAGCATTAACTTTGAATTAGAAATCCAACTGATAACCTCAATTTCACAGATGAGAAAGAAACTTGACTTTAACTCCCAGCCACATCCTAAGGCATCCCACAGCTCCACTCTTGGTGGGTTGTGGTGAAGGAATTTCTGACTGGTCCTGGGAAGCGGCTGGAGTTGGTGTCTGTCTCTGCCACTGATGAGACTTACTCGATTTCTATTTTGCTTGAAGAAGCAAAGGGGATGCCTTTCCCATTACAAAGCAATATTAGAACACAAAAGAAAGACAAATATGTTTAAGCTAAAAAATTGATCTTGTATGACACTTTCATACTCCTATCATCCTAACGGGTTCTATGTCATGTTGTGGATTCTCTGTGGGTATCAGCAATGACCAACAAGCAATCAGTAACCATGAGCTAGAGACAGAACAAATCTTATTTTGATAAGTAATGTTTGCCAGGGCACAGGAGTTTTCCCCTCATTTCTCTGAAAATCTTCTCTAGAATCTTTAACTCACAGATGTCCAGCAGTCAGAAATGGATTGAACAGAAGAAAAGAAAAACCATTTAATTTAACGCTGATGTGAATGCACAATTATCAGCTAGATCCTGCTTTAATGGTGTTTCCTCCTGAAAGGAGAATATAGTATCGCCATTTTAGCAATGGGATTATGTGAATAATATTTGAACACGCTTTTGTTGTATACTAGTTCTAGGCTAGCATAGCAATAACGAGGTGACAACCCGTTCTTTCTAGTAATAATATGTTTGTACAGAACCCTACTTAGTGTAAGGGGATTTCTCCAGTATAAGAATTAATGTATAAAAAAAATAGGTACCGTTAGAATACAACAGATGACAGTTTTCCTTTGTTGCCAAGACAAGCAAGTTGAATAGTTTTAACCACATCATGCTGAAATGAGCAATTCATTTACTTAGATATGGAGTCTTGAACAAACAATGTGAAAACTTACATCGATTTTGTGATTTTAGAAAAATGTTCATGGTTCTACCAGTGTTACTACCTCTTTCACGTATGAATAATGTATCTTTGTCTATTGAAAACACTTTAATTTTTCATATTATTTTAAGTGGAATTATTGTAGTTAAAATCCAACAGTTTCTGGATTTAAGATCTGAGTTCAATATTCATTCATGTTAGGCAGAACTATGGTGAAATGTGATCAGTTTTGTGACCTATTTTGAAATTGGTATTCCGCCAACTGGCATTTTGTTTGCACATCCAGATATTATACACCATATGCTGACATGACATGATGATTGGTTCCAAAATGAAGTGGAATACTTGGCAAATAGAAATATATGGTACAAATAATACACTGCCTCTAGTCAGGAAAGCAAGCAGTCATTCTGAGAAGGCTGAAAGGTTTTAAAATAGCTTGACTGTACACACTGCATAGTGCTGAACGAAAGCTCTCTAGGTCAACTTTTTCACAGGTATGTGACTCTCAAAAACTACGAGATCAATTCCTTATAGAAGATTCAAATCTGACACAACAGTACTAACAGTAGGACTTCAGTAGAAGATTAATTTGCATCTTAGGGAGGATTTTAGGGAGGATTTGGCCGACATAGCTTCTTCCTCTGGATTCCCAAACTCTTTCTTCTCACCATCTGTTCTTTTTTCCCTCTGCTCTGACTTGTCTTCCCTCCCAGTGATGTCTGAGTTATTTGCCTCTCCTGAGTTAAGAACACACTTCATTCAAGCTCCAGTCCAAGTTTGTATTTCTCCTAGCCTCTTTCCACTGAACTCTTCTTTTTCTCCTATCTTGATGCTCCAATTATACTTCTGCCTTCTATTCTGAACTTTAAAATCTCTACAACAAAAATCATCTTGTTCCTGAACAGAAAACATCCCCAACTTTTTTCTTTTAATTCCTGTTTCTAAAGCAATATTTTTGTTTTGCATTCCTCCAGTGATTTTCATATGTGCATGCCCTCTAATGTAAAGCCTCACAACATATATGCAAATTATTGATAGATCTCTGCTGTTCTGTATTTTAGTGCTAAACACTGTTTTGTTGTAATGAAATCTAGGATTTTTTAAAGCAGTACATTCATTTGCCATTGTATTTCCTAAGAAATTTTGTTTTTCTGCTCTTGGGGGCATGGGGTGGATAGAGGGGTTTAATACAAATGTTAAAAAAATGTACTTCTCTACAGAAGTTCAACTAAACTTCAAAATGAGGAATCTAAATATCATGCACTTCTGATTTGCGCATTGAACTGCAAACCTTGCTTTTGAAACATGAATGGATTTGAGTGCTTGATGCATAACCTTCATCCCTTGTGAAAACTTGAAGGGGACTAAGCCCATTTTAAAATCATGTTCTTCTTCAGAATAAATGATAGTAACATAACAGCTAGCCTTCTTATTGCAATCATTTAAGCATGCTCACCTAGAAAAGTGAAGAATTTGTAAGCGAAGGGAAGAATGACCTTACCAGCATGTAAGTACGCCAGATCAGGATTTTCAATGTCTGGGTGTAGTTCTTTCAAGTGGTTACGAAACTCCACAGGGATATTGGTTCCATAGTCACATTTAGGACAGTTATACATTTTTACTCCTTCATGCTTTCCTGTATGCAAGATGTGTTTACGGATGTTTTCAGCACAGTTAGACCTAAAAAGCAATGAAAATAAAAGAAAGAAGTTACATAATAATTTATTCACTACTAGTTGTTCAAGCTTTGGCTGAAAATAAAACCTAGTGTTATAACAGCAAATGGGTAGTCATTGCTTATTTTTCACTATCTGCCCAATTCTTGCATTCTCTTAAGTTTTGTATAGATGTTGTCCTTTGCATGAAGGCTCCCAAAGCTGTTTCAGGTTAACTGAACCAGAAGAGTTTAAAAATGAACAGTTTTCATGTTTGCAAAAGTTATAAAACGTTTTATTTTTCTCAATGGTAGTCAGAGATGGACAGAAATTAAGCTAAACTCTTTAACTTAGCAAAACTGATCTTTGTTTAACCATTCTGAGCATTAGGTCCTGAATAAAACCCTGCTACAGAAATGCACAGATGCCTATAACATTCCTAAGAGCATTCAGGTGAACCTTTCCTACATAGTTTCTAGACTCCATAGACTCCATGTTGTGAATGATTTTTGTAAGGACATTCCATCAATTCTTATCTCACCTTATTAACTGTTATTAGAAAAGAGAATGGAGCTGTTCAAGTTTACACCTTTTAGAAAATACACACAGATTCTTATTTACACTTGAAATGCAGCTTTTGTGGAATCAGTGGAGTTTCCATATATAAAAGCCAGAATACATATGCAATCAGTTTTAAGCACTTAAGGGAAATGTCTCTCATGATATTTCTGAAAAAAGTGAATAGAAAAAGACCTTACATTTATTTTATTCACAGAAAGTTCCATGATGTGACAGTAGTTTTTAATTTCCAGTCTTTAAAATTTTGCACTCATTCCAAAATTATTTTGCATTAGAATTTCCTACTTACTCAAAGTCTGCGATAAAACCCACACACAAGATACAGTTTTTTCATTTATTTCAAGCAGAAATAACCAATGATTATTCTTGAATTAAAATAATGGCCTGTGTACAATTTCTTTTGCAGACTTTCTTAGTACTATACACTATTAATGTTGTTAAACTAAGAATGTTAATCCAGCTTAACTGAAAAAAAGTACAAAAACTCAAGTTAAATATATAAATACGCAATACTTCACAAATACTCCAATAAGACAATGGTATTTTGAGCAACTGATTGTTTACCCGTCACTGTTATAAATATCACAGTAACAAGCACCTAAAAAAAGACCCCCAAAATAAACTGGAAGTAGCAGCTTGAAGTTCTGTTGGAGTGCTTGCCTCTCCCTTGGAGATGGTCATAGTAAAGATGATATCTGCCTTACGGTGCTGCCAAAGCTCACCCTCTGTCATGTCCATCTGCTACATACCAGTATAATGATCAGACTCCTAAGAATGTCAGAGAAGACACTTATGTTCACTGAAAAATATGGGAAATATTGGTCCTCAGCATCTTTCAGCATTCAGCTCTAAAAAAATTACAGTGCTCATAAATGTTGTTAAAGTGAAACATGTATTTTATAAAAAAACCTGATAGTGTACACTGCAATGAAAGCAGGAGACAATCTGGTAACCTTCTATCATGGGTTATACTTTAAAGGGCTGTGGATTAAAGTAGAGCATACAAATCTGAAATAAAATATATATGTCCTTTTAGTTCAGCTCTCATACTATGTTCAGGAGAGATATAAAACTTTTTACTTTGAAATATTTCTGTGAAATATATAAAGGATCTGTAGAAACCTATGTAAGAGTTGTGAAGAAAACCCAGCCTGTTCAAGTCATAAAAGGCCAGTCCTATCTCCTTTGATTTGTGAATTTGCTCCGACTACTTTAAACAGAGCAATCCAAAAGTCTCATTTATTTAGCCATCAGTAAAAATCTGTGCCTGAACAAGCCCACATACCAGTCCACCCATGATGGGAAATCAAAATTTTAAAAAATATATTGTTCCATGCAATGAGCCCAGAAAGGCTTAATCAGAAATGAGGAATATGAGATCACAAGGTATTACAAATGGACTCTCACATTAGGTTGCAAAGTAGCAATTGCAATCATAAAGTAAACCAGGAAGGTAACAACTGGCAAATCCAAGCACTTCTGAAGCCAAGTAATACCCTTAAATATGACATGACAAAAATGTACTGCATTAAAATTTTTTTTCTTTTTTTTAATTGTTCAAATTGCTTCATCTGTTTTATCAGGAGTCTTCTCCTGAGTACTGTACAAATATGTTATCATATGTCTGACCAAAAAAAAAAAAACCACACCAAAACTCTGTGTATGTGTGTACTTACATCACTTCAACTCATATAACTAAACACAGAGGTCTGTGATTTTAAACAGCACTGTACTTTCATTAAAGCTATGCCACGATAAACATCTAACTAAAATATTATAGTGGTGCAATAGTGATGATAGTTAAACATTTGACAGGCTTTCTCCTATAAAATTAACTTCCAGGAGTTTATAAACTCTGAGATAAAGATTTCCTTTGTTCTGAAATTTGGCAATGTAGAGCCCAGCACAAAAGGAATTGTTTGAATAAAGTCTGTTTTTTTGAGTTCCACTCTGAATTATAGCAGCAAAGAAATAAACGCAGCTTTTAAGAGGCTAGCCTCTATTCCAGTACGGCTAAAAGAGAATCTTTTTAGTTAAATTATTATCATTATTTCTTAATGTAAGCATGCTTTTGTCCTCATGATCCATTTTCCATTTTGAAAATCAAACGTATATATTTCTGGCAATTTTTCCACACTCTGAAATAACAGGAAGAGCATTCATTAGAGATACTTAATTAGTTTGAAGCTATAGTCTATGGGTTTGTATTCAATCCTGATGCAGAGAAGCAGAACAGAAATTTCTTTTTTCTATTGTTCCTTGCAGTGAGTCTTCTTATCAGAAATGAAGAAAGGTTTATGAGACTTGATGCAAACTCCATGACAATTCTCTTAAGGGGAAATGGAAGACCTCTAGTTTTCAGCACCCTATCAGTGCGACACATGGTAAGAGAGGAGATAGGACATGTTGCAGATGAACAGCAAATGTGAGGAGCTCAGCCCATACTACCCATGCAACAAGCCTGTACAACTTCCTCCATCAAAGACTGATACATTGGGAAGGGTGTAGACATATTTTCTCTTGCACATGGCCAGGAGAACTCCTGCGTTCCTGTAAGGGACAGAGCTGTGAAGTAAAGGAGACAGATAGCAAGTTTCTCCTGAGAAATCCAGCTACTGCTTAAGAAGAAAGGAAAACCTCTTTCTGGCTGAAGATAAAAAAGTTTTTTTTTTTTATCTCTAAGGTTCATTGCACAGCGATGCATTCATATCGCTGTTCTAACTGCACATTTCACGTTGTCTTTAGAAGTCCATTCCTACCAACCAGTTTTCTGTCTTTCTTCTGCTGCTTCTAACAAATTAAAGGTTGCTGCATATTGGAATATCATAAACTGGAAATGACTTGTCAATCCTAAAATTGTACTTCTGCCACAGAGTCACAGAATGGTTGAGTCTGAAGGGGACCTCTTGTCCCTTCCAAGAGGACGGAGGTCATCTTGTCCAACCCTCCTGCTTCAAATGGATTTTGAAGATCTCCAAGAAGGGAGACTCCACAGTCTTTCTGGGCAACCTGTGCCAGTGCTCAGTCAGAGCACACTAAAAAAGTGCTTCCTGATGTTCAGACAGAACCTCCTGTGTTTCAGTTTGTGCCTACTGCCTCTTGACCTGTCACTGGGCACCACTGAAAAGAGCTGGACTCCATCTTCTTCACACCTTCCCAGCACTTATGTGTGCGGGACTTGCTGCTCCACCTGGATCCATACAAGTCCATGGGGCCGGATGGGATTCATCCCAGGGTGCTCAGAGAGCTGGTTGATGTCATCACGGGACCTCTCTCAATTATTTTTCAATGGTCTTGGGAATCTGGAGAGGTCCCAGTTGACTGGAAGCTG
>VXAL01005371.1:17985-29148 GCA_013399475.1 Chauna torquata | reverse complement strand
GTGAACAATTGGCTGATGGGTAGGGCTCAAAGGGTTATGGTAAATGGGGTTACATCAGGCTGGTGGCCAGTCACCAGTGGGGTCCCGCACGGCTCCATTTTAGGGCCAGTTCTTTTCAATGTCTTCATAAATGATTTGGATGTAGGACTAGAAGGTGCTTTAAGTTTGCTGACGATACTGAACTGGGAGGAGCTGTTGACTCTGTCGCAGGTGGAAAGGCCTTGCAGATGGATCTAGACAAACTGGAGAGCTGGGCAATCACCAGCCATATGAAGTTTAACAAGAGCAAGTGCCAGGTCCTGCACCTGGGAAGGGGCAGCCCTGGCTACACGTACAGACTGGGTGATGAGATGCTGGAGAGCAGCCCCGCAGAAAGGGATCTGGGGGTTTTGGTAGACAGCGAGTTGAATATGAGCCAGCAGCGTGCCCTGGCAGCCAGGAGGGCCAGTCGTATCCTGGGGTGCATCAAGCATGGCATTGCTAGTCGGTCGAAGGAGGTGATTTTCCTGCTCTACTCTGAGCTGCTACGGCCTCACCTCGAGTACTGTGTGCAGTTTTGGGCACCACAGTTCAAAAAGGTGTGAAACTATCGGAGACTGTCCAGAGAAGGGCTTCAAGGATGGTGAAGGGCCTAGAGGGGAAGACATATGAGGAGCGGCTGAGGTCACTTGGTTTGTTCAGCCTGGAAAAGAGGAGGCTGAGGGGAGACCTCATCGCGGTCTACAGCTTCCTCACGAGGGGGAGCCGAGGGGCAGGCATCGATCCCTTCTCTCTGGTGACCAGCAATAGGACCCAAGGAAATGGAGTCAAGCTGTGACAGGGGAGGTTCAGGTTGGATATCAGGAAAAGGTTCTTCACCGAGTGGTTGGTNCAGGCTCCCCAGGGACGTAGTCCTGGCACCAAGCCTGTTGGAGTTTAAGAAGCGTTTGGACTATACTCTCAGTCACATGGTCTGAATTTTTGGGTAGAGTTGTGTGGAGGCAGGAGTTGGACTTGATGATCCTTGTGGGTCCCTTCCAACTCGGAACATTCTATGATTCTATGATAAGATCCCCTCTGACCCTTCTTTTCTCTAGGCTCAATAGTCCCAGTTCTCTGAGCTTCTCCTCATGTGAGTGATGCTCCAGGGTTTTCATCATCTTAGTGACCCTTTGCTGGACTCTCTCCAGGAGCTCCATGTCTCTCTTGTACTGGGAAGCCCAGAACTGGACACACCACTCCACCTGTGGCCTCACCAGTGCTGAGTAGATGGGAAGGATCACCTCCCCTTACCTGCCTGCAACACTACTTCAAATGCAGCCCAGATACTGTTAGCCTTCTTTGTGGCAAGAGGACACTTCTGGCTCATATTCAACTTGGTGTCCACCAGGACCCCCAAGTCCTTTTCTGCAAAGCTGCTCCAACTGGGTGGCCCCCAGCATGTGCTGGTGCCTGGGGTTGTTCCTCCCCAGATGCAGGACTTTGCAGTTCTTATTGAACTTCAGGAGGTACTTGTCAGCCCACTTCTCCAGCCTGTGGAGGTCCCTCTGAATGGCAGCATGACCCTCTGGTGTATCA
Source organism: Chauna torquata (assembly GCA_013399475.1). Lineage (NCBI taxonomy): Eukaryota > Metazoa > Chordata > Aves > Anseriformes > Anhimidae > Chauna > Chauna torquata. Next base: position 27,591 of record VXAL01005371.1, on the reverse strand, counting down.
GCCACCTCTCCTCGTTTTGCGTTATCAGCAAACTTGCTGACGGTAAACTCTTTCCCATCCATCCAGGCCATTAATGAAGATGTTGAACAGGAGTGGACCCAATACTGACCCCTGGGGTACACTGCTAGTTACTGGCCTCCAACTAGACTTCGTGCCACTGATCACCACCCTCCAAGCCCAGCTCTTCAACAAGAACAACAGATCCAAAAGAGATTTAATTTACTTCTGATGTCATTGTCATTTTGTAAGCAAATCTCAGAATACTGATAACCACCTAGATAGGAACAGCATACTACAGTGAAAAAAGCTGCGTAGGTATTATAACAGCAAATAATACTCAGCCTCCATTGGACATCTCCAGTGGCATCCTATCACAATGAGGCTCCAAGCTTATCCACAATAGGGCCTAAAGAAAAATTAGTTACTCCAAGGATGAGAGCAAAACAGTTTATTCAAGTTTTCAGCGGTGACTGTGCTTGCATAGGCATCATCCACAGAGTGACAAGTAAGCCTAGTGCTACACACCACAACCCTCAGTGACCTCATCTGCTTCTTATCAGCATTAATCTGCTTGGTGGGAGAGTATAGAAAAGTGGAAGGTTAGGAGTAGCATAAACGGCCAAGACATTTTGTCAGAGTGAGAAGCTTCTGCCTCTACCTTGCATTCCCCCTCCCATTGCCTCTCTCCTATCTTTATATATCAGTTCTGTTACCAAAAATAGGATATTATGCTAAGAGCAAGAAACGGAGCACCTTGTCTACAGGACAGTGGGAAAATACATGTTGCTAGTGCACAGGGCAAAAGTTCTCACAACTGCCTTCCTTCTTAAGCAAGAAAATACTGTTGTTCCTCTGATCCCTAAAAGTAGTGTAACTCTGCCCCTATGCAGCCATTTTCTCAATTGCATTGGCAAGCTATGGTGTGCCACTGGTTGGATTCCTCAGCAAAACTAGGTCCTTCCCATTGAAAACAGCAGTACTGTTAGGGGTTCTGGGATGGCAGAACACAGATATGCACTTTGCAGGAGGCAGAGGTGGGAGTTCAAAGTCAGCAGCAGGGAACCACATGAGGAATGATGAGCCTTGGAGCAAGTTCATGCAAGGTGGGGACTGGTCAGCTTGCAGGTCCCCCAGTTAGTGCTGGCGGTGGTCATTCTTCCTTCATCTCTTCCTTCTCTCCCATCCTGCAGGGCTCAGTCAGCTGGCCAGTCCTGCCAGCGAGCAGTACAAGCAGTAAGAGGGTAGGCTTCGGGCATCCCTTCCCCATGCAGAGGGGCTCAGCCCCAGTCTCGTGGCTGGAAGGAGGGAGTTGCGCTCAGCCCTCCTCCCAGCCGCCATCACAGGTTTAAGCAGCCCATGCAAACAGAAGAATTCTGTAGCTAGCTGCAGAGCTGTGGCTGCCTGATACCAGAGGTATTTGCTGTCCTCATCTTTTACATGATATTTTTTATATAAAAAACATGAAGAGAAATTTATAAAACATGTTCCGTTAATTCTAAACTTGCCCATGCAGAATATGAATACTTCCATTCTTTCTAGGGGTTTTGTACACGATATAGCACTGTATTCAACAGCTACATGAAATATAGCAGGAAATAACCTATTTTTATTAAGATGTTTTACTAATAGGAAACTGAAATTAGCACACTCTTCCATTATGCAGTGCCTGATATTTTCAGAAAGATGCTTACAGCAAGGCATGGAAATGGAAAGTTTTGGAGGTACAAATGAGGCAAAATGTTAATTATCTAGCCCACTAAGTTTTAAAATTTTTAGCACCTTGCAGGGCTCATATTTGCACAAAATAAACCTTTTACAAAAAGATTTCTTCAGGACATTAGGTACAAACATCCTCTTTCTGCACATAAATGCATATAACCTAAAGGCCGTATGGCAGCTCCATGGATGTCGCTATTTACGACATGAAAACAAACACAGTGATACAGCCAACTGAGTGAAAAGATTTCTATTTTTCCCTGCTAGTCAGTATGAATCAAGTTCGCTCTGGTACGGAGAGCACTCTGAAGGTCTTCTGCACTGCTTATACCCTGCTATGCAACGTACAAGAAGCACACGGAAATGGCAGTATTTTGACTGAAAAATAGCAAAGTCACTGGATACTTTCTTCCAGAAATCCAAGCAGTTATGATGAAAGCAAACGTCTGAGGAAAACAGTATGTATCATCGAAGATTCTTAACCTCAGTTATTAACCAAAAATTCGCAGGTGTCTACAGAAAATGCCAGCTAATTTGGATAACTGCCTTTAGTTATTGCAGTTTCAATTTAAACTAGAAAAGGAGAACCACAGATTTTTTGAAACACAGTCATAAGGAACATTTAACTTGACCTCATGGATACCACAGTTTATAAAAAGTTTGCCCAATGATTCTTGCTTCAAACCCTCAGCCTTTTTGGTGCTAAAACTTCATTTTTTTGAGACAGATTGAAATCCAAGGGAAGGCAAAGGGGAATCCATTGTAATTGTAGGCAAATTACTCTACAGTCAATCACTCTCATTTTCTCAGACTGTCATATTTCTTATACTACGGCACCCAGCTAACAGATGCTGCTACGTCTGACACTTCCTGCTCAGCTGAAGAGTCCTCTGCTATCAGTTGAGCTACAGGACTGACTGAGTTCCTTCCATCTCACTTTGGGAAATCACCAAATTTTTCCTGAATCCTTTTCAATTGGAAACATTGCTTTACTCTTTGAACACTACAGTGCACTTCACACCAGTGCTGCAAACACAGATGCCCGGACTTCCCCTGTTCTCAGCATTCCTCAGCCTAGCCAGGGGTTCTGGCAGCTCCTGGATACTCCCCAGTGCACCAGGAGCTCCTGTTCATTCATTCGTGTGTTGGGACCTTTCAGTTTCCTTCAGCATTACTGCTTCCCAAAATACACCCTTCTAGCCTGTCTTTATTTCTTACTCACATTAAACTGTATGAAAACTAGCATTTGATAGAGTGATGGTAAACAACCTAATGGGCAATACTTTCTTGACAGGAAACAAACACCACAATCTGTGATAATTACATTATATGACCAGGCTTATTCAATCAAAACCTTCACAGTGACAGTCACCCTGTCCAACTTTACTAAGCAAAACCCAGACAAACAAACCAAACAAAAATTCATCCCAGCATAGTCAAGATTTACCTACATTTCTGTTTTTTTAAATAAAATAAACCAATTGCCAATTAACTCAAACTAGCTACAACATTATACGCATTCAGCATGCACCACTAACACTCAGTTCAGAACACAAGTTTAAAAACTGTAGTATTGGCTTACCTCCTCAGTGCTAGAGGTCAGCACAGTATTGCCCAAGAAATAGTAAAAAGTAAAAATGTCATGGGTAAAAATACATTGCAAAATGTATTAACACTAGTATCATTATCATCATTATAAAACTGTAATTATTATTATACATTAACATATATAACATATGTGCATATGTATATGAGAAACGAGGTACGTTTTCTGTCTTATTATTACTAGCACACACCTGGGTTACCTTTTCCTTGCTTTTTTTCCTTTACAAGGAGAAATCCCATCTTTTATTTAGGTTTTAAATGACTGAGGGAAGAATCACATGAATACGTGGGCTGGTGCTCCACAACCAACCTCAGTTATAAAGTGACTTATGATACTATTGCCAGAATTAGAAGCATTCAGCTCCATGGGAACTCCAGAGGTCAGCTACAACGTACCTAACGCAAGCTCCATTCTGCCTATGTCACTGCTCGCAGACACCTCTTTATGCTGGTCATAAAGGTCTCTGGTGGACAGTGGCAAAGAACTGCTGGGGGACAGCAACATCTTATACCACTATAGCTGCTTCTGCAGTGAACTTCTGCCCGCAGCTGATGCTTTTCAACCACACCGAGCTAAGCTGACTGAAATACACATCCACCATGTCATAAAAATGCATGCCTAACAATCTGGTGGCCACATGCATTGCCATGTTTTACATGTACTGCCGTGTATTGCATGTATTGCCACTCAGAAAATATGAAGCAGCCCATAAAAGAGAGCACACTACATTTACGTGTTTTAATGAGATTTTATGACACAGTCAGTTTCACAAAGAAAATAATAAAAATGTATTTGGGATTTATTCTGACAGTATTATAGTAACACCCAGGGATAATAATCGTAACATTTTCTGCTTTTCTACATTTATAGCTTTGCATTTTTTTCTATAATGATCTATTTGTTATGACATACAGTATGTGTGACAGATGTCCAATGCTAGCTGCTAAAAAGTAGCAGAGCCCTGTAGGGAAGCAGCAAAAAACTTGTGCGTCAGCACTGAAAATGATGGAAGATTGATAATTGCTGCTTGTGCCTCAGCTCCATTCAGCAGACTAGCATGTCCAAAATGTAATCTGGCCACAGATCTACCATTATATTTACAATGAGCAAACATCCCAATTTCAAAGAATCGATAGTTAAAAATACATGTGCTACAAAGAGTCAGTCACAATAGCCAAAATGCACTCTTTTAAAGGCAAATTCAGAGTAATTGGAGATTCTGAGGGGAAATAAGAAGTGAAGCGCTCCAGTTTAGCTTACCTCTTAGGAATCTATAGAGCAGATTACAACCCTGCACTGTGAACAAACAACCAAAGTATATAAACATTGCTAGCAACTAGGTTGATTCATGAATTTTCAGTCAGAATGTTCTTCCCCAAAAAGAAATGGTTGTTCCACAGCACACTTCACAACATAAAGAAAGCTTTATTATTGCAGAAAAAAACTCTCTCTGATTCCAAGGAAATAATGGCTTCCTGCCTTGTATGTTCCCAGTGACTCTGCTTTCTACAGGAATAGAGAGACAGGAATCTTTTAAACAGAAAGCTAGAAATTATGCCCAAAACTACTAGAATTGGGAGGAGGAGCAGGTGGAAGGGATGCAGAGAGGCAGGGAGATGTTCCTCAGCTCTTGACCTGTGCTGTGGTCCCTGTTGCAAGTGGCAGAGGTGCAGTGGAGAGCTGGGCCACTCAGCTTCAGAGGGTCTGCCTGAGCAGCTCTTTAGAGAGAGCCATAAGGTCTCCTTCTACTAGCTAGAGGGGAAAAAAAAAAAAAAGCAAAATTTTCACAGTCTCCCACCGAAAATTCTCCATAACATTTAACAGGACTTTTGGCTTCGGCCCCCCTGTGTGCAGAGGGGGCCCTGGAATGGCTAGGCTCAGTGGCCCAGCAGCTCTGCCTGCCTGCAGCACGTGAGGGATGCAAAGGTCTGCTGTGTGCAGTGCACTGCTGCACCGTGTCAGCCAAGGTTTAAGTGGCAGAAATAGCAGGTGGAGTTCATCTATCTCACAGTAACGGAGAATAATCACTCCATTGTTCATGGGCTTCCTCCCTCCCCCTTTGTGTTCTTGTTGGAGCAGATGGCATAAAATAGAAGTTGGTCTGAGAAACGGCATCTCTGCAGTGGCCTAAGCACAGTGACTGGGCTTCAAGTATCATAGGCCCTGATTTAGCAAGGTACGCACTTGTGCAGCTCAAGCACAAGCAGCCCCACTGACTTGAAAAGGATGACTCACAAGCTTAAATTTATGTACATGATCAAATACCTTGCTGAAATGAGGCCACGGAAAGCATCCATTTTTTAAAAAGCTAGAATGAATTTAATTGAAGACACACTTTCTCTTTCAACATCAATTCTTTCCCTATTGTACATCCTTTAATGACCACATAAAGTAACTGAACAATTCTGTTGGGTCTGTTTATATATCCTCAGGAACCCATAAAGTATTTTCTCAAATATAAAAGTGCAGATGGAGTCTAGGAAAGGGTGTGGAGTCTAGAGGCTGCAACGAGATGAAACTGGACTCCTAATGTTGCTGGAGTCAGAAATGATAGCAGCAGACCCTAAAGGCTGCCTGTCAATCTCAGATGCAGATGGCACTTCTTCCAAATGGCCTTTGTGTCAGTTCCTTCAGCCATTTTAGTGACAACACGGCTCCCTAGAGGGCAGCTCCTGTTGCTTTGCAGCCTGGATTCACATCCAGGGCACTGTGGTCTGTACAATCTCCGCTCAAAGTAGTTTTTTTAATGCTAATATATTGCCTCTTCTTGCCCTATCCCAGCCCCAGCCCCCCATGCAAAAAGAGATGGTCATTTTCTTCCTCTTTTCAAATGTTCCAATTTATCTTTGGAATAAGCATTAATTGTTTGGAAGATTTATTTTTGTTATGCGTGCAAAAAGTATATATAAAATTCCTGCTAATAAAATTTGCAGGTGACACTGTAATTGGTAGCATGATTAATAACAATGACACTGCAGTCAGAGAGAGCGAGTAGAATGGTTTCAGAAGCTAGGTCTGTTGAATCAAAATATGTACACATACAACCACATGTCAGGTTTCACACCTTTGCACAAAGCATGCAAGTAACTCACAGAATGCAAGAACACTGTGAAAAACTGGGACACTGAAAATGATTTAGGGATTAGTGAACCAACAGTTTTATGTGAGCTTCCAGTGTGATGCTGTAAGAAGAAAGGCCCCAGGTCATCTTTAGATGTATAAGCAAGGAAGTAGTAAACAAATGTAAAGATACAATGTTTTTTTTAGGACACTGGAGAAACTAATTCCAGCATATCTACATTCCATATTACTGCCTACATTTTAGAAAGGACACAAACAGCTACAAAATGGTTATAAACAGAAATACAAGCTAAGAGAAAAAAAAAAAATTTAAAACTTGCTTATTATATTTGAGTTTGGGTCATGAGTAACTTAACAGGGAATAAATGCGTGACTAAGGAATACCTTAACTTTGAGAAAACCTGTAACAAAACCAAAAACAATAACTACAAGTTATAGTTAAAATCAAATGAGAAATAAAGCACAGTTTCTTCAGCAATTAGAGCAATTAACACGTCACACAAGGGGAATGGCTTCTCCAACTTTTGATGTTTTCAAATCAAACCTGAATGTCTTTCTAAAAGACAAAATTCAGTCAAACACAAGAGCAAACTGGAAAAAAAAAAAAAACCTACGCAGTTTGTTTTATGTAGAAGGTCAGACTGGCTGAGCTTAAGGCTTTCTTCAAGCTCAAAGTCTACAAGAAGTACAGTTTAAGTCTGAAAAATGTCATTGTGAGGTCAGACATTTATTGTGTTTCCATGATGTCATTGAAATTTGTTCAGTCTGCAAATTAAAATATATCCTTCCTGGCTGTCAATACTGCAAAACCATCTCAGGTTCTGAAAGTCAAATCTGGTTCTTTAGTTGGAGGTATGATTGATTAGTCGATCTAAGATCTGCCTTGAAAGTATATATCGGAGAAACATCATTCTCTTCACATTATGTCCTCATAATGCCATTGTCTGCACAAAAATAAGTAAATGTACCATTTGGCTCCGTACTTTCAGCTTACTTCACAGTCATCATTCACCCAGGGAAACCCTGTTTTGAGAGTAGGGGGCAGCAAAATTTATTTTTTGTTCCTACGAGAGTACATTTGCCTATAAGGACACCCTGCTGCTCTTGTAGTTTTCATGTAGCTAGGTTTTCAAAGTACATCTACGCATCAAGTTCAATGTGCTGTGTACTTCAGCAAGAGATACTAAAATGGAATAGAGTTGAATGAAAGCACTGAACTATGTGTTTAACTTACCTACCACACCTAGTGCACAAAAACAGTAAAATGTGTAAGATGTTCTGGCACTAGTGTTTCTGGTTCTTCTTCAGACTATTCAAAGTCCCAGATAAGCTGTCTTGTAAAAGTATTAGTTTCAAATTGACCACCAGAACAAATAAATTATTACTGTTCTTTCAACTGTACACAATTACATCTAAATATTAGATACAGTATTTTAACCAGATAAAAAATCATGACAACATGTACGTCTATTGTTTGAGAAGCACAGGAACTGTCTGAAGTGTATTGCTTCAAAAAGCTGATAAAAAAAACAAGAATAAAAAAATTTAATCACCAGGGAAAAGCCTTCTGATTATGTGTCCAAAGGATTGATCTTAAAGACAAAAAATAAAAAGAAAAAAGAAAAAAAATGCCATATTACATGAAAATAAATCCCTTTTATTTAGTATAGATGGTGGTATGGATTTGCCTTTTTGACCACATAGGGTTAACATGAAAAGAGGGAAAGATGGTAAAATATGAAACTTGTTCTTTGGCTTCATCTTTCACATTCCTGTATCATACTAGAGCAGAAACTAATGAACTTGCTCATCTTTGAAAGCCCTTTTGCATGCTTCTTCCTTCACCCTTAACTCTAATCCTTGCGGATCTTCCCTTATGTGTGTGCCAATTTTACTGGTATAATATGTGCACTTTTATTAGTTGTGTTCTGATGATTTCTACTGAGAGATACTTAAAGCTTATACAAGTCAAAAACTATTTTATCACTTCTGAAGAAAACTAATAGGGCAGAGTCACTGAATGATAAGAGAGAGACCACTGAATTTATTTAATAATCCATGTCCATTTCACAAAAATGGCCTGTGTAATCCTTTTAAAAATAATAACCTGTTCATTTCAGACCTTGCACAATGCTTCTCTTTGTCCCTTGTAAGTCTCTCAAATGTCTTATTTTAAAGGAATATATAGTACTCCCGGAAGACATTTTCCCATTTCTATTCTCTTCAACTCCTGTGAGCCCTTGTTCTGTGTGATAAGGCAATCTCCTTCGGGATCTGAGCTGTGTAGTTTCGCACCACGAGTGACAAGGACTCGACTTGAATAACTGCTGTGCGCAGGTTGTAATTATGTCAGCTGGAGTGTTGAACAAGGGGACTGATTAATGTGAGCCCCAGCCCAGGCACAGTCCCTATCAAAACCTTCGTGCAGGCCAGCAGTGGGGATGGGTTAAAGCAGAAAGACAAAACATGCTGTATCGTCCATGATAGATGAATTGCTCCAACAGTCTTCAGGCAGATGTTCCAGGACAGTATAATATACAATTACTCTGCCTTATCACCTTCCCAGGGACAATAAAGCTTCCTCCTTCTATAGCTCATGTGAGTGAAGGCAAAATTAGTTTTACTTTTACAACACTGACTCACTTATCATGTTGCCTTGATTGTGCTTTTACAGCTAAAGAAAACATATATTCCACTCTTAAACGAAAAAAAAAAAAGAAAGGAAAAGAACTGCACACTCCTCACCTTTTATATAAAACCAAAACATTCCTTTGAATCTATTTGGCATGATAGTCGCACAGTCCTTAAAGGGCTAATTCAGTATGGTATTCTAAGGAACACAACTAACTTTAGAACAACTGGACCTATTCATTGGCTTAATGTCATATAGATGTATACAAAGGTACATTACTGAACCAGGTCAGAATGCACGGATAGTAAAAAATACATAGGTTCTGTACAAAAGGTGCCTATGTGAATAACATGCCCTTAGCGACTATTTTAACGAAGCGCTCATTCTAAAAATACCACAGTACTCTTGTAAAACAATTCTTCGAGAAGTCATTAATCCACATACCTCTTTAGATGCCACAAGAGTTTACTGTATAACTATTATAAATAATCCAAGTATTTTCCAAAAAGTAAGCATAAATTAAGTAAATAGTAGAAATTTGTGTATAATTGTTTCCTTTTTGTTATCAGCT
>VXAL01005371.1:0-11458 GCA_013399475.1 Chauna torquata | reverse complement strand
GGCCCAACCCTCCAGCCTGTCGAGGTCCCTCTGAATGGCAGCACAGCCCTCTGGGGTACCAGCCACTCCTCCGAGCTTTGTGTCATCAGCAAACTTGCTGAGGGTACGCTCCGTTCCATCGTCCAGGTCGTTGATGAATAGGTTAAACAGCACTGGACCCAGTACTGACCCCTGGGGGACACCGCCAGCTGCAGGCCTCCAACTCGATTCCGCACCACTAAGCACAACTCTTGAGCTCTGTTGTCCAGCCAATTGCCAATCCACTTCATTAGAAGTATCTAAGCAGCAAAAAGCTCTTTTTTTTTTTTTTCCCCACTCTTATTTCCTTCCTTGCTTCCTTGCTTCCTTCCTTCCTTCCTTTTCTGTCCAACAATTCTTTTCTCTCATTTTCACCAGCATTTAGAGTGCAGATATCTTTCCCTCCCCTGCCCCTGCACCAGGCTGCACCCCTTTCCGGAACTGTTTCTGAACTGAATTTGTTTTCTACTACTTGTTTCATACGTGACATATGATGGGAAGAAGGAGGAAGAGGGAAGGTTGTTAAAAAGACAGTTACTACAGAAACTTCTTTACATGGTAATAGCCATATTGCCTGGAGAATAAACCATATATAACACAACAGACTTGTATATTAATTTCATCTCTAAGGCCTGTAAAACTACCAAAATATTTTTAAAAGTTTGCTAACTGCCACTCAGGTAGTTAGCAATAATAATAATTCCTTGTAGACTGACCACCCTCAAAGGTGGCTTTGGCCCTTTTATAATGACTGGACTGTGGATTAAGAAGTAGTAAAAGAAACAAACTTTTTTTTTTAATTCTCTGTTAACAGGTGAGAGTAAAGAAAACATATATAGTTTAGTCTTTCTTAAAGCTACCTTTTACCTAAAAAGGGTCATATTAACTAATCTGTGATCCCAATGATTAGTTTCAGATCAAATTATTCCAATAAATGAAAGTCTATTTGTAGACATAAAAGAAGAACTTCACTGTACATTTTTATCAGGAGCACTACAAGAACAGGAAATTACATGTCTTTTTTGTAACTAAAAGCTACATTAAGACCATAGCCTTGCCATTCATCTTGAAGTTAGTACAAAAATCCTATTTACTATCAAAATACAACCTACATAAGATTATTTTAGTTTGAAATATATGCAGGTGTTCCAGATTTATAAACATAAATTGCTTATTAAATATAAATATAGGAATATTTATTTTAACATATTTATGCTCCTTAAGAAGAAAGAGGAAGAGATATGACAGCGGTGATTACATGGGATAGGGAAAAAGAAGTTTGAGGACAGAGAGATTATAAAATGTTGTAACAGAAGACATTAGTTACATGAACCTGTCCACTGCATGAAGTGCTCTTATCCATATTTCTTAGACACCAAGTACTTCAGACTTTGGGTTAAGTATGTTGGACTTTAATTCAAAAATGGGTGCGCATCAGTACAGCTGGGGAGAGGCTGCATAAGATGAGGAACAAAGCCCGAATTGAACAGCAAGGGACAGTAACTACTGAAAGAAATCAGGAACCTGCAAATGTTTTTGCAGAATTTAAATCAAAGTGTGAAAAAACTGATAGAGTGCTGAGCTAGGATCATGACAGGCTGCAACAGAGACAAGTTGACAGAAATTAAAACTGTACAAAAATTTAACATTGATGTCTAAATGGCTGTATGTCTCAGTAATATTAAACTCAGTGGTTTAAAAAACTGACTAATTTAGCATGGCATTTAGGCCTAAATATATCACTTAAAAGTTGCTCTTTACAGGACTCAATCTGAAATGAGGCTAGAATTATCAATGCATGCAGTTGCATCACTGGTTTAAAGATACTTGGGTAGACCCTGAAAAAAAAAAAACCAGGGGTGAGAGTGTTAGTATGAAAATCACAGATTCACTAAATTAAAAAGTCAGTTTTTAGTTCCTCTTAGTTACAGTGAGCACAGGAAGAAAAAAAAGAAAGAAACTGGAAAACAGGAATAAATAAATAAAGAAAAATAAGAGAAGAAACAAACAAACAACAGAAAAAGAAGCTTGAGTTACCAAAGCTCACAGAATTAGTGATGGATTTCTGTATCATAGGGAATAAGTATGCATCATTATAATAAATAAAAAGCTGTATTACCCTTCTACCAAGTACAGTGCATTTACTATGCAACTAATTAAAAATATGGAAAGCAATCATGTTCAGAAAGTGACTAGTAGTGTATGCTGTGCAAAAGCCACATAAATGGTCAATTTCATTGTGGACTTATGTTCAGTCTGCATACATCTACATACTTGCATGTATGTTTACATTATGTTTTTGTTTTTAAGAAACAATTATTTAATCTAATAAACATACATTTTCTCAAGCAGTCCATGCAGTGACATCGGCATCTGACAGGGAAGATGGGGAGAGCCAAGACAGCAGGAGTTTAAGTTCTTTTGTATGTTGCCACCAACACAATTCCCCAAAACTGCAGACAGGATTTCTCAGCCAGTGCAGACAGCATACACATCTCCCAGTGAGCGCCGTATCATTCTTTGTGTGCTCTCTAGTTCCACAAGTTTCTGAATTTTAGGAACTACAGCTTAAAGTCAAGTCTCTTAGTTAACATGATGGATGATTTTGCACTATCACATGTCTTTTTTTTTTCTGAGTTTACCATATGAACTACCTGCTACAGCTAAGGTGAATATAAAAAGTTTTATAAAGTTTTATATAAAAGTAACAGAAACATCATAAATGGAATAATACTAATGAACGTTTTGTATGCCATGTATTCACTAGAATAATTAAAATGTTTTTGCTGCTCTAAAATTTTCTTCAGATTTTTTTTCTTTTATAGCCTTAAAAGCTACAGTATATTTTATGCCAGATTAATAGAAATATTATCAAACACTTTATCTGAATGTTTATTAAAAACTAAGGGCTGAATAATACTCTGAGAAGCCTGCATCTGGGAACTACGCCCATGCACTGACAGAATTTCTCTCTAAACTTCCATCTTTGTTTGTTTATAAGGCTGCTAGCACAATGCACTGGATATCCTCAGCTCCTGCTCCAGATCACAAGGGAAGCTTAACTGCTTCCGGAAGGCCCAGCATGGTTTATGACATACATGCATTATTGTCCTTAGCAATTTCTTATTAGTACCAGGTACATGCACTTTTTCTTGCACAGTTCGGCCTTTGGGATATACAAAGAAGTGTTTTTCCACAGTGCAGTGGTGGTTGCCACTTGGCATCCTCACCAGCCTAACGCTCCATACAGCTGTATAACCTAGTTACTTCCTACACATGCATATAAAATTTCACTGGAAAAAGTGTACATTAATGTTAACATTTAGTTGATAAATACACTGTTTCATCATTTCATGTAGAAGTTGCCTTAATGGCCTTCCAGTTTTGCTATGAATAAGTATATACCATTACCTCAGCATTTAAAGTAGTCCCTAGTTATCCCTGAAGAAGCGAGCGAGCAGCGCACAGCTGACGCAACGGTATCAAGACAACTAAAGGTTATTAAATTAACCAGAATAAACAGCGAGAAAACACTTACTTTGCACATTCTTATGACTTGGTACAAATCCTAGAGTGCATTATGAACTAGTCTTTACAGCCTATGAACATGTACTATAAGTCAGAGGAAAATAGGAACTCCCTAGGGATGCTGTCCAAAAAAAGAAAAGTAGCCCCTGTGGAGTCACTCCCCCTAAGTCATGCTGCCGCTGCTGCTGAAAACACGCAATGAATCCTTCTGCACTTGGAATTTCAGATGCCATAATCCCTTGCAGAACATTGTCTAATTATTTTATTATGCATAATAAATGTAAAATATTTATTTTAGTTTACATAATTATATTAAAAATGTATGCTATTTATTCTCAGTCTTGTAAGGCATCCTTCACAAGTCATATACTTTACAGAAAGGTGCAGTTATGGAATTCATGCTGTTTTGCTGGCCTGGCTGTTTGATTTATACAGCTTCTAAACCCTCTTATGTCTGAATGTGGAACATCACCATTCCTCTGGATGTTGTCCTCTATTTCTTCCTTCCCCTCACCACCATGGGTACTCCATGCAAAATTAAACCATGCAGTAGAGTCCCAGACAAACAAGAGTCATTTTCGTTAATTACAGCACAGGGACTGCACAAAGTATGTCAACATTACACCTCTCCCACAGTCTCATGGTCGAAGTTGTAGCAATACTGCTTTTGTAAGGTGAAACTAAGCTGGTGCTCCTCCTGAGCTCTGAACTCCAACAAATTTGAATATGGCAGAAAAGCAGGGCTCTGCCTTTTGACTCCCCCCCGCCAAACAAAGTAATCCAAATCCATTTTGTAATAAAACACACCCCCACTCACACCCTAAACATAAATTATTATTTGCCTAAGAAGCTGCGATAGTTACGTAGAAAGTTAGTACTAGTGGCACTTGAATTTCAAGCCTAACACACGACTAAACTGAGATTCCTAATTCCTTAGGAATTCTTTACAGGCACAAAATTAGTTCAATTTTTGAAAACGCTGTATATCTGCATCTTTCATTGACATCATTGGACATTTAGGAGTTTAGGACTTCTGAAATCAGGTTAAATTCAGGTGCCTAATACATTTCAGGTCTAAAAGGTCTGGCCACAGAATAGGTCATTTTAGAAAGCAGTTGAAGTTCACAGGCAGTATTCAGTTTTAGGAGGTTATATGACTCCTCACTTCTTACTGTGCCCATCACAAAACGCAAACAGTATTTCTGATAGTATAACTCTAGGAACATGCAATCTGAAAAGTTTAGCCACATAACACGTCTTTTGTAAATGGCTCAGAAATATAAAATAAGCATTGCATATATAATGGCAGTGTATGAGACCAATTCTGTATTATAAAATTGCAGTGAACTTTAATTAGCAGTGAATGAATATTTTTCTGTGACGAAGCACAATGATATAAGAATGGAGAAACACACTGTGATTTGAAAAAGAAAATGCAAAGGAAAAATGTGCATTTTTTTTAATCTAAATAGTATGAATCTAATTTTAAAATACAAATGTGAAAAAATATAGCCAAAACTTTTAACAAGCAAATTTTTATTACTTTTTTCCTTCAAAAGGGATTGTATTTTAAAAAATAGATTGAAAATATAATTTCTAATTATAATCCTTACTAGAAGTTGTATACTGCTATGTATACAACTACTGTGAAGAAGTTCTTTTTTTATTATCAATATACTAAAGATGTAGACAAAAATAAACATCAAGCAGTCTGAGTACAAAAAGTAGAGGTGGAAGATATCAATTTTGCAAGAATATTTACTTATAATCATAAACATAGATTATAAAAGCAATTCAGTGAAATAAAAGACCAAAATTTCCCATTTCCTTTTTGGGAATATGCATGCTATTGGGAATATAAAATTCATGTGATAGAAACACTAGATTAGTTTATTGTTCACTTGGGCAAACCACATCCATTCGTGTCTCTTCCTAGTTAAGAAAAGATTTTCCCATGCTGCGGGTTATATAGGGAACAAATTCCCTTTTCTGTTCCATGCAGCCAAAATCTTTTTCCCCATAGTATCTTACACTCTATTTCACTTTAGTTTTTGCAGCTAAGAAAAAAAAAGTTATAGGTGCCTGTATAGTCACAAATGATTCAGATTTTCATCACAGTTCCTAAATTCATATTCATTTCTTTTAATAGCCTGCTTTTCTGTACTTCTAGCTAAGGTAAGCTAGCCTTTTGCTCACTAGACTGGCAAGAGCTTTTGCAGGGTAACTGTTCACAATTTCTTCCTGTAGAACTGAAAAGCTTGAAATCAGTGATCTCTAAGAACCTGCTGAGCTGGACAGGAATAACTACAATATCTTGTATTCAGAGACTGTTTATTCAAGTGTCCCAAACTACTTTATAGAATACAGATATCACTCCACCTACCAGTGAAAGGAGGCATTGTGATAGCACTAACAGTACTCTGCTCCAGATCCATGCACAAAATGAGGAATATTCCTCTCGGTGAAACTACAAAGGTCGTTAAAGAGTCTGCAGTTGCCATGCAACACTAAACAGCAACATCTGAAATAGCCTGGATGAACTTACAGTACATGGGCTGAGCTGAAGTCACCAAAGTGAGAACTCAGTCTCCACGCACGGGGATGAATTTTATCACTAGGTCAGCGGAATTTAAAATCTTGATCTCATGTTTTCTGTAGGTGACACTCACAAGCGTAAGTACAATCTGCTGAACTGGTGTGAAGGACATTATTTACAGGGTTGCTAATACCTTTTCAGGAAAATAGATAGTACTGGGTGAGTTGACAAGGAGGCAACGTGAGTCCCTTAAAAATATATTAAAACAAAAAAGAGAGAGAAAAAATGAGAGAGGTGGATAGAGCACATAAAACATATTTGCCAACAAGGCTGGTTAATATCCCAGGACTGTGGAAACTGGCTGGCACAAGTAGGACTGCTGGGCTAATAAATACAGCAGCCCCTCTACTGGATCCTGTGCAGCTACACAGAGTGCCTCACTGCCTCTGTCAGCTTGCAGCAGCAGCAGCAGCAGCAGCACAGCTCTCATTGCTGCTTCCCTGCCAGATGTTTTTCAGCCGAGCTCAGAGTGAGTTTCCTGCAGAATCAAAGCTGCATCAGTTGGTATCTCTAGAGATCAGCCTCCAAAGAGTCAAAATTGGCCTATGAGGAATGGAAACTAGCATCCTATTATCATGAAACATTTATTTTTCAATAAAAAAAAAGGCAGGGGGTCTTAGAGATTTCTTGTTAATCCTGATAAAATGAGTAACTTATGTTTTCTTCTTCTCTAATAACATCCAATAGAATAAAATACTAGTAAAAACCTGTCATTTCTCGAAATTCCTAATCCATACAGAAAATTGTCCATCTGAAGAAGAATATCTCCTGTCTTTCACTGCACAGAGCATTAAAGTTATTTTGTCGTACTGAGCAAGGGAATTGCATCCACTCATTCTTCAAGCGTAAGAAACACCAAACTTTGATTTGTACCCACAATGCTTCTGTTCTGTAGTGTCTCCAAGTCAGAAGCTCAAACACACCATAACCCACCTCTCTCTATCTAGTTCTGTAATAAGACTGTTCCTCCTGACCAGGATGGTTCATGAAAGTGCATGATTAAGCCTCCTCAAACATGCAGCCCCAAAGAGACAGCACTCCTTTTACCTTCATTGCTGTGCATCACGTCATGCTCTTGTGTATATGCTCTCGCTTCCTTTAACACAGACCTTTTAACATAACCATTCTGACAAATACAAAACCACCTATCCTTCTTAAATGACTTACTGAAGCCAATAGAAACACTCTATTTTTTTAAGGAAAAAAAAAGGTGGAATGCCTTAAGGGAGAAGCACAGAAATGGAAGCCACCCGCTCCAGGTTATCAAATTCATTTCTCCACGGTTCTAGGTGCTAATTTAACGGGAGCTCAACAAGAAGAGTTCACAGAACATTTGCTCCATCTGCATAGACCAACAAAAATTTTTATACAGAAACTGCATGATCTCTGCAGAAGCTTTCTTACAGAAGCTTTCTTTAAAGAGGCTCATAAATACTTTGAAACCAGGTATTATGAGAGTGGCTAGCCTTTGTTATATAATCTTGTTTTAGGAAACTACATTAAAACTTATACTAAAAGAACATTACAATTGTATGCTCAGCATTAAAAGAAAGTAAAAAATGCTACAGTGGTATAATCAGATGTTTAACTTTCTCCTTTTGCGTGCATGCATCACAGCACATGCATCTAAATCCACAGTCATATACTGTTCATCAAATACAATACTGATTTTTTTTAAAGTTTTTGAATGCCAGCTCTTGTAAATTACTTATGAATAACTTCTATGGATTCTTTTATAATACACATATACTACCGACCTCACTGCAAGATATTAAAGACTGCAGGAGACATATGTTTAAGAAAACCAAAGAACTGCTTATGAAGCAATATGAGATCATTATTAACTAGTTTATAAAGAACAA
This sequence comes from Chauna torquata, assembly GCA_013399475.1. NCBI lineage: Eukaryota > Metazoa > Chordata > Aves > Anseriformes > Anhimidae > Chauna > Chauna torquata. The sequence goes on along the minus strand of VXAL01005371.1, from coordinate 3,454 downwards.
AAGACATGGGATGAGCATTGCAAGTAATCTCAACTGTCCATTCATGGGATTTTTGAGAGCTTAATCTACTGTTCTAACAGGGTGGGTTTTCATGGTGTAACATGGGAGACTTTGCCATGCAACCACCCTTCAGCCACTCTCACCCAATCAGCTTGGATGGCAAGGAGAAGGAAAACTGAAGCAGAAAAAGAGACTGCAGCACTTTACCTACCTCCAGTTGCTTCCAATTCTAGTAAGTGTCTGATGAGTATTTAGGTTGCTAAGCCTTTTAGGGGACTTTTCCTTTCTTGGTGAAATGGTTGCAACTCAACCGAGAAAAATTTCAAAACTGCAACTGATTTGAAAAGGCAATGCAGATAAGCAGTCTCACCATGGAGAATTCTAACAGACACTAGAGCAGCTGTGAAACAAACACTCAACATTAGCAATGCAGTGTTACCACTAAAAGGTTTCCCATCATTTGTTTTTCTTTATAAAGTAATACCTAAATACTTTAGACTAAGTTTTTAAATTTAGCTCCTAATTTAATATGCAATTACTGCTGCCCTGATGGTGTTTTAATGGCAATATATTTTTATTGGTGACTTCAAATGAACCTCATCTGATCACCTTAACCCTTCTCTCATCATGCTTTAGTTAATGACTCATTACCTGTAGTCACACCAGGGACATCTGTAAGGCTTTTCTCCAGTATGGACACGCTTATGTCGTGTCAGATGTGATTGTGTTGTGGAAGCGAAGTTGCACTCATCACATTTGAATGGTTTCTCTCCTAGAAGGTGACAAGAGAAAATGTGCATTATCAGTTTTCATCAACAGAAAAGGAAGACAAATCTAAATTTCTGGCAAACGCCTTGGGATAGATTTTAGTCCATGTATATATCACAACAGCAAATACAAAATGCATTTCCAAACACAATGTATTAATTACAAAATACTACTCTCAGTATGGCATATACATATCAGAAGTCAGCTGACTTCCCATGTGATGTTACAGCAGCAAAAAGGAGGAGAAAGAACTGCACTGAAACAGGGTAACCATGTTACATGGGCCTTATGTCATGAAAATATCTTCACCAGGAGACAGGCATTCCTCTCACCCTGCATCTTCTGTTGAAGCTGGGCCCATGCACAGACTAGAAAGCAATGCTTTTGGAGACAGAAGGTGAGAAATCAATCTGGAACTTGTATTCAGTGCTCAGAAATGAACATCTCCAGGAAAAAATTATCTTTTATATATCTGCTCCTGCATTTTTCATGCATAAACCAGGACTAAGTATATGAACCAGAACTCAGTGCTCCATCTCCCTTCTCTTGCCTGCTATTCTTCGCTCCCGTCATGCTTTTCTGAACAATTTCACCAAAAGGACTTGAAAAGTTAATGGAAAACAAACAAACAAACAAACAAACAAAAACCCTAGACTAAAACAATAATATTTTCAGAAGACTAAATCTCTGCCGAATGTACAATGGCACTGAAAATTTCTAGAGGACTACTAATTAAAGAAAGATAAAAATCTCTACTCTAGCTTATAAGTTATTATCTGAAAAGACTGTTTTTCCATTCCAGTTGAGGGGTGGAGTCCTCTGAGAGCACTAAGATAAAATCTCATGACAGATACACATACTGTGAAGCCCAGCTAAGACACCTGCATCCCATTTTTCCAACTAGTTGCTCCAGAAATACTGTGTGTGGCTTACAGGCACATATAATTACCACTTAGAGAGGAGACGGGTTTCTTTTTGTATGCAGAAGACAGAAGGCAGCTCCTAACTTAGGCAATCTTGATTGTATTGTGGAAGCCTTCAGAAGTATTTATATTTTAAAGATTACATAAGGAATCAACATCCCTAACTTAAAAAGTCTAATTAAAACTGCTAGGGACAGACACCTACGTTGCAGACTGTTCAGAGGTCTAGAACAGGCACTTTCAAAACTGAACCCTAAGTCTCTAAGCAGGCACAACTTGCAGTTTTTCAGAGTGACAGCAAGAAACCCATTACCAGCAGAAGACACATCACTAGCAAAAGGCCACTCCCAAGCAGCCATGCCTCCAAGTCAGATTTTTCAAGCCTGCTAAAAGCATGAGACAATGAAGACTTCCAAAGAGACTTTGCCAGAATTCTGAGAAGACACAGAAATCTGCATTTCTCATTCTTGGAGACTGCTTTTTTTCCCCTCCTGAGGGAAAAAGAAATGCAAGGTCCTTCGGCCTGAAAAGCCTGTAAGGATGGACAATGGAGCAGCTTCTGAAAGCTCCATGAAGAGTTGGAATAATTGCTTCTAGCAGCTGCTGCAGAGAATTTCAGCTACTATTTTTCACTTATTGTTTCATGGGACAAGGAAAGGTGAAGGGGCAGGACACAATACAGAAGCCTCTATGCTGGACAAATTGAGACTGCTAGAAAGTATGTCTTTCTGCCCCAAATGGGGTTTTCTTGTCAGACACTGACTCTCTGCTCTGAAGAAACTGATTCTCCCAGCAGCTTGAATGGTATTGGCTTCGTCTTCAATTAAACTCTCTGGGAGGCCATAGACTCCCTAGCAACGTAACCTGTTCTTGAACTGAAGATTTCCTGTGTCTGATTTATTTTACCTTCCAGTATCTAGACAGCAACATTTTCAAGCCCAAGTAGTAAAGCTACAGGCATTTAAGGTAGCATAGATACTCATTTTAAATTCCTTCATTTAAAACGCATTTGAACCTTGTGAGCTTGCACCCTTGCTAAAAAGCAGATCTGAACTAAGAGCGGATTTTCAGTTTGCCATTTGGTGGAGGTTGTGTTGGGGAAGGTCTGCTGCTGTGCTGGGGCTGGGCCAGTGAAGCTGACAGATGAGTGAGGGCCCATGGAAGCCGGGAGGGCTTGGAAAGTCCATCGTGACCAGAAGAAAAATGATAATCCTTGCCCACTGCTCCAGGAAGTTTCTCCTCAGGAAATCCTTGTGGCTAACTGCTCTTGTCAAGTGGACGATGTATAAATTTCACCTGACAGAAAATACATCACAGCAGTACCACACAACAGAAGCCAACTAAACTGGGGAAAAAAATTACTGCCCGGCATGGCCTGTAATTCTTAGCAGCTGCACAAGGGGAAAAGTATTTATTTTTACAGAAAAATTAACTAGGTTCGTATGTACATTAGAAAAAAATCTAAAAGGAGATCAGGTATTTCTTTGGGTTGGGGGTGGGGTCAGTCTGAAAAGCTGTAGAAGCAGTATTTTTAACTACTAATTTTCTTTTTCTTCCTTATCTTCAGGAGAGAACGTTCTTTATCAGTCTTTGTGTCCCAATTTTCCTTCTCCCATTCCTGCCCCAGACATTTCAGCCATCAAACTTCATTTGATTTTTATACTGGCTGCCATTAAACGTTCCAGAAGGATTCTCCCTGAGCCCCAGTCAAGGATCTAATTAATATAAAATTAAAATAACAGAAATAAAAAAAAAAATAATGA
>VXAL01005369.1:139677-158537 GCA_013399475.1 Chauna torquata | reverse complement strand
ACATGATTGTCTTTAGTGACATACAGTTAAGTTTAGCATTTAGAAGTCTGAGGCTACATGTGATAAAAGTTAAGCACCACTGTGAGAGTTGAAGTGGTCTTTACATACAGAAATCAATAAAACTTCTATTTATTAATCTGCCACCTTGGTCTTGGAAGTGTCTAGGCTTCAGAATCTCCTGAGATAGCTGAGAAAAGAAACTAGAACTGAGAAATTACAAAAAGTGGGGAGAAGAAGAATTATTTTTCAGAAAGATAATGACCGTAAACCAAGGGAAGGAATGTTGGAACTGGTTAAACTGGGTTTCTGGGAAACTGACTGAAGGAATAGAAGGAAGGATGAGAAAGGTCTAGTTATGAAGAGGACATGACCTGCAAGGCAAGTAAGAAAAGGAAAGTTGGACAAGCAATGATACATATGTGAACTAAAAATCTTGGAGCCCCTTGACTGAAAAGTTTAAAGGAAATCAAGCCAAGCAGGTCAAAGGCCTCTGCAAAATATGCAGGTGTAAAACTGTTTTCCTTCAGGGTGAATCTGTGCTTTGTTAACGGCTGTTTTAAGAAGTCTATAGAAATCATGATGCAAGGAAAACCTTTTTTTTTTTTTTTTTTTTTTTTTTGTGATTGCTTGGAGAGCTCTAGTCTGATCTAGTGAAATAGCCTTAATAATGCCCTTCCAGAGAANTTAGGAAAAGGTTCTTCACAGAAAGGGTGATGAGGCATTGGAACAGGCTGCCCAGGGAGGTGGTTGAGTCACTGTCCCTGGAGGTGTTTAAGAAAAGACTGGATGTGGCACTTAGCGCCATGGTCTAGTTGACAGGGTGGTGTTAGGTCATAGGTTGGGCTTGATGATCTCAGAGGTCTTTTCCAACCTAGTTGATTCTGTGATTCTGTGAATTAGCTATCCATATGCTCGAACTCATTTATAAACAGTGGGAAAAAAAAAGCATTTTTTGCTGCTGATACTGTCATTGTTGTCGCCTGCTGCTGTGGGTACCACTGAAATAGTTAGTTCCCTTCTTTTCTTCTCCTACAGTGTGTTAATTTCTGGAATGCATTCTGTGTCCTGATGTGTATTTGGTAAATCCAATAGCCTTTCTGCAACATTTGCATGTGAAAACATGTTCTTAAAGGTCTGTGACTACAATAAATGCACGACTGGCTTCTAACACTCATATAGGTGCACACACACATCTTTCTTGAAAATAGTCCCTTCAAAAAAGCAAGCTAAATCAAGAAAGTAAATACAAAACATAGGCTATGGAAGTGGGTTGTATCTTTGTGAAAGAATAGGTGAGTTAATTTAGCAACATCCCTCTTAAGAAAAATTCTTAAGCATTTGCCTGATTCTTAATGGAATTTGAATGTTTAACAGGAATGCATTCGTGTATTTCATTTGGTTGGAAACTTCTTCATCCTTTTGCAGGCTTTGATCTTAAACCCAGGTTTACTTTGAACCAAAAGTGCTGGCCTGTGAAAACAATGTTTCCAGTTTTTTTGCTTCTAAATGGTGTCACCAGGGAAACATTACAAGTCTGTTCTTGCATGTTTTTCTTTTCCATTCTGCAGGTTTCAAAGCTCAGCATCTCCATCAACTTTAGTGAGCTGTTTCCTCACAGGAATAGAAAAACAAACAAACAAACAAACAAAAACAAATAAAGCATCATAGAATAATTTAGATATTAAGACAGAAAAGGAGAGAAAGAAATAACGTTTGCTGTAATTGCTCTCACTTAAACCCAGAATAAAGAGCATCCTATTCTAAAGAAATCAAACAATCAAAGAGAATAATGTTAGGGATGCTAATCTTTGTAAGGAAAGTTTTCTTTTGTCATGTCCTTCAGTTCCAGAGGACTAAGGAAAAGCTTTCTATGTATTCAATAAGAATGAAATTTATCTCTTGGGATGGACAGAAATCTGAGTCGAAGACTTGAATAGAACTTAGGCAGTTCACAAGACTTGTGTGGAGCTCCGTGGCAGGTCGATATCTTACCTACTGAAAGGTCAAGCCATTCTATTGCTTCAATGCAAACTACTAAATAGGATTGTGTCATTCAACAGTGTGCCAGAAGTTTAACTGGCTTAATCTAATCAGGGTTTGAAATTCCTAGCCATGATTAACCTTTAAATATTTATTTGAGTCAGTAATGGATTTCAGTTTCTAATGCCAAAATATACCTGCAACAAAGTTTAAACCTTGGAAATACAATTTGAGCAGATCTTCTGGTAGTTATGGGTTTTCAAGAGTGGAAAAATAAGACAGAATGTCCCAATTATCTAAAAGCATTAAGCAATTATCTAAAAAACATTAAGCACTCACTTCCTATTACACAATATCAGTCTTATCCAAAGTTAGATGCCTGGATTCCTGTGAACAGCTATACAAAGGAAAGAAGAAATGTGAGTTAAAACTAAACAACAACAAAAATCTTGTCCCTTCTTCACCCACTAACAATGTAAACAAATGCAAACACAGTTTGAGATTCTCTGAAGCAATTTTGTATGTTCTGATCACACTTTTTCCAGATATCTTATGCTAGTGGAATCCTAAGATACCTCCTTTGGATGATGGGATGTCAGCTGGCTGGTGCATTCAAAGAGTCGTGCAGAAGCAGAGCCCTCACTGGGAAGTTGCTCCTTGGGTATACACCTCCAAAGGGAATGGTGACCTAGCTGCAGATTGGTGCTAGAGCTTTTCTCACAGTTTGGGAACTTAAGGGCTAGGTGCAGCTGATTGGTAAACTGTCCCCCTGTAGTGAAGAGGCAATGGTGGTCAGCTGCACAGGTATGAAATTCAAGTGTTACACTAGGAGAAGGAATAGAGAAGCTCCTTCTTAGTACAAAATGTGGCTCTTCATTGCTTTTATTTTCATTGATTTTTGTCTATTCAACCCTCAAAGAACTGATCTTACACAGCAGACTATTAAAAATGGCATTTGTAGTCCTAAATTATGTGAACTCACAGCTAAGCTTTGTACTTAAATAATTACTGCTTTTCACATCTTTATTACTTCTACCTGCTTGTTTTCAGCTTTCAAATAAGGTGACAGCTGAAGACATATCTAAAATGACTATTCAACCTTACCGTGTAGCACTATGCTGCAATGAAGCATAAATATTTGTTGGTCCAGGTTTTTAATATTCTAGTAACAATTTGCAATTTTTAACGAACACAAACCCTTAACAGGGTCAGATTTTTAACAGATATTCGTGGCAGTCATTTAAAGCAAACAAGTGAACAAAACCTTTTATAATATGTATTCATCTGATGATTTAATTGTTGTATAGAAACTATTCTCTTTTAGGAATAGGTGAATTGCAGATGTTAAATGCTAAATAAATACAGAGTAAAAAGATGGCTTCCTGCTACAAAATAGCCTATCATGATGGGAAAACAGAGTAGATAGATACCACACCTAAGAAAACTATGACATATCACTGATGCACGCCTCATAGGCAGTAGTCACAGCATATAAGCAGTGTAGCTATTGTGAAGTTTTCCACAGGCAACTAGGAGAGTTTTAATAGGGTATTAACAATGGATTAGAAAAAGGGTAATGATGCAGCTTTGCAGATGTTTATCAGGCTCTTTCTGTGTCTGGAAGCATGAAAGGATTTTTATTTATTTATTTATTTACTTTGGATTCCGCAGGTTTCCTGTGCCAAACTGCAAAAAGACCTGACCTCAATACAATAAATATCACGTGATAATTAAGATGGGGAGAAGCTTTGAGACTGCAGATCAGCAGCTTAGATATAATTTAATAGAAAACTATGGAACTATTGGCTTTTGTCACTGAGGGAAGTAATTTGTGTAAAAATCACAGTCAGGGAGATATCTGCAGCTGAACTCAAAAAGACACGAACAAGAGAAAAATGTATTTGTCAGTGATGTCAACAAGATTGACTGCATAATTGAGATCTGGGAGAATAAAAGCTTAGGCCACAGGTTTTGCCACGGAATGGATAGCAAAGGCTATGTTATAGGGATATCATGAAAATGGCATAGCTTGGGTGTTTGACATGAATGAAAAGTCTTCTGAGCAGAAGATGATAGGCTGATTATGGGTCTAGGAGATTACTGCTTTACACAGTAATCAGAATAAGGGAGCAGAGAGGGGTTGGGAGGTGAAAACATTGAGATTCTTTTTTTTTTTTTTTACATATTAAACTTGAATTCATAGTTAGTCATCCATGAAATCAAAAAGTCAGAAAGATAAGCCAAGATTTTCCTGAAGACCTTGCAAGAGCAAAGGTAATTTACTAAGATTGAAAAAAAAAATACTCACTTCTTGAGGGGGAGTCAGGAATAACTTAGAACTCCTCCATGTATGTATTTTTACATAATTGTATGTAGCTAGAACTATTCAGGTAAGTATTATATGAATACAAGTTCTATACTCTAGAAGTTTGTCCCCCATGCAGTGATTATATAATCATGAGTAGGAATAAAAAGGAAAAATGTTTTAGAAGCGTGCAAATGCTTTCATTCATTCTTTCACATAGTAAAGTATTTTTCCCTTCCTGAGAATATTATTATAGTAATTATTATAGCAACTAATGGTTTTTTTCTTTGTATTATAGGAGTGTCTCAAGGCAAATACTTATTTTTATTCCTGCATATCAATATTTATACATACCTCAGTCAATAATCAAAGACTTTGTTGTGCTAAGCACACAAAATAGTTTTTTCCCTCAGGGGACTTATGTGAGCTGCGTGACATGTGAGTGAAATCTTGTAACCATTCTCTGTTGTCACTCAAACTTGGTCCTTTCCATTACTGCCTACTTATGCCCAAGCTGCAGTCCTTAAGTATGTGAGATGGCCAGAAGCCTCCATGGCAGCTTGTAAGAACGGTAACTAGGAACTAATGACAATTTCCATGTCTCTTGGTCATTTCCTGACCCATCTAATGCACCAGGAAACATACGGAAAACTGTATAAATCAAACTTTCAAAAATAAAACCAAACAAAACAAGAATAAAAACAACAACAAAACAACAAAACTGAACATGAGGACTATGTTACAATCTATTTTTCTCTTGGAAAATCAAACTTTGAAAGCAAATGCTGTCAGGTTCTTCTGGAAGATGAAAAACACATTACAAGTTTGATTTTGATCATGTATAAGGCAAACTCAAGAATGTCTTAAACTGACATGAAAAAGAAATGTTTCTGTTCTCTTCCTTGTTCTTGTATCAGATGAAAGAATGCATGTTAATCTTGGTGAAGAACAGAGATCTAAATATAATCGATGAGCAAGCAACAGCTGACCGGGAGTTTCATTCCAGCATTTTTTATTTTCAATTTTATTTCAAAAACTAGAGTAGTATTTTAGCGCTCAGATTTTTAAAAAATACCAAGGCCTTTTCAGATTCATGAATTTTTAGATACCCAATGTTGATAAGTTAAGTTTAATGTAAATTTGTGCCCAAAAGGCTTTGCTGAAATTTCATGCTGAGTAAGTTATCTGAATGTGTATCTTGGTATATATCGCAGGAATGAACAGGGAGAAGACATTTGGAAGGAAAACACATCCTCATTTCTATAGCAAATAAAATCCCTCATACATCTTTATCTCTACAGAAAAGGATGATATCTGCTTGAACACTTCTCATTTCCCACTGTGGCTCAAAATGAAAGCAGCATCCTTTGTAGTTTCTTATTTGAACATCAGTTAGTATTGTTTGTTGCAGGGGAATATCTATAACAATGCACATCTGAAACACCTAGAAAAAAACCTTTCCTTTTGCGTTCTACAGGTGCTGCTGTCTTGTTTTTGATGCCTTCGGGAAAACATTAAATACTTTGCCAATGAGCGAGTGTTTTATGAGATACTTTTTTTGCTAGAAACATTTCAGATCAAGGTAGCTGTTGTTTCATGTGCTTATTTTTGAGGTCCTTCTCTGTTCTTACAATTAAGATGGATAATATTACAGAATAAAGGTAAATTAATTTTCAGTTGATTGAATATAATAATTTTTATTCTTTTTAGAATGCGTGTTGACTCATCACTAAAAGTTTTCAGTCGAGATTTTATATATCCCCCTCTCAGCCACCCCTGTAACTATCCCTATTTGGGAGATTTTTGTTTAGATATCTTTTGCCATGCATAAAGAGACTTGTGCAAGGATACAGTTTATGAATCCAGATCAGTTAGATCATGAATACAGCCAGTAGATAGCTAGCACTAACGAGCTACTAGGCTATGCATCAATGTGCTCATCACACCCAAGTAGCCACCAGATGAGTATTTGCTGGCCAGGCATTCAATAGTCAGCTGCTGAAAGGCCAGGCTGAAGTATTGCTTGGCTTCCATTGCTTTGAATGCTCTGTACATTTGTAGCATATTCATATTTGTTTTATATCTTTTCTTCTGAGCATTCCCCATCCCCCCTTCACACTCCTACTGTTCTTCAACAATTAAACATCTGTATTTTTACTTTTCCTACCTTGCATGGCTTTACCTTACGTACTTTCTCACACCTTAGCAATGATTTCCTCTGTAAAACTAAGCCAACAAGACGTAACTTGTTGCTAGATGTGCTAGCTGTGATAATGTAAAACTTTTTTTTTTTTTTTATCAGGGTATAATCGTAGAATCATAGAATGGTTTGGGTTGGAAGGGACCCTTAAGGATCATCTAGTTCCAACTCCCCTGCCATGGGCAGAGATGCCACCCACTAGACCAGGTTGCTCAAAACCCCATCCAGCCTGGCCTTGAACACCTCCAGGGATGGGGCATCCACAACTTCTCTGGGCAACCTATTCCAGTGCCTCACCACCCTCATAGTAAAGAATTTTACATACAGTGCATTGTGACTAACTTTAGGTACTATTTCCATTATTTTCAAAATGTGAAAACAAATTCTGGTTCAGACTTCACTTACTGGAGGAAAAAGCAGGGAAATAGGCTTTTTCCTGTTGTCTTCCACAGCTGTTACAAATTAATACATTATCATGTTAATTGTAAGATCATAGGACTTTCAAAATCCACACAGTATACAAGATGCATTCTTTTAAAGGAAAGCAAAAATATAGTTGTACTTGATCCAACTAAGTTAATTTCAGAAAATTAATGTATTTATGCAAAGATATAAAAAAATTAATAAAATTCTCCCAATTTAATGAAAATGAATTTCATTCATTTACTTCCTCTATAGATTCTGCAGGTCATTAACAGCAGGATCAGGTCATACTTTTTTCTTTTGTGGAGCAGAGATTTTTTGCTTCTACAAGATGTTTCACTACTTGTTGAGCAATATTGTCAGCAGAAGAATATGTTTATGCTATATCATATGGGACCAGTAGCAGCTCTGTAAAGAGCGCTTTGGTAAAGCTGATGTCATAAAGTTATAAAGTCTAGGAAGACTACAGCAAAAACTGTGCTGAGAGAGAAATTCACTGTAAGCAGAAATAGCTTTATCAGTATAAAAGTTCTGTTCTTCCAAAAATGTAAGGAAACATTGGTTTCACAACAATGGGGATTCTTATGTTTTCATGCTCAGCATCTCTCTCTTTTCTGAGATTATCATAGCCTGATAAACCTGATTAACACAGAATATATTTATTAAAGAAATATATGAATATTCTTATTATTACATTCACTTTAAGTTACAATGAAATGTAAGACATCTCATTTAAATTGTGACTTAAGAATTGAGGGTCTTTTGATGTTTTTTAATGTTTAGAACAATAATCACACCTGATTACCATTTTGAAATAAAATTTGGAGCTGCGTTCCACATTAACTTTCTGTTTGGCATTACAAGAAAGCATACTTACTCTGTAGTATGATTTATTATACAGGTATCAACTATATATACACCTATAAATATTTGGAAAAATATTTAATCAGTTAAGATAGCATGAACATTTCCAGCAGTCCATGCTCAGCGTTTAAGCACTGCCTATGGAGGAGAAATTTTCAACAATTCACCTCTTATCTGTGAATATACAATAGATGTAGACAAACATGCTAAGATATCTAATACATGAATCATTTTTCTTTGAAACATATAAAAATTATTTCTACTACTAATAGCAGATTTGTAAAACAAAACAAGATTTTATTACCTAATTTATATAAAGGGATATTCAAATATCGTAAATATATGATAACTGCATGTGATAAAATCAATACAAATTATGATTGGGTGAAACATTTTTATTTTAAAAGTATATTTTTTGAAATATTCTTTTTTTATGAAGAAAATATATGTTTTCAAAGTTTCTTTTTTCTATTAAATAAAAGAATAGGTAACTTCAATAACTTTAGCTATTACTCCATTCATTCATGTAAGGCAAACAACATTATTTGAGGTTATTACTAAAAGTTACGCCTAAAACTCGTAAGAAAAGAGAGACAGAGGATTCAGGATATAATGCTAGGGAATGCAGAAATCCTTGATTTTCAAAATGATGCACACAACAATATTGCTTTCATGTGGACCATGTCCTGTGTGTTTCAAGACAGGTAGATATCTGGGTCTGTAGTCTTTGAACTAGTAATATTACAGTTAATGCTTACATATTTAGTATCTTTATATTCTGAAGTTCATCTATTATTCACTTCTGTGACAGGAAACTCAGTAAAGTGATTGAATTTATATAAATACAAAATTGCACTGAGAATTCATCCTTGTATTTTTTTTGTCTAATTCTCTTCAGGGGTAACAAAGTAAAACCTTGAATTAGATGCACAGTAATATATTTGGATGCCAAACTGAAGAAAAAAGAGAACAAAATGGGAGGTCTGTTGGCAGCATGCACCCCATAAGTTTTTCAGAAGTTGCTTTGAGAGAAATAAAATTCTTAAAGTCTGAAGATATATGGGACAGCAGGAGTGAGATATAACCTCTGGGCCTGTTTAATTGAATAAGAGTAGATGAGGCAGTATTGCATGTCCTAGTTCAACAAATCCTTTAAATGTTGCTGGGAAATTTTGTTGGTGTTTCCTGTTTGATGGGGTAAACATCCATTATACATTAAAAGAGTACACAAATATGCCACTGATCATCTGGTCCTTGATAAGGTGCCAGCCACTCAGGATCAGCATTTGCATAAACAGCTGGAGTTTTTCTGGACCTATTCCTATCATGTAGCTGGATGCCTTCCTGATCGTTTGTACATCATATCTCAAATGAGCTAGCTTGTTTATGATATATCTGACAACTTCACAGAGAGAAATGGATTCATTCTTTAGTCACATTTAATTTAAACAGACATAGAAATTAATAGGGACGATTGGCTGGAACATGCAAAATAAGCTGTTCTCTACATTTTCATAAGTTTACTAAAAGACCTGGGAAAATGCTGTCAGTTACAGTAATCTCTGCTTTTCCCTAAGGGAATTATTATATGCAACAGTGGTTTAAGCTGTAATCAATGGGGAAAAAAAAAAAGAAAGTAGTTCCTAATATGTTTTTTTTTTTTGTCCTGATAGATTCTTGGTACTAAAATCACAACGTTATTAAGATAAATGTGATTATGAAAAGGTTTTGCATAAGAGGAGACATTACTTAAGAAGAAATAGCAATAGTGTAGAAGCAATTCTTGTTTCCTAATTTCATGTTTCATTTTCTGTTGAGCAGGTAGTATTTTTGTCCTCATTCCTTTATACCTGATAAGAATCTCTGTGACAGTTTTATGCTTTGGGAATGTGAGTATAAGTCTACAATGGACCATATGATACATAGAGCATTTTTTGATAGTCTGTGATGATCTTCAGAAGTCAATGTTCTGTGATCTCAAATTGAGAGATAAAGCTATTTAAAAATTACTTATCTGTATTTCCCTGACTTTATTAGAGGGCTGTCTCAAGGTAACAAGATGAATAGCCTCTATCCTTAATTGAGACTACAGTAAAAATATGTAAAAGTACTTGAAATATAAGTAAACTGTCAGATAACTTGCCTTCATTTTCATCAAAAATTTAAAAGCAGTATAATTCTTAGTGTATTTGGGGAATGTTTCAGAAGCTAGAGAACTGCATTTCAAATTGTAACTCAGAGTAAGAATGGAACCTTCAGAAGGAGGGAACAAATAGTCACAGAACGGTTTGTAGATCTACAATGAAGGATAAAGTGCTGTGACACTGAGATTCAAGACAATATGTATGAAAAAGTATGAATAAAAAATGTTTGAAGCAAACTGGAGAGAACAAATTAAAAATTGGTTAATAGAAAAGGAGATTGATTATGGCTAAAAGTATAGTACCAGTTTATTATAGTTCATTAATTTTGGTCATATCATTTAAAATGGAGGTCATATGATGGAGGAAGGCTAGAGAAATCATGCTGAAATAATCTATGAATTTATGACAGAAAATGTCACTCTCTCAAACAAACTTCCCTGACCAGAGACCAGCACAAGTTTAGAGGTGTGCGTGAACCTGGAAGAAATGAAAGATTTAGTTTCTAGCTTTGAGGTTTACCATACACACTTATTTTCCAACAGACGGTGCCAATGTTTGCAATGCTGAGATGGAAAAGCGGCTTCTGTGTTTCAAGAAATGTCCCCATCATAACATTATCATTCACAGCTGCAGAATAAATTAACTGCTTTCTATTTAATTACTACATTAGGAATGAAAAAAGTAGGAACATAGACTGAAAGAATTAAATCTGTGGAAGATTATTTTCACTGTTAATTAATTTTGTTTTGTAGTATAAAACCCAAACATCTGAGAAGTGAATTTTGAAGACCTGGTTCCAAATTCTTTAGGATATATCCAATTAATCATGTAAAATCACCAAAGTTTGTCCTCAATAAAATGAAGTGGAAGCTGCAGAAAACAAATCTAGTAAAAAGCATTTGCTGATGTTACACAAATGGATGTAAATTTTATGAGAGGTTTAGCAGTTTTAACATAACCTCTTCTGAAGGACTATAAAGTAAGTCCTATTTAAGAATAGAGCTGCTCTTTTTAATTTGATTTCTCATCACTACAGTGTTAGGTAGTTATCTTAGATATCTATAAGAGAAAAGGCATATTGACAGAAACTATTGACTTGACTAGAAGATCAAAGAATCAAGATTAAAGGAGCAGAATATGTCAGAATGTGGCAGGAGAAGAAAACAACTAATTATATTATTATTTTGCAAATACTAACTAAATACTAACATATATAGCAGCAATACTCTGTCCTGAAGTTTAGTCTCAAGTTTCCCTTATTTCAGCTCATCAGCTAGTTACATATTTTGTACTACCATGAGTAATGCTTTCTTTATGAAAGTTTTTTACCAAACTGACAGCTCTTCCTTCCACTAGAGCCTCCAACAGACTCGGCTGACAGAAAGGGTGACTGTTTGTTGTGCCATGACCTCCTGCGTTGGTCAGGCTTTCTATTCCATCCTGACTTTGTGGTCAGGACAGGTTCACAGAGCTTCAGCTGAAGCAGCTGAGGCAGTGGTCACTTGCCCACCAACTTCTTGTTAAAACAAGCTAAAGCCAACTCATGCCAAGGCAAGCCCAGGGTCTTGTGCTGTCATGTCAGTTCAGTATCTGTGGCCTTTCACTAATAACAGCAAAATTTTTACTTACCTGGACTACCACAGGAAATCTACAGAAAATTATCGGCTTCTTTTTGCATTCTCAGCCTTTTTAGGGTAAATGCTATAGCTCTTCCTAGATTTCAGCTCCACCAGAGAACTCATGCAGCCTGTATCTTTTCTGCCTTGTTTTATTCTCTCACTGTTTATTAATCCTGAATTCCCTGTTCTCTCTGAGTTTGCACAGGTTGGACATAACTTATTAATCATAAGGCAGATGTACTTGTTTTACTTAATCATTAATCCCAGAGTCCTTTTCCATATGCTGCTTAACCAGCTGTATGTATTAATTTTGTTTCATTAATGCCTGATCTTTGATTATTTACATTTTTTAATTTTCTTTATAATCCATACTAGATTTCAGAAGCAGCTACATCTATTTTGCTTGGTGCCTTTAAGACAGCTGTTTATTTTGGCAGTCAGGTTCATTCATACAGTGCAGTAAAAGATCTTGAACAAACATAAAATGAAATGAGGCTTTGAAGTAATATCAGTCTCAAGACTATTTTCCATTTTGCAAAGCTTTTATGGAATCATCTCTATTTACTGGTCCTTGTAGAGAACTACCTGGGATTTGATAAATATTGCTCATATTGCTCAGCTGTTGTCTTGCAGTTGGTAGCTTTATTTTTAGTTTAGGGGGTCTTTTAAGCTTTAACTGCTTTTTCAACTTTATATTTTTAAGGATGCTTAGTTTTAAACATGTACCAGCAAGCCTCTACCTTTCTGAAGTTGATATTTTTCTTGATTCTTCTCCAAGTATCAGCATATGATATTGGGACAGAGTCTACTTCCTTGTTTCTTGTTCTGTATTATCTTTCCTGCATTAATTCTGATTGTGGTTGTCAATGTTATGTTCCCTTTTTTATTGTGTACTGTTTTGTGCTTTCCCAAAGCAGTCAATCTTTCTAGTGGTGGTGTGTAATTTGCTCTGTGAAACAGAGCCTTGCCATGAATCTTTGTGAAATGTCTTTGAACTCACATCCAGTGTGCTCACTTCCCTCTAGTGATTGTTTTTACTTTTTTTGTGTTTACTTGATGACTTACATCTGAGACAGGCATTACTAGTTAGCTGAACTTCAGGTGATACTACAGTAGTATATGGAGTTTTATTATGTATGTGACTCAAGCTTACTAAATTCACTTGCTCTCTTAGTCACTTACATGTTCATGGACAACAAAATGCCACCGAAAATTATATTCTTTCTCAGTCTCTTGCCAAGTTAATAAAATAAGACAGTTAATATTATTAATGGATTCCATTTTTAAGCTCACTGTAGGTAGCATAGATGTATTTATTAATATCAAATTTCTCAACAAATACAAAAATGCAAGAAAAAACAATGTTCAAAACTTCAATGTAAGCTTCAATTTAGCGGAAGATCAGTCTGCAACTTCCCTGAAGGCTGCAAAGCCTGAACTGAATATTCGTTCATTACTGCAAAAGTTAATTTTCATTTCTGCAAGAACCTCACCTCTTGTTTATTTTAAGGGGAATTTCGTGAGGCCCTGTTTTGATGGTCCTAACGTGTATGGTTTCCTCAACACCCTCAGACTTCCCCATTGTCCACCCCCCTTCCCATTTCTCACTGTGCCTTCTAGTATTGTGGGAATGCTCCATTTTGTGGTTCTCTTCATATACCTTATTAAAGAAATTGGATAGAATTCTTTTTAGAAATTATTGCTAACACTTACTTGCTTCTAAGGATGGAAAGATATGGCTGCTGTTCAAACATGCAAGGCTGTAATGGGTCATTATGATGCTTTCAGTTGTGTTTGCCTTTGCCTATCTTGCCTTAAATTAAATCTTAAATTCAAAAAAAAATCCATTATTTTTACACCCATGTTTGTTTAGTGAACGACTGTCTATTTGGATTCTCAAGAAGAAACATTTCTTCCTATTCTACCATATCCCAAGAAGTGTCCCAAGAAAATGTGTTTCCTATGCGTTTAACTGAGTCTAGATTTTCTGGAATTTTCCCTCAATTTTTAAGTGTGTGTATACACAGTATATGTATACATGTCTGTGTGTGTAAGGATACACAAAGGCATCCTTAAAAACCATGGCAAAGAATGCACAGTTCCTCTGTTCCTGCTCTGTTTTTGAAGTCTACCTGAAAACAGTAGGCAACGAACATGTTGTTATTTTCCGAAGACTGGGAATGATGGTCAACTTCTGCATATGGAGACACACCTGTATCTCACAGGTTTTTTAGTTTATTTCGCCTTCCCTAGCTCCACAGATTTTCTGTATACTTTGTTGTAGACAGAATTTCTCTTCCTTCTTCTAACACTTTCCATAGAGAATGGAACGGTCATATATGTAACAGTACAGTTAATAATTGACAACAGAAGGTTTTAGTTTTGTTTTATGGAGGTGGAAGTCCTTTTCACATCTGATAACAATTTCTAAAGCTAGCAATTTCTACATAAGTTTTTCCTTAGTTCAACTTACTTTATTTAGGGATTTTTTTTCCTCTGATTTTCTTGACAAAAATCCCTGTGTATACAGTAAGGACTAAGAAATACTTCTTCGAGTTTTAAGGAATGCTGCACATTGAGTGTAGGTCAGGTTACTCCTCACTTTCTACCCATGAAAGCCCAGCCCCATATATGCATTAAGTTTGGGACTGTCCCCATAACTCTTAGTGGTGGCAGAGAGTGAAAGAGAAAAAGCAATTTGCTGTCACATTTCCAGAATCATTCCTTTGAAAAATAAAAAGTATTGTTTTAAAGTGAAATTTTAGGCAGGAAGAGACATGTGAGTAGAGAAATACTTATATAAAATGAGTAGTTGAACAACTGACTTTTTGTAAATAAGAATAATGAATTAAGAAAATGAAGAAATTAATGTATTTGGAAGGTGGCCATGGGCTTTGTAGGTGAAAGGGTATTATTTTCCATAGTAAATGTCACGTTTGTCTCAAGATAGGAAATATTTTGTTTCACTCTTGACAGCAAAACAGTTGTATGTACTTGGTAATAATTTAGCAAAGCTTGGACAGTTTCCCAAGTTTCTTTTGCTTTTGTACAAGCAATTCAAATGCCTAACACTCTATGCTTTGCAGAAAAGCTGATATCTCAACATAGTAACTTTAGCTGATTTCTTCTGGCATGGTCTTATTAAGCCTTGTCATTTACAAGTCCAAATTTGGATTGTCCAGGCATTTTAGAACTGCAGACAGTAGCTCATTCTGGATATCTGTTGATTTTATTGGGAAAATAATAACAATTTCTAGACATTGGAGCTCATTTGTTAAATGTAGTAGTCAGAGTCCTTTGTGCCGCCACAGCTCAGGACCCCATTTCAACCCCCCCATGACTGTCACTCCCTGCAGAGAAAGGTGCAGAGGAAAACTTCAAAATTATCATTGCTGAGAAGGGTTTCCTAACAGAAGCTTGTAACCTTTTAGGTTGTGGTGTGGGGCGGTTCAGGCTGGATGTTAGGAAAAGGTTCTTCACTGAGAGGGTGGTCAGGCACTGGAACAGGATGCCCAGGGAAGTGGTCACAGCACTGAGCCTGCCGGAGTTCAAGAAGCATTTGGACAATGCTTTCAGACACATGGTCTGATTTTTGGGTGGTCCTGTGTGGAGCCAGGAGTTGGACTCGATGATCCTTGTGCATCCCTTGTAACTCAGGATATTCTTTGATTCTGTGTTTCTATGATATTGTGAACTGTCAGAATGTTGATGATGAAAATATTAGTTACTAATAAAAAAACAGAATTTTCTTGTATTTTTGAGAAGTGACAAGACAGACTCCATATGTTTCAATCATTTTTCTGGTATTTGCCTTGTAAGGATACAGCTTAGTCTCTCCCTAGTTAAGGGACAAACTAGAGCTGTCTTCGCTTGTTTTTCAGCACCTGCATTCCCACAGTGAATCCACTGTGCTTTTCTCCAGAAAAGCTAGTTCTGCAGTGCATTAGACGTACATGCTGAAAGATCTGATCTGCCTGCCTCTTCTAGCAAGATCATGGCTACGGCAGAGTAAAAGGTTAATTTTGGAGCTCTCTAGTACAGATACATTTACACTGAGTGTAACATCTGTATGTACAGAACATAAATGTGCATGCATTTCCAGGAACTGGTGATTCACAGGGGAGTATAAATTAGAGTTCACGCTCGTTCTGTTTTGTTTTGTTTTTTTTTTTCCCCACTGGAAAGAACACATGAATATGAATAATTTCAGAAATAAGCAGAAATGTATTGAAAAAAAGATACAAAATTGGCATGGTCCTTCAAGAGCAAGAATGAGATCATTCTTAATGTGTTAGAGATCCCTCCCATTTCATATTGATCTGAAAATATCCTGTCTGAGCAGTATGTCATAGTGACTGAGCAGTACTGAATGTAACAGGAGAGCATGAGCACCCCAGCAATGCACTTAAAACTGTAATTCAACAATTCATGTGTGAACTTTCATATGTCTCCTTCGTACAATTTGGTGCTTTACAGAAATGTCCAGTGCAATGCACTTAATAAGCTGTCAGGAGAAACAGAATAGCTGCATGGCTAAAGTGTTTCTGGCAATGCGTTTTGCTGTGGTGCTAGACCAGGTTATTTGAGGCTAGCATGAGTATCCACTTCCTTGAAAGACTTATATTCAACTACAATGCTTTCTTTTGTTTTTTATATGTATTTTAATTATTATTCTCTTTCCCAATAAATTACATTTTATGGTAGGTTTGCAGTAGCAATTTATATTACCTTGTGGATCAAAAACATTAATTTCATTTATTTTTGGTCTGATTGGTTCTGATTAACAACTCCAGCTATATTTTTATTTCTCTTGTTTCACAAGGCATCAATCAATGCTTCCTCACAAATATGTTATCTCATTTAGCAGACTGCTTAAGAGTCTGATTACATTCTATTGATTTTAACCATCTAAAAATTAGGTATATTTAATAAACTAGTTATAGTTATCTTGCTAATCGTATGATTAATTTACTATGTTTTAGAGGCATTCTCATGTATCTTTGTCAAATGTTATTGCTCAGTTGTTGACAAGTGCAACCTAAGTAGCATAAAAGAGAGGCTTAATTTTCAGCTCATTTTCATGGCTGTAATGATGAGGTAGTCTCTCCCTCCACCTATTTAGAGACTTATGGTTTAAATTACACCATATTCCAAATTCTAATTTCTGCTTGGCACCAATTTAATTCACATCTTTGAATATTTATGTCTCTTCCTAGCCCTAGAACTACCCAGAAATCAAGTATCCTTTCTAGGACCTTCCCTCAAGAAATTGTATTGAATTGACCTCAAGAAATTTAATTTTTTTATTCTTCATTTTTCTTTATCAAGGATGAATTTGGCATAGTTATTCCAAAGACAAAGCTTATTTATTGAGGTTTTGATAAAGCACAGCATAGGAGTCATTCTGTTCAGTTTGTGCCTTCATAGAATCCTGGCAATAATAGCAGGGTAGACCAAAGTGTGTAAATATTTTCTTTAATATCAAAAATAAAGAAAAAGGTAATCTAAAAGTAATCACAATTTTTAGTCGACTGTAATTCTCTTCTCCATACAGTGATAGATTATGTCACTTGAAAGGCAGCCTTATAATGTTTATGTTACTTAACCTTGCTTACAATTGCTACAAATAGTCACTGCTACTACATATTATTTTAATCAATCATGCCCATGCCTTGCATGCACCCTAGAAAACATTCTTTGACTTTGCTACTTTAACTTAGTAGGGATAGTGAATCCAGTGTGCATTACCGTAAAGGATGAGCAGAGTAGTGTAATCTCTATAGGTATCTGCCATTTCATTTTACACTCTCTGGATGATAGACACTTGCAGAAGAGTGCATTTCCCTTAAAGTTTCAAACTGAATGAGCACATTTGTGCTGCCTCCACCCTGTCCCTCTCATACCCAACATACTCTCTAAGGATTTAAGAACTGCTACTTGTCACCTTCATCTGCCAAATCAAGAAGGAAGTACCTGCACTGTTTCACTTGATCATTAAAAGATTTGAACCTCAGTCTCCTTTGGAAGACTCCCTGTATTTAAAAAGGATGAATCTTTTACTGATGGAGTAGGCAAAGACAAAAATACATCACTTTGTATTCAAACTTATTGCTATATTTTCAAAATAGTCTAAAATTCAGTTGTTTTTTTTTGTTTCTGCTGATGATAAAACTCTAACATCTGTGGTTCCTCACTGCATGAATATCAAGTAGACTAAAACAACTACTATATACTAATTATTATATACAACTATTACATACTAATTATACTAATTACAGTATATTATAGTATATAATTAGATGGTATTATTTACTATCTAAACCATCTCTTTTACTAAACTAAAATTTATTTTAAAATGTTTTGAAATTTAATTCTATCTAATAATCTATTAGGAACTTCAATCTCTTGGATTCAAGAGCTAAACAGCAGGAAAAATGGATGCGCAGCATGTCCATAGTGATTCTGTTAAAAACTATGGTAAAATCATTTGTAGTTGATCAAGATTTGAGTGCCTTCATTAGGTGCTGTAAAATTTCACCTTTGAAACTAACTAGTAAGACTAAATTAAGGTTAGAGGAGAGGAGAAAACCACTGGCCTCAGTGGTTTTCAATGAAAAACTAATTCTGAATGAATTGCTAGCAAAAATAAGTGAGCAAGTGAAAGGAATTTAAATCCTGCCCTGCTGCATCTCTTTAATTAGCTGTCTGCTGAATCAGCACTGAACCAGCCTTCTCTCTTTTTCTACAGAACAACAGGTTGAAAAAAAAAAAAAAATGAAAGAATTCAGAAATGAGTGATTTCTGATCTAGTAATTCCAGTAATTTTTTCTGCCTTTTTTTTTTTTCTTCAAAGCTTTGCCTGTTTAGCTTACTCAGTGAAGAACAGGTTAGTTATAATTTAAAACTATTATTTCCACAAAAACAGATATTTTGATTTTTGACTGAGGATACCAAGTTAAAGTGCCTGTGTTGGTTAGAAATTGACACTAATTGTGTAAAAGTTAAATAACAATTTACATTTTGTCTTGGGAAATAGAGTATGCTTTATTCTTGGTCTATTTGTAATTAAACTGCATTTTTATTTAAAAGAAATGCCAACCACACTTTAAACTGGTAATTATGGCTGTGCCAAATTATTGTATACATATCCAGGGGCTGCTATTCAGGAATCAGAGAAAATGATCACAATGGTCCAACTTCTCCTTATCAGCTATGAATTTACAATTGCTACGAGAAAAATACTGATGTTAGAAATTAGGGAAAAATCCTACCTACTGAAGTCTGATAAGAATTTTGCCATTATTTATGTATATATATATATATAT
>VXAL01005369.1:115200-139666 GCA_013399475.1 Chauna torquata | reverse complement strand
ATGAGGAAATAAATGGTGAATTATTTTAGTTGAATCACTGTGTGACTACACCAGCAACCCCAAATTCTTGGTAAATTTCTTCCACAAGATCTCATCCAGCATCAGAGGTAATTAAGCTATATGACTGCTTTGCTGAAAGACATCCATGTCATGGGGATGAAGTCAGAAAATCTTGCAGAAAGCCTTTGCATATGCAAGCTCTACAATTTTCCAGGGAACCTATTGCCATTCCTATCTCCATATTGTATATGCATATGTTTCTGTAATATCTGACAATGTTCACATGCAAAATATATGTCTATTAGACTACATATGATACATTAAATGTGCATACGATGGATAGCTCTGTTGATGTCTGGATTTAAAAAAAAAAAAGAAAAAAAAAAAGTATTTTACCATGCTGTACTAAGGCAAGAATCAGACCGTAGGAGTACATAAAAATGTTTAATGTTGAATTGTATCATTTAAATCGAGATCTGTACATACTAAGAGCCAAGGAAAGCTGTGATAAACACTTGTACACTATTTTCCTTCCACTTTATGTTCTATAAATAGGGACTTACAATGAGGGCTTTTTAACATAAAGAAAAACAAGATATACTGCTTCTTTGGGTGTTTGGGTAGAAGCAGGTAAAGGTTACATGAGAAATAAGTTAATGGACTGAAGTTTATAGCTGTGCGTATAACTGTCAAATCTCTGTGTAAATTACCTTTCTCCTGTGCTGGCTGGAATGCAAAAATCCAATAAACTGTTAATAAAAATGGAAAGGTCATATGTAAATACCACAGATCTTGAAAATGAACCAGAAAAATATGATAGTTTGCACACAAATATCATTTCATATTCTGTTTCATGGTCTCTAAAATGGGATGGGGCTTATGATACATGTTTTTATTCAAGTACGGTGAGAAAAGATTCTATTCATAAGAGATTTGCTTTAAATCTGAAAACAACTGTTTGATCACTAATTGGCTGTTTGTTTCTCTAGCTTAGAAAGAATTTGTTTACCTTATCAAGAAGACTCAAAAGCTGATTTAGTTATTTTAATTATTCACAGGACCATTTACAGTGGAATATACATTTAGTCTTTTCAGTCCTCCAGAGTACGTGCTTGTTTATGTATTTTTATTTACACTGAAATGTATTGTTAGCCTACATTCTAAAAAAAGA
This sequence comes from Chauna torquata, assembly GCA_013399475.1. Lineage (NCBI taxonomy): Eukaryota > Metazoa > Chordata > Aves > Anseriformes > Anhimidae > Chauna > Chauna torquata. The sequence goes on along the minus strand of VXAL01005369.1, from coordinate 138,495 downwards.
GATGAAGGATTTTACAGGAAGCCTGATTTCATGCCCGGAACATTGGAATTTATACAAGTGCCAGCTTCAAAGAAGTCATGATTGCCTGTATTTTGTTCCTGAAAACAACAATATATTTTTGTCTTTAAAAACTGAGATTCTCTGAATCTCAGATACCTGAGATACCTGAATGATATGCATTTATTTAATTTGAATTAAATAGAATATATGTATCATAAATGTAATGGTGTTTGAGTGGTGGTTGTTGGAGAACCATGTGACTGGAATTTTCCTTCTCTCTTTCCATTAAGGATATGGTATAATGTTTTAATAATACTGCTTGCCTATTTAAGAAATTACTATTTTTCTTCTGCTCCGTTAACCAGTAGCACTAAGGGATATCAGCCTTAGTATTTATAACTCGAAGAAATTTTTGTTAAGAAGGCAATTTTCTCTTAGAATGAGCTTCAGGAAGGGGATTAGTGTAGAAATGACCTGTAAGATGGGTGCTTTGTAATCAACACATGAATAAAAAAACAAACTACTTTTCTTCAAAGCAATATTTTTATATGAAAGGTGCTCTGAAATTAGAGTTATAGCCCACTTATTTTTCTAAACAGAAAGATAAATGATGGGTTTAATCAATAGTAAGCATCAAAAATAAATCAGGAAGGACACAGCATATGTAACCATAGGGTTTTGTAGTCTCAGCAGCACCTTCCTGGCAGTTTATCTTTAAAGAATTTTTTATTACATTTTTAGTGAAGTTTAATTTTATGTATCACTGAATTGAGTGGTAGAAAGCAAAGGCCACTTGAGCTATTGGAATACCTACGATATTCTGTTTAAAAACAAGAATTGGAAAAAAAAATCAACAAAAAAACACCTTATTGTTCTTATTTTCAAGTAATTTCTTTTTTTCTCAAATGCTGTAACTTCTGAATTACAGAAAATTTACATCAAGAAAGAGACGTGCTGCCAAAACTAAAAGACTAGATCATACTTTCACACAGTGTGTTTTGTTTGGGAAATTTACCGGCAAATCCCTATATATCTATGAATGGAAAAGGGAGTAGAAGAAAATACATCTTCACTATCTACTTCTATTCATTCTTTTTTAAGATCTGTTGAAACGTTAGCCTATAATCAAAAGCTTCTGGATGAAAACGGTCCCTGAATTTTGTGAGACTGGACATACCTCCCATTTATAGACCTTCATTTATGTATGCCTTATGCTTTTAGTTCTACCAGCAATGCAAAATTATTCTGATTATACACAAAGAAGGATAAAACTGCTGGAGGGCTACCTTAGTAGACTGACAGTAAGTTGGTGCATCCATATAAGACTGTTCGGTATTGTGGAGAAATGTAGGGTAGGATTCTTCCTGGAGTGTTTTAGTTGGATGATGCAAATTTTCTGCATCTGCTACAAGAATAGGGAGTTCTTACTTCATCCTACGAAGTGTTGTTATTCCCCCAGTTTTTATAATAGAAACGCCTGATGAGGTTGAATACATATGAAGAACTATGAGATCTAGAAATCATAAAAAGGGTAACTGAAAAGAACTGAAGTGTCAAAGATAGTGTCAGTCTTCGTATAGGTGTAACAAACTAATTCATTGGTTATGTAAAGACAAATAATTAGAAGTAGTATAAAACAATTCTGTCCCCGTAGCATATTACGCAATGATGTTTGCACAGACTGATAGCACAAAAAAAATTCTTTTGCAAACTTGCGGAATTATTTTGTGTATGTTTAAATAGAGATTTGCAAATTTGGATGTGTAAAAATCACTGGAAGGCAGTCTAAGATAATCAACATTTATTTGTGAATATATTGGAGCTGCATTTTCAGCAATAAAAATGCCACACAAAAAGCATTAAAATACTTGAAAAATCCTGTACTTCTATGCAGCAGGAGGAGCCTGTATTTTATTTTGTAAGGTAGATCTGCATACTGGAAAACCTGAATAGAATAAAATTAGCATGAATTCAGATTTTCTTGGGAAAAAAAAAAAGTACATCTAGTTTTGGATAAAGAGTTTTAAGGATATGCATTATACACTGTCATAAGGATTTGTAGGCTTACTGAGTAATGTGTGACTCTGTCACTAGCTGCATAATTAAAAAAAGTTATTCCATCTCTTTTCTGCAGAATGCTTTTGAGAGTCTTGAGCTCAGTGACTTTTACAAACACTGGAAATGAATTGATCAAATAATCTTCAGAACCACTGTGCTGTCATTTTTTCATTTGCTATGCAATTCTTTTCTCTGTGTGCTAAATCATGTGGAAGGGAGAAAGGCACATGCTATAATCTCAGTAACAATAATTGGATTAAACACCTCTTTTTTTTTAGTAACTCTCAGCATTTTTGAAATGTTATGCTTTGAAGAGCCATGCAAGTATTAAGTGTAGACTTGCAAGTATTTTCAATTTCCATTTCTGTGCTGCACATTTTCAAGCACTGTACAAAAAAGTATTTACAAAACATCTAGACAGCTAAATGTTCATGGTGCATAATTAATAGCTGCATGGAAACTGGCGAACAATATACTTGGAATACTTAAGCTGGAAGTAATTGTGACATATGCAAATATTTCCTAGAGTCAGAAGATCCAGTCTTTTATTTATTTGTTTATTTTAAGGTTTAGATGATATTATCAGTAATGTGCATAGAAATAAGGCTTATATTTTTCTGTTGTAAGCCAATCATCTTCACAAATCATACCGAGGCTGACTTCAGTCAGTAGAGACCCCTATTCTCTTTACGTGGTAATGGACAAAAGAAATGTCTTTGTTGCATATGCTATAGATTTTTGTTCACCTATCTGTGCTATGTCAAATTCTGATTATTATAGTTTGATCAGTGTTTTAACATTCAGAAAGAGTGGATGCTGTCAAAAATAAGCTAAGGAAAAGATACCCTGGAATTTAAGAGAATGTTTTAAAGAGTGACAGTATCTCATAGCACTTGTTTTATTTAGATTTATATACAGAAAATGTGCAAATAAAATGCAAAGTTTTCTAGATCTAACATAAGAAAAAAAAAAAAAAAGAAGGACCTTGACAGTCAGGGTTTTGTTTTGTTTTTGCTCTTTTTTTCCTCCTAAGAGCTCTCATGAGTCAGTTTGAAATAACATTAAAACCACCAACTCCACAATTTGGTAATAATTTGAGAGATAGTTGGTGGGCACTGAACAAATTTAAAGATCTCCATATTCCTAAATCAGAATTTTTGTGTCCCATTCTATCCATAAACTAAAGCTTAAAAAAGTAGCCAATGCCTATTTAAACTAGCATATGCTTTAAGTCATGCTCCTTTAAAAAAAAAGAAAAAGAAAAATCAGTAGGCCAGGAAGACAAAACAAAATGGAAACAGTTTTATCTACCTTTGTACTGGTTTTCTTGAAGTAACAGCTACTTTAATGGTCATATCAAGATTAATCTGGCACTGCTATTCTAAATATTTTTCTTGAAAAAGGTGTGTTTAATTAGTCAGACCAATAGCTGGTATGTTATGAGACAGGACTGGTGTCTTGGTAGGAAAGCAGTGCTGTTCCTGGGGCTTGGTGGACATCCTTGCTAGGTGATTTGCGGAGTTGGAATACCAACATAGCTTCTATGTTAGGCAGCACTGAAAGAGCTTCCAGCTTTTGCTGACAAGATACCTGTATGAAAGACATGCATGCATAGAAAGAAAAGGGAGCAGATCTGGGCTATATCATTTTGCAGTGAACATTCCTTTTTTTTTTTTTTTTTGCATGAACTTTTAAGATTGTGCTCTGGTTTGTTTTTTCCTTAGCTTTTTGTTTATCTTAGGACAGATATGGTTTCATTCCATCTTTTTTTTCATGCAGAACTATAATGCTGAAACAAGTAATAATATCTTCTCATATGTGGTGTTGTAGCCAATGAGGCTGATGAAGAAATAGAGCTCAGGTAGTATTACAAATACTAAAGATACAGTCATTATGATGAGTAGAAAAAATGACATCATATAAAGTCATGTTGTATGACTTGATAAACCAAAGCAGCTGGGCTCCTATCATGTTTTGCTCAAATGTCCTTAATTTTTTTTCTCTCAGATTTACCAATATTCACAGAGAATTCCAAGTCCTACATCAAATTCCACTGAACCATATGAAGAGCTCTGCAATTCTCTGAGGTCTTGGGACTGGAGAAGTCCACTTACTGGCGCTGGCTGCTCATGTAGCTGATACCTGATTTTAAGTAACAAAACTTATGATATGGGATAGGTGTTTGAACATAAATTTGATTTCTTTGTTGAAATAAAAATGATAATCTAATATCAAGGAAAGCATGCTAACGCCTTGGAGATAATGCCTGTTACTAAACAGGGGTATTGTTTTAGGATACAGTCAATATTGTTAAAGGAAATTGATATGCTTCTGTTATTGCATTTGAAAGACTCATGTATTTTACAAAAGGATTGAATTAAAGGATTTTTTCAGTGTTTGCAAAGAATTCTAACTGGTTAGAGAAATGTATAGGTATGTCAAGTAGTAGGAAAAAAAAAAAACCAAATGGCAAAAATTATTAGAAAAGGGACAAGGGACCAACTCAGGAATATCAACATACCACTGTTTTGCAGTGTTTTGCCAGGGTCTTTGAATACTTTGCCATGTTCTGGTCTATCTGATCTTAAAAAGCATATAGTACCTCTAGAAAACTTTTGAAAGGAGCATCAAGAAAGATCAAAAGCCTGACATAGGCTCCATAGAAGGACAGCTCAGGGTGCCAGCTACATTAGCGCTGCAGCTTAGATTAGGATCATTGAGTGGAGAAGCATTGTAGAGAGATCTTGACAAATCAGAGGGCTGGGCAATCACCAATCGTATGAAGTTTAACAAGAGCAAATGCTGGATTCCGCACCCGGGATGGCACAACCCTGGATATCCGTGCAGGTTGGTGGTTGAGAGGCTGGAGAGCAGCCCTGCGAAAGAGATCTGGGGGTTCTGGCTGACAGCGAGTTGAACACGAGTCAGCAGTGTGCCCTGGCAGCCAGGAGGGCCAACCGTACCCTGGGGTGCATCAGGCACAGCACTGCCAGCCGGTCGAGGGAAGGGATTGTCCCGCTTTGCTCTGTGCTGGTGCAGCCTCACTTCAAGTGCTGTGTGCAGTTTTGGGCACCACAGTATAAGAATATAAAACTATTAGAGAGTGTCCAAAAGAGGGCTACAAAGATTGTGAAGGCTCTAGAGGGGAAGATGTATGAGGAGTGGCTGAGGTCACTTGGTTTGTTCAGCCCAGAGATGAGGAGACTGAGGGGAGGCCTCATGGCGGTTTGCAGCTTCCTCACGAGGGGAGTGGAGGGGCAGGTGCTGATCTCTTCTCTCTGGTGGCCAGTGACAGGACCTGAGGGAACGGCATGGAGCTGTGACAGGGGAGGGTCAGGCTGGGTGTTAGGAAAAGGTTCTTCACTGAGAGGGTGGTTGGGCACTGGAACAGGCTTGCCAGGGAAGAGGTCATGGCACCGAGCCTGCCGGTGTTCAAGCATTTGGACAACACTCTCAGACATATGGTTTAATTTTTAGGTAGTTTCATGTGGAGCCAAGAGTTGGACTCAACGATCCTTGTGCGTCCCTTCCAACTCGGGATATTCTGTGATTCTGTGATTCAAACAGACTAGCGTTAGTTCAAAGCAAAATATCACTAAACACGCTTAGTGAGGATGTCAGGCTCTTAGCATCAACTACTTTGCTGTTCACATCTGTTCGTACTGTACTACCTACTAGTGTCATCATATCATCAAAAAAGAGAGTGTGGAGGGGAAAAATATTACAGAATTTTATTAAGGAGAAAATAATTTAAACATTTGGCTAGAGAAAATTGTTTTTTAATTTTTGCATCAGATGATAACTACTGACTCCATTGCTGTAATCAATACCAGTTAAAAAGTAAGAATGACCTCAATGCTTTTTTAACACCTTTTTGGTATTAAAAAAATGCACACAAAAAACAGAATGGAAAGACAGTTATCAAGAGAGAATAATGTGGACAAATAATGGACAAATTTCAGTTAAGCCAAACTGTTTTCACTTGGCATGGACATTGGTTTTAGAGTACCTGTAAATAGTTCTTTTAATAAAAGTCTAATTTAAGAAATACAAATTAAATCACTATTTTACTATAAGCATAAGATAAAATACTGTGATCATATCAAACTCCCCTAATGTTCAGTCTGCCTGTACTTTGGCTTGTGCTCAGAAGTAGATTTTGTGTGAGCTCTGAAGCACAAAGCAAGAGAAAATGTTTGACTTTCTGTTGGGACCAAAAGCATCATATTCTGCAATATGAGCAGGATAGAGATAGATATACTTAGGTCTGCCATGTCAAGTGTATCACAGTATGATTTCTTGCAGCAGTCTGTAGCAATAATGTAGGAATACTGAGGGCAGATAAGTTTTCTTGGCACCTTTCTGGTTGCTCGATGTCACATACTCTGAAGAGTAGCACCACACTGCCAGGCTGCAGACATCTTATGGTCAGCCTTACGCCATACAAGGTGTGAGTGAGGGAACATGCTGTTCCCATCTCCTCTGACCTGTTCTCTGGTGAGCAGTATAGACAAATCCTTTCATTATTCTAAGTGTAATACATGAAACTTGCATTATAATGACGAATATTTTTGCACGGGGTAGGTTCAGTTTTTCTGTAAAATACACAGCTGGTTTATAAGGATGTAATCACTAAAACCTTTAAGTCCTGCCGGCAGAAAAAAATCACATTTCTTTGTCTTTTTGTTATTTCGGGGTCATCATTTTTGATGGTGAAATTTCTTTTTGCTTAAAATACTCCATACTTTTTCCCTCATATGCTTACAAGTAAACAATAGATTTAAGAAACCAGCTTAACACATATGAGTTGTACCATGGCCATGATTTATTTTTTTCTTTCCCTTTTTTATGATTTGCATTTTTTTCTGCTTCTGAGTTTCAGATTCACTAGGTCTATAAAGAAGTAATTTTGTCTGATATCTCTAAGGTGTAACCCTGTTGCTCCATCAAAGCCATTCATCTGACCAACACAATGTTTGCAGGATTGAGCTTCATTCTAGGTTATTTAAACTCCTGTACAAATTGTGTATGACCCACATACCTCACTGCCTCTCCTTGCAAGAATCTGAGGTCATAAAAACTAATGAAGCAACAGTACAATACTATATTACCATCTGATGATTAGCAAGCTGCAGCTTATTTACAGTGTATATGGAATACCACTGTTGGGTTTTTTTTTCGCTTATTTTTCTTATTCTCTTTAATATATTCCCTTAAAAGCATGCTTACTTAAAGTAATAACTATGATTTGAGGCCTCAGTATAGTCTAAAACCTTTATGATTCACAATAGCTTTTCTTCTGGCAAGCTTTCGTAAAAGTTTAGTGAAGCACCTGTGCTAAACAACGAATCTGCACATCATACAAGGAAATTTCACTCTTTGCCCCTGGCAAACTTGTTATTATGTCACTCAGAGATGCTTGTAGTGACAGTGACCACTGTGTGGCAGGTGTTTCGTGATGTTTGATAATAAAATCCCTATGGGAAGCTGCATATTCTCTTAATGTCAATGCATTCCTGCCAGCTTCAGCTTTTGAATGGTAAATGTTTCAATTAAAGCTATTGAGATATGCATAAAATAACTTGCCTGATTCCTGTTAACCCTAAATAGGTCTGTGACATTATGGAATAAATCTGACTGTTAGTAAGAATACATTTTTTCAAACCTGACATTATTCCTAGCTTCCAAGCAATAAAAGGAAAGAAACCAAAGAAAATTCTTAAAAGAAAGCTTCCATTTTCAAGGATGCCTCGAGTATTGGCCAAAAGTAGTAAAAGACTGAAAATTCCAGATGTCATTTTCTCTAATTTTTTTCTCCTAAATTATTGGCTTAATGTTGGTTTTACGTTTGACCAAAAAAAGATAGTATAGTTGCCCATTTAACTAGGGACTGAAAGAGTATTCAACAGTTGTTTTTATATTATGATTGGCTTTAAGGAAATCTCATTTTGCCTATAGCTCTCTTTCTTATTTTGGAGTTATTACCCAATTTATGTATAACACCGGAAACTGTGGCTGTAAGTGACTGAAACAACATAGTAAAAGTGATATTAAAGGCATGTTTTTATTTAACTGGCTGGAAAAAAAATTGGGATATTTAGCAGCTAACCTAAAGCTGCATTAGCTCTATTCACTACAATTTATTTCCAGAGCTTTTCATCCATGGGTCATATGATTTGAAGCTATAATTTTTATGTTATAGTTTTTATGTCAATCACAGATTTGACTGAAATAAATTTAGAAAGAGTTTAAGCCAAGAACATTTGAAGATTATTGAGTTTATAGGAAAAGATGAGAAAGCAGGCAACTCCCTCTCCTGGGGAGCAGGAAGGCAAATGCAAGGAGGGAAACGAACATGACTGATTCCTGTCTTGGCTATGTGATCAAATACTGAGCGTATCTGACTCTGAAGGCCTTTGACTCATCTCTGGTGAGATATGGGGGAGGAACATTTTCTCCATTTGCAGCATTCACGTGCGCTACACCTCTTTTCTGGAATACCAGCTTTGGAGCTGTCATCCTGCAGCTTTTGTGAATGCGATCTTCATAGTAGATGTTAGCTCATGTTTCAATATCTTACATTGTCAAAGCTCATATCACTGTGAAGAAGATCATGGTAGAGTTTTAATACCTGTTTTTATTAGTTTGACAAAATACCAGAAAATCTTATTATGCCGAACAATTCCACAGATACGGAGTCAGATTAGAAGAAAGGAATCAAAGAACTCAGCTCACCACAATTTATGTCAGAAAAAGGATAAGCACTTCCATGATGACTCCCATGCCAATTAACCCAGAATGCCACTAGTATTTAGCTATTTAGGTAACTGTTAAAAAAAGTTACAGAGTTTGATCCATGTACCTCTCTACCTAACTCCTGGAAGCTAGTCATTTTTTTCTTTCACCCCTGAAAATCTAGAAGGGAAAAATGGAAGCCTGGCATCAAATCATTTTTACTTCTGTTAATTGTCTGTCTAGTGAATGTTCCACAAACAGAAAATCAGTGACATTAGTTCAGCAAGAAATTGATTTGACAGTATATTCTAGTCTTACTACATTTTATTATTGTATAGCATAGTTAATTTATAGTGTTCTACCATTAAGAGAACATGTATTTTAATGTCCTCGTTCATCAAATTATATGTCATATCTGGAAAAATTCTGATGAAAGAGGAATAAACTAGAGTAAAATTTAAGCATAATTTTACATTAGTTCATCCTTTGGGGGGTAAACTATATTATAGCTGTAGTTACAAAATTAAACTGTAATTATCTTACTTTGTTAGCACTTCTTTGAGTGTATTTTTCTTATAAAGCATGTTATGTTGGCACCCAAGTGACATATTGTTCTTCGGAGTCTTTCTCATGATACAGAAGGTGAAAGGTGTTTATTAAAGAAAGCAATAAATCTTTACTTAATAACTTGCAATTCTGGCCCTGACTTTTTTGTGGTACAGAGGTCACCTCCTTCATTGACTGTGATTGTATTTGATTCAGCTGGAAATCAAAACCACAAGAACATATGAAATAACAATGTAAAAAATGCCCAGAAGTAAATGAGATTGTCTTTGCTTTCTTTATTTCCAAAAGAATTGGAACAATAACCTCATCTCAGATAAAATGACTGCTATTCAGTTTACACTTGTAATTCAAGTTAAGCACAAGAAATCTTGCTGAGTCCAGATCTAAAATTCTACATTCCACTTCCCTATTGTTTTTTGTTTGTTTGTTTGTTTGTTTGTTTGCATGTCACTCACCCTTAATATACTTTAGTTTATCATATATGAGATATGGACGTTTGCTGCGAGGTCTGCCAGGAGACAGTTACTAATTCGTGTGACACTTTTTTATCTCTTCCCTTGGAAGGCGCAATATAAAAGAGGCAGTGGCCTGTACTGCTTCTTCTGTTCATAATGAAAATCCAAATTTAAAAGGTGCTGTCAGGCAAGTCTAAGTGTGAATGTTCCCTGCTTTATTCTCAGTTTGTGATAGATATGATGATTATGTTAATTTAGAACTGTTTTTTTTTTTCCCAAAGAAGAAAACAAACAAACAAAACAACAAAAAAAAACCCAACCACTTTTTCCAGGGACGCAGGTCTGTAGGTGGAGACATTAGACCATATTTCAATTATAAGCATCTGTGGTGGTTTTACCCAGCTAAACAGCCGACCTCCACCACAACCGCTCGCTCACTCCCCCTTCTCAAAGAAACAGGGGGAGAAAATATGATGGACCAGGGCTTGAGGGTTGAGATCAGGACAAGAAGGTTACTCACTAATTATCGTCACGGGCAAAACAGACTCAACATAGGGAGATTAATATAATTTATCACTATAACTAGCAAACTAGAGCAGTGAGAAACTAAAAGCAAACTAANCAGCTCTTCAAGAGCTGCTCCAATATGGGTCCGTACCACGGGGTCCATCCTTCAGGAGCAAACTGCTCCAGCACGGGTCCCCCACGGGTGGCAGCTCCCACCGGATCACCTGCTCCTGCGTGGGCTCCTCTCCACGGGCTACAGGTCCGGCCCGGAGCCTGCTCCTGCGGGGGCTCTCCATGGGCTGCAGCCTCCTTCAGGCCACATCCACCTGCTCCACCGTGGGCTCCTCCACAGGCTGCAGCGTGGAGATCTGCTCCATGTGGTACCCCATGGGCTGCAGGGGGACAGCCTGCTCCACCGTGGTCCTCACCACAGGCAGCAGGGGAACTTCTGCTCCGGCTCCTGGAGCACCTCCTCCCCCTCCTTCTTCACTGACCTTGGTGTCTGCAGGGCTGTTCCTCACTCCTCTCACTCCCAGCTGCTGTTGTACAGCAGTTTTTTTCCCTTCTTAAATATGCTCTCACGGAGGCGCAAACAACATCGCTCACTGGTTCGGGTCTGGCCAGCGGTGGGTCCCTTTTGGAGCCGGCTGGAGCTGGCTCTTATCTGACGTGGGGCAGCTTCTGGAATCTTCTCACAGAAGCCACCCCTGTGCCCCCCCCACTACCAAACCTTTACTACGTAAACCCAATACAGCATTTGTACTTATGTATAAGATACTGTTTTTATTTTATGATCATAACCAGAGGAGTCATCTTTAGGAAGATAGTTTTCATGGTAATGGTGAGAGGAGCAAGATACATAGACTGTTACAAAACTAATTGTTTGTTACCATGATACTAGAGGATTTTATGGTTATGGCTGAGTAGATGCACAATGTGCAAGCTACTCTTGTCCTTACTGCAGAGTCACAGACTATATATAGTATGTTAGTGGATAAGAGTATCCTACAACACATTTCTCTCCAACTATTAGCACAGCTATCTTTTTAGGACTTAATTGTATGAGCTCTGAGCTGCTGGTTGTTACCAAATCTTTTGTTAGTTTTTTGTTTTTGTTTTTGTTTACTAATGCTGGCTATTTTCTCTTCCTTCTCTGCTTTAACAAAATGCCATTGCTATCAACTTGTGCTAGATTCTTACTCAGGACCTCTGGAAAGTTAGAAAAGATAGACAATGTGTAAAAGAAGATAGTGCAGCTTTTGTTTGAAAGGATATAGAGCCTTAAGGGGGTAAAATGTCCTTAGAAAAAGTATGCTTGAAAATCATACCTGATCTGAATTGTTGAATTGTCTTCTGCTAAGTTATTCATAAAGTCAGGTTCTTCAAAGAGCTGTCAAGATAGCACAGCTGTTCTACATGTTAGTCCACTAGCATGCGCTTTGTCCTGCATAAATGAAATATTCTTGAAATAAATTTTAATCACATTTTAAAATATAGATATGAGACAGTTAGTACGCTGTTAAGAAGGACAACATTAGGTTTTATATTTTGTAATGATGTGGTTTATCTTTGAACTATAGATGTGCCTATATATCCACGAGACATTATAACATAGGAATAGCTGTATTGTATTGAAGAGCCAACAAATACAATATTTTATCTACAACAGTGGCCATAAATCATTTTAGAAGGAATAATACAGTAATAATGAACTCATACAATAATACTTCCCTAAAACATCTTGGGGATATCAGGTCACTGAGTTTTAGAATTTCTTTTTGGTAAAAAACAGTACAAACTATTTGTTTTAGCTGAGAAATTCTCAGATTAGTGATGCACTCTAAATTTTACCAGTTGATTTTTATCTCTTGTTAATGACTGCAGAATAAATATAATAATCACTGCCAGTATCAGAGAACCTGAGTATTCTAATAGTTTACTGAAACATGGAAACTATGAAAATACAAACTTGATTTTGATTAAGTCCCCTTGGATAGAACTCCAAAGGAGTTCTATGTACATCACATAGCATTAGTTCTGATTTTAATAGTACATTTAAAAAACAAAGTTGAATTCTCATTTTTCCTGCTTTATTTTTGACTGAGTCTCATAATATGTGTATACATGTAATTAGGATACTTCTCTTGCTTTATGTGCTGTGGAAAAGAACATAGTAGTGAAATACTTAAACTGCTAATTCCACAAAGAAATCAGGAACTAGAATACTATTTTTGTACATGGTGTTCTAGTAGAAGACACACGTTCTTTAGCAACAAGCAAAAACAAACAATGCATAAAACCTAACAGATATGTTGTTCTCCAAGAACAAAAGTACACCTTAACTGCAGATCAAGAGATAAAGAGATTCAGCATAACCTATCACAGGGGAATGTAAAACCTTGAAATAGTAGTTGTAACAGCTTTGCGTGTGTGCATTCAATGCAAACAAATACCAGGTGCAAAAAAAAAACAGTGTATAGATATATTAGAATTCATAAGTACTGAAAAAAATGTCTCTTGTACAAGAGTAACTTTTATTGCAGGCACATGGAAAAAAAGCAAAGGTGCAAGAGATGCTATTTAATTAGGCAGTAGCTTCATTAAAGTAATTCTTATGGGAACCCCTTACAATAATTTAGTATTTAGTGCAGTTCATGATCCCTTTCTTAATAATTCCTACTTGATGGAAGGCTCTATATCCCTTAGTGGAGAATACTCAGCTTTTATATGGGACCCTGCTAATTTCCCTTTTTCTGAAGGTTGTTTTCTTTTGTTTGTTTGTTTTGTTTGTTCTCTGTATCAGACAGCAAGGAATTACAGATTCATTCCTAAGTTGCTTTTGAGGGTGCTTCATTTTAAGTCAAGTTTCCACTCCAGTTTTTCAGAGAATTTATTCAGAGAATAACAACCCTTACTAGATAGCCAACTGGTGAAGAATCCAAAACTCATATACTCATTATGTCTGAGAAAGCCATTAGTTACTTACTTAACATTGAATTTAAGCATGTTATCAATTGGAAGATTTAGACCTCATCTGATTAGTTTCATCAAAATTAATTTTTTTCATTTTTCATACAATCTTTCTGGTTCCTACTTAATGTATTTCCTGGACATATGTTGACTGATAACATAACATACACAGGCTTTCCATTTCCTAGTCAGTATTATCTATCAAAGAATTTAGAAGTTTACAGCCAAGATGCAAGTACCTCTTCATTTGCTTTAAACTTCATGTTCTCTTTATGAGGTGCTTGAAAGATCAAATTCTTAAAGATCCCAAACTGTCCCTAGCTTTTGGTTGCTTCCAGATAGCAGACAATTTCAAAATGTATTACTGTACCACACAACATCTGTCTAGTGATATTCTAAGCAGAACTGGAAATAAATATTTACTCTCATTTCCCATTTTTTTTCCTCTATATCTTATCCATCTGCTGGTGTGCAGAAGTGCTGTAACAGCTGAGGCGCAGTAGCATTCTAAGGGGAATTGACTTCCTACCTGAAGGCCAATTATTTAATTTTGTATGTGTATCAAATTAAAAAGGAACTCAAAAGCTTTCATTTCTACATTGAAGAGATTTTGTGCAGTTCTAGGACAGGAAAACAGCTGCAGCTTTCATTAAGGGGAAAAATGTACATTTTAATCAATTCAGCACTCAAAATATCAACTCATTTCTTTGTGATACCTTTTGGATGTACTTGAGTAAGACAGACTTCTTTGGGATGAGAAGAAATTTAGAATTAGACTATCAGCCCACGAGAGTCCATTGAAGTTCTGTGTAATGAACAGAGTTCTCTAAGTCCTGGTGAGCTAACAGTGAGTAGATCAAAGCCTAGAAAAATTCTTCAGAAGGTGGAATTTATTAAAAACAAACAAAATCTCTGAATGCATGTATAGCTTGTGAAATGTTCTGGTTTGACAGCCCTAGAGACCAGAAGTAAGAGCACGGTATCTGTCCTGTATTTCTACAGTAATGTGAGAGAAAGGATGGATGGGTACCTGAGAAGAACCAGAAAGAAAATATATCTGAAGTTGGAAAAGTTAAGTGGATGTGTTGGGGGGAATGCTTATAATATAGAAAATATATTCATGGCAAGCTCTAAAATAAAAGACTGCAAAAAGAGCCTGACAATGAATTCAGATTACTAGCAAGTTGAATTCAGTTATCTAACTTTGTTCAGGTAATTCTACTAAGAGTACAGAGGCTAGGTTTAGACACTGTGCTTCTGGCTTAAATAGTGGATGTGGCTGTCATCCCAACTCTGAGTCCAAGTGCAGCAGAGGAAAATGGCAAACTTGAATTCATGATCTAGCAAGTGCTTCTGGATTCCTCTGTATCTGCTAGTAGGCTTATGCTAACAGCTGAATAGTTCTCATTGGAGCAGTAAGGCAGATCACTCAATTTCAAGTTCATCAGAATACAATACAGGCTATAAAAATGTAAGCTGGAGGGATAAGATGAGAAAAACTTTTATTTGTCATGTAGAAAATGTATTGTTTTTCATTAACAAAACTCACCAAAGAAAGGCTAGCAATGCTTTGTCTTCTAATAACAGCCTTCAGCATCTGCTTTTATTTCTTGCTCTTCTTTCTATTATCAGCATATTTATGATAGTGCCCTTTATAGGCTGAGAGCTTTCAAATAACAATGAGAGGGAGCTACATTTCCAGCGGATTCACAAACTAAAGCATTCTTTGTGAAAGTGCTAGTAATGCATATGGTAATGTCTGAAGCAAAGTATGCTAATGTTATCTGTTTTTGCATGCAATCCAAGTGAAGAACTAGAAATAAAAAACCAAACCATTGGAACATACTGTATAAGTACCTTTGATACTTTTCACCTCATGTTTTACAATTAATATATTTCTCTTCCCTTCCATCGTTGTGCTTTATAATCAAAGTGGAATAGCCTGATCTTCTAGCAGGATGGAAATCCTTTAACAGCAAGTCTCTTGTGTTAAGGTTCACTTTGACCATAGAAACAGATGTATAAAAATGACTGCAGTTCCTACCATTATGGTAATGGACAGAAGTAATACAGCCTGCTGCAACACTAAGGGAACTGTTGTAGATTGCATTTTACTATCCGTTCGTAACCGCTGTATTTAATTACTTGGATGACATTCCTCCTGCAGTGAGAAGGAGGTTTTGTACCATATCAATGAAGTTACATGAGAGAAACATTTGGCTCAGGACTACAGAGCACTTCCCTAACTACTTAGATACAGGCACTTCAAAAGAGGGAAAATGGAAGTCATTATTTAACAACAGACTGCCCATTATTATAGGGCAGGAAGTTATTAATGAATTGAATGAATAATACGGAAGCTGTAATCACCTGCTGTTTTCATCTTACTGAGAAATGTCAAAAGATGCATCGCCAAAATTATTCTGAACCCATTTCCTTTCAGTTCTCATACACAGGCTTAGCGGTTGACAAAGTGGTACTTGCCAAAAACTGATGTTAGCTGGTATTGTATTGGCCCAAAAGAGCAATCATCATTTTAGCTAATAAGGTTATAATGACTCTTCCTGCCATTACAGTTCATAGTTGGCAGAAGACCTATAGCAGGTGGATTGAGACTTCTTTCTAACAAGCTATCATCAGTGTAGTCATGTTGTGTCAATAAGAAAACTGCTGTCGCATATTCCCTACTTCACAGATTTTCTTCACTTGCGATGCCTTGCCTGTAAGTTAGGCATTTTTGCCGTTGACATTTGTTTAAGCAACTTAGGAGTTGTCCTGGGAATACATCCCAACTATCAAAATTACAGTACCGATGGGGGAGATATGGAGAAAATTCTTCTACAAATCTTTCTATAAAAAGATTGAAAAGAAAATAAAACCTTAAAAAATCCTTGGCTTACTTTAAAAGGTAGGGTAGGGATGATAAAACAAAGATGGTGGTCAAGTAATATTGGTGTTGTTGGCAGATTTCCACTGAATAAATTTTAATTTAACTGTTTCAGTTTATGCCTGGTGAGGATTTGGACCAGTATCTCTGATAAGAAAACTCTTTGCAGTGTGCACTGTTATCTTGCAGCAAGTGCCTCATTTAATTTTAGTTCAAAGTAGAACTGATTTGGCTGGCATGTAGGTTGTAATATCAAATTCAAGTCAACAGATCACGTCTGATGTTACTGATATTTATTCAAAAGCCTTGCAACACCAATATTTTTTCTTTACTGACCCCCTGCTGTTCTTTAAAGTCCAGAGGGAATTTTACTTTAACATCCAAAGAGCTTTTTTTAAACATATTTCACACATTTTCTGCTAGCTCTTTGTTCAGATGTTGAAGCGCCAAACACAAGATTGTTGTCATTTTGACAACCGCATTATGTTCTCAGATACACATGAATTCCTGCTGCAGAGATGAACAGGCAAGTGGTTATTCTGTGACAACAGTACTGATAAGAGGGGGTGAACAAAATGTCTTTATATCTGCATTTGCCTGTGTACCATGTATGCCACTGATTTCCGGTAGGTTATGAAAAGAGCCTGTTAGGCTGCCCTTATTACCTCAAGTACTTTTCTTTTTTTTTCTTTTTTCCCCACTGATTGTTCTACCATGTTTCTGCAAATAGAAAGATCAGGAATGGGCCTCCATTCACTTGAAAATCAGAGCTTACAAACCCGTGATTTTTTTCTGTAGGACCCCTCCTTCCATTAATCTGTTCTATCTCTAGGGCTGTCACTGTACAGTTAGTGAAGTTTTGTCAAAGCTGCTCTCTTATCTGCTCAGTAGTTCTTACATGACTTAGGAAACAAACAAACATTAAGTGTTTGTTTCAGCACTGATTCCATTTGTCATGGTTTTGGCTGGGACAGAGTTAGTTTTCTTCATAGAGGTTCAAACAATGCTGTGTTTTGGATTTTTGATGAAAATAATGGTGATAACACACCGATGTTTTTAGTTGTTGCAGAGCAGTGCTTACACAGAGCCAAGGACTTTTCAGCTTCTCATGCTGCCCTGCTAGAGAGGAGGCTGGGGGTGCACAAGGAGCTGGGATTGGACAGAACCAGGACAGGTGACCCAGACTGACCAAAGGATTATTCTGTTCCGTGTAACATCATGCACAGCAATAAATGCTGGGGTAAAGAAGGAGGAAGGGAGGGATGTTCAGAGTGATGGTGATTGTTTTCCCAAGAAATCGTTACATGTGGCGAGCCCTGCTTTCCTGGAAGTGGCTGAATGAGTAAACCATTTAAAAGAAAATAAAACTAAAGAGATTTTAACAAATTGCTTTACACAGAAAATAAAGGTGTTTAGTTTTGAAACATTAGTTGAAATAATGCATTTGACCAGTCTGCAAAAATATTCGTGTTACTGAATATTTTCGGCCATTTAATTTTTTTTACTGAAAATAGTTTTTAATGTTCCCCCCTCTCATATTTCTGACTACTGTTATTGTTAATAAAACAAAGGTAATGATAATAATAATTTTCTTCTGTATCCTTATTTTATCTGTACCAAATTAGTTTTATTATTACCGCTAACGTGATGTTGGTAATGACAGGCATCAAAATCGAAAGTGAAAATATTATAATTGGAAGGAGTGGCAGGAGAAAACGGGTCTCATGCCCTAAGTCCCAAATCAAGATAGCCAACACTTTTGCATTTTTTCCTCCAACTATAAGAATATGTCTTTTGTTATTTTACTATGACTTTTATTATTATGAAGAGGAACAACGAGTTATCTTTCTATATTTAAATCATTGTTTCTTTTCATAAGGAAATAATGAAACAATTGAACAAAGAAATATAAGATAATTAAGTAACCTTAAACTCAATATAATTAACTGCCTCTTTGGAAAATGGCCTTGGACCATTTACTTCGGAACAGTTATAGAACCACGAAGGTGAAAAGCTCATCTTTCACTCCTAAGGTTATATTTTCACTTCACTGTTACCCCATTGAGCATCTGGATAAAGGTGAAGCTTGAGGAGGTGACAAGGAAGGTGACTCTTACTGCAGAAATTGATGGTAGGATAGACCTTTCTTTAGTCAGACTACTGGCTTGAATCACTGACTCGGAGTTGTCCTTCTGTATCCAGAAATGCCAGTAGTTTCTAGTGTCATTTTTATCTAGTGTCCTTTTATCCTTTGCTGCACTATTAAAACAAACATTTTGAGATTACTCAACCTTTTGATTTTAAACACTTAACACAAGAAAAAGATGCCAAACCAGCTCTAGCTTAAGTAAAATCTATTTAAAAACAGATTTTGCATTATCAGTGCTTATTTTATTATTTCTAATAAGAAGTATTTTAAAATAAATAACATTAGATGGCACCATTACTGTTGTGGTTTCTTTACAGATGTATTGCATGGGCGTAGTTCAGCAACGATTTTTCACCTTATACCTCCCCCTTTTAGCAACATTTGGTAAGATACAAAAGAATCAAATGTCTTGCTCTAAAATACACGCCAGTAATAATTTAGTGGTATGATAATAATGATGTCAAATGTATTTTAAAATATTTTGTCACAAAATTCTGAGATACTACATACAATGCAGGATTATTCGGTGATTATGACAAAAAAGACGGTAAATTATAATGCCATAACATAAGGTTTCCTCATAGCCTAAGTAGTAGAAATTAGCTATTGTATTTGCTACCAAATATTTTCCAAAAGCTTTTATAGTAAAAATAAAAACATTTTAAAGTTAAATATTGTGGAAAGAGCAAGATGTTCACTGGCAAAAATGTAAAATGAGAGTTAAAAAGAACAGCAGTATGTACTAAATGGGCTGATGCTTAAAAATATTAAGTTAATTGAACATATTAAAAACTATAATTTAATAGCGCCAAATTATGTGAGAGAATTTGTTTCATGACAGTTGTTCTTCATGGAAAATAAACCTACAAATTTAGGTTTCAGAAATAATAACGATGTAGTCAGACCCAATCCTTTAATGTACACATTCAGATTAATAACCTAAGTAGCATATGGATGTGTCACTCATTCTCATCATTAATTGTCAAGTTTAACAAAAAAGTGAATATTTTAGTTCCTGTGTTACATTAGAAAGGAGACACTGCAAAGACATTATCACTTTATTTCAAGGCAAAGTGCTGCATTCTTAAAAGATATTAAAACTGAAAGAGGGGTGAGAAATGAAAACAAACAATGTGATCAAACAAGGAGTAGATCTCAAAAGATCTGATATGTATCCCCTGGTGGAATCAATAGCCTTAATACATGATACAGGGAGTCAGTCAGGACTTTAACAATGGAATTCAAAATAAGCAATTCCCTCATTAACGAAAGCTGACTAAAGTAGTAAGCAGGAAAAATGGGAAAGAGCAAGATACTTATGCCCACATAGAAGTGTCTGTATCTTTTTCTCTCTCTTCCTGAAGTATTTGATTTGCTGTACAACATTTATAATTACAGAATCATAAAGTCACTGAATGGCTGGGGTTATAAGGGACCTCTGGAGGCCACCTTCACAGAATCACAGAATAGTTTGGGTTGGAAAGGACCTTAAAGATCATCTAGTTCCAACCCCCCTGCAATGGGCAGGGATGCCACCCACTAGATCAGTTTGCGCAAAACCCCATCCAGCCTGGCCTTGAACACTTCCAGGGAGGGGACATCCACAACTTCTCTGGGCAACCTGTTCCAGTGCCTCACCACCCTCGTAGCAAAGAATTTATGTATATCTGATCTAAACCTACCCTTTTAGTTTAAAGCCATTACCCCTTGTCCTGTCACTATGCTCCCTGATAAAGAGTCCCTCTCCAGCTTTCTTGTAGGCCCCCTTTGGGTACTGGAAGGCCACTGTAAGGTCTCCGCAGAGCCTTCTCTTCTCCAGGCTGAACAAGCCCAACTCGCTCAGCCTTTCTTAATAGGAGAGGTGCTCCAGCCCTCTGGTCATCCTTGTGACCCTCCTCTGGACTCACTTCAACAGGTCCGTGTCCTTCTTATGTTGGGGGCCCCAGAGCTGAGCACAGTACTCCGGGTGGGGTCTCATGAGAGCAGAGTAGAGGGGGAGAATCACCTCCCTCGCCTGCTGGTCACGCTTCTTTTGATGCAGCCCAGGATACGGTTGGCTTTCTGGGCTGCAAGTGCGCATTGACAGCTCATTTTGAGTCCCCTGCTCAAGCAGGACCACTTAGAGATGGTTACCCAGGACCATGTCCAGAGGGCTTTTGAATATCTCCAAGGAGAGACTCCACAATCTCTCTGGGGAATCTGTGTCAGTGCTCAGTCACTCACACAATAATGTTTCCTCCTGTGTTTCAATTTGTGCCTATTACCTTTTGTCCTGGCACTGGGCACCACTGTAAAGAGCCTGGCTCCATCTTCTTTGCACCCTCCCTTCAGGTATTTGTGTACATTGACAAGATTTCCCCTGAGCCATCTCTTCTCCAGGCTGAACAGTCCCAGCTCTCTCAGCCTTTCCTGACAGGAGAGATGCTGTCATCATCTTCATGGCCCTTCATTGGATTCTCTTCATCACATCCATATGTCTCATACTGGGGAGCCCAGAACTGGAACCAGCACTCCAGACGTATCTTGCCAATTCTGAGTAGAGGGGAAGGATCACCTCTCTTGACCAGCTGGCAGCGCTTTTCCTGATGCAGCCCAGGATACCATTAGCCTTCATTGTCACACGGGCACATTGCTGACTTCAACTTGGTTTCCACCAGGACCCCCAGGGCCTTTTCTGCAAAGCTGCTTTCCAGCTGGGTGGCCCTCAGAATGTGCTGGTGCTTGGGGTTTTTCCTCCCCAGGTGCAGGACTTTGCATTTTCACTTGTTGAACTGCATGAGGTTCCTGCCAGCCTGTTTCTCCAGCCAGTCAAGGTCCCTCTGGATGGCAGCACTACCCTCTGGTGTATCAGCTGCTCTTCCTGGATTTGTATCATTAGGAAACTTGTTGAGGGTACACTCTAACACATCATCCAGATCATTAACGGATGTTTAAACATAAATATGTTTAAACAGAATTGAACGCATTATTGACCCCTGGGGTACACTGCTTGTTACTGGCCTGTAGCTAGACTTCATGCCTCTGGTAAGTAGCACTGATGGTTATGATCCATCGACTTCTAGGTTATGGGCATAGAGACTCTAAGAAAACCCACATGTTAAAGAAGATCTGCTCATCAGTAATGCAGAGATAAAATTTGGATTTAGTTTTCTGTTTTTCCTAAAACGTTTAAACCTGTTTAAACTTTCATAAGAGTACTTATTTAAGCCATGGACATCTAGGATCACGCATCCTTAATGCCTGTTATTAATTAATTTTGCAAGGACTAATTAACTAATAACTAGGTCAGAAAAAAAAAAGTGGAATTATATATGCTAATGTTTACCACAACAACCTGTGTTCCAGATCCTGAACAAAAGGGTGGGGTTTGTTTTTTGTTTGTTTGTTTTCTCAGTTTTGTTTTATTTTTATTTTTATTTTCCTTAAAAAGGAGTCTATGCTGTGTTGTCACATATTTGGGCATTGCTAGAGGCTTTACCCAGTCAGGTCTTGAAAAGGTCCAACGATGGAGACTGCACAGTCCCTCTGTTGCCCAACCTGTTCCTATAGTGACTGTTCTCATTAGGAGAATTTTTTTCCTTGTATCTAGTCAGAACCTCTCTTGTTTCTTTTTATGCCCTTTTCCTCCTGCCATGAGCCACTGTGAAAGACCTGGTTCCACCTTCCTCATAATATCTTATAAGGCACTGGAAGGTTTCTTCTAGGTCCCTGCCAAACCTTTAATGTAAGTAAAATTTCATCTGTAGCAAATAATCCTTAACTTTTTCTCCAGACTTCTTTGCTCCCTAGACAGAATCAGTAACATGGATTCATTTTATAGACCCACTGAAGAGACAGAGGAGATGTGTTAATATTCTTCGCCTTGGGATTCCATGAAATTTATGATAACAAACCAAATATTTCACGTGTTTTCAATGGATGTCTGTGTCACAAGTGAGAGAACTGAGGAAAAGCAGCATGAATGCTCTAAATCCCACTCTCCAACCTAAAATATAGAGCTGAAATTAAGGATGGCTCTTGTAACTGGCAGTGAATACAGACGAAAAAGTGACTTTTTATCTTAGTAAAAAGTCAGAAAATGGCATGTTCTATGAAGACAGCTATTACTCTGAAGTCAGTTTATGGAAGACTGGAATAGTGCATAAATGTATATAAGATGAGAAATCAAATGAAAATATATAAGTTGATAAACTATGCCAAAAAGTATAGGTTTTGACAGGTCTGAATTACTGTGACAATGCCTGACTGGAATAAGAATTACTGAATAAATAAATCAGCTTCTATGTCTGTCAGTCTTAGATTTCCTGATATTATTTTTATTTTATTTCACTGCACAAAGTATCTTGAATGACCAAAATGATCTGAGGCAATCTTACAGACCTATTTAGGAAACAGTTTACAAGCTGGAGTGAAGTCTATGTTTAACAAACTTGAAAGGCTTTGGAAGTTTGATTTAGATAAGCGTACAAAGTGTGAATATTTATTTGAACCTACTTAACTTCTTGTAGCTTGTTTTTGTTCTGGATCTAAATGATTCTTTCACAGCTATATTGGATGCATAGTAGTAGTAGAGGAGAAAATATTAACAGCTTTTCAAGTGTTTGAGTTTGAGCTGGCAGGGATTTTGTTTTTTTTTTTTGGCCAGTAATATTTGCAAGATTTTGACGTTTTTCTTCTTCTATACCTGAAAAATAATGATATTGCGTCATGAAGAAGAATAAAAAAATGAAGGTGAATGAAGAAGGAGACAGAGAGTACACCATAAAGTATTGAAAGGGTGAGGGTAGTTACTCAGGGTGTGGGCTCAAAGTCCCTGTGTTATTTATTATAGGCGAGGAAAATTGCTAATTGACCATGTAGTGAATCTATAATAAAATGTTTTATTCTTTAAAACTACTTTTTGAACAGAAACACATGAAAAGAAATATTGCAAAAGTTTTAAAATGAATTCTTGCAGGTATTCACTG
>VXAL01005369.1:104483-115184 GCA_013399475.1 Chauna torquata | reverse complement strand
TCACTGATAGGAACATGTCCTGAAGATTCAAACAAGACCAGTGTAAAGAATTAACTGAATACTTATGTGAGCGCTAGGTTATTTGTTACCTTGAACATCAGTTGTGGGAAAAGATTAGAAATTATTTTAAGAGATCAAATGAAGAATACTTTGAAGGACTCAGCTTGATTAGGAACAGAAAATACAGTTTGGGGAAAAAAAGGAAATGTATGCATTGCTGTCTTTTTTAATTATTATTATTATTATTTTTTTTAACAAGAACACCACTGAAGCTTCTGAGTTGGAGAGAAGAAATTGAACCTGTACAATTAGACATCTTTTGGCAACATTTTCTTTGCAAGTGTGGAAGTTTTATAGAAATAAATACCTGAAACAATAAGTTGATACCTTGGGCTAAAGGTTAATAAAGAAACATCCTAATGAGAATTTCAGGAGTCACAAGTAGACAGAGGTGCTTGTCTGTATGCTATACTAGAGTGTATTCTGGGCCAGCAGTATGAGAGCTTCCCCAAAGCTTTTTGTCTATGCAATTGCTTGAGTACTTTACAAGACTCAAATTGGCTTGTATAAAGCTCTGTTGATCTCAGCAGGACGAAAGAGCGGCATAAGGAATATACAAGAGCTGTTGAGGTTAGGGAATGAGACCTTTCATCTCATTCCATCATTTGTAGAATGAGTGGACAGAGATTTACTTGAATATATTATCAGAAAATTTTAGTCATCTTACCTTTTTTATTTTCAGAGTTGATTGTAAATAGTTCTTAGCATGTGTTCAGCAGTCACCTTTCAAGCTTGGTGGCTGACGAGATGTAATGTTGTATTATTCCTGTTTCCTGATTAAATGTGCAAACAAGAAATGTTTTTGTTGTGCTGCCCAGTTATTCTGCTGCAGCTGTTGGACCATGCTGTTGAGCATAAATGAACTTCATGCCAAACAGTTTTTTGCTTTCTTATTTCCTTGCTAAGAGCAAAGAATAGAGTGATCATATGAAATCTCATAGTATCCAGACACAGTAAGTTGTGTTAAGGAGTTCCACAAATCACTTGAATTGAACTTCAGTTGTTAAAATAAATTCACAAAATTGAAGAACATGATTTTGGTGTATCCTTATTTTTCTAATTATGCCTGATGCTTACAAGGTCATTCATAATATCCAGAACCTGATAATGTATCCAACATTCTTTTGGAAATTATCATTAAGAAAAAAAAAAAAAAGAAAAAAAAAGAAAAAAGAAAAAATTAAAAAAGAACAGAGTTGCAAAGCAACAAAACTACCACAAGGCTATAAACCTGTAAAGGCAGAAGGGGTAGATAATTTCAGTTACATGCTGAAATAACAGTCCACAATAATGCAGAAATGAAGCATATAGGATACAGCCTTGCAACACTGTCTTAATGTAAGGTTAGAAAAATAAAAATGTTAGTGAATGCAACTGTAACCCTTGTTCATTTGTCATCATAGTAAGATACTCTGCAATGCACAGCTAAAACAGGTATCATATGTTTTTGTTTACAAATGGAACTTAAAAAACAGTTACTGCCTCTCTAGGTAGCATTCACACCAGTCGACACATTTCCAATGAAATATTTTCACTTAAGATGTCCATCTTACAGCAAAGTGTAATTGGAAGAGTACTCGTATCAGGATGGAATTGTTTTCAAAACAGAAAACGAACAAGAAAAATTACAGATTATGCAAAATGGTACTGGTAGGAAACTCATGTTCATGTTTCTCTTTTGAATTTTGAACAGCAGAGGTATAAGACTGCATCTCTTGATTGAGAGCTCTGACTATAGGGCTATTGCCTATCCAAACTTCAATTTACTTCCAACACTGCATAGTTTATGAATACTACTGTATTGTTTTTCATAAATTTCATTTTTTCATTAATTTATAAAATATTCAGTTTTCAAAAATGAGACTTTTTTTTAATGAAACACAATTGTTTCCTTGCCAGTCCTAAGCATGCTTACATTGTGTCATTACAGTAATTATTAGTTTAAGAAAAAAGGCCTCCAAGAGGGACAAGTGGTTTCAGGTTTAATATGTTATTAAGACAATTTCAGAGTGTATTAGAATAATAGTATTAGTTTGTGAAAATCTTTTTCCCAGATTTCACAAGAGTGGTCTCACAAAAGAGAGAAGCTGCTACTGACAAGCTTAGATCTTGGTGGAAGTGCAAAATGACTTTCGTGTATGTCTAACATAGCAGTATTATAGGGTTAATTTTTCTTCCGAAGTGTGTGGCTAAAAAATTCAGATGTTTGAAACATCCCAAAATTACAATACACTTTTCAAATATGTGATTTAGGATTCAAATTTAGAAATTGTGGTTTTCAGTCATATGCTCTCTTCAAACTGTCAGAGTCAGCTATTTGTTAGCCACATCATTTGCAGAATTCACAGACGTGTATTCTTACTGCAAATCAGGATACATTTTGGTAACCAAGGGAAAATCGGAGAAAAGCATCAGTTTTGGACAAAGGTATAGTTTTCTAGCAAGTTGTTTCTATCATTTATGTTTGATCAGCATGATTATTATTACTGGGATAATTTGGTGCAGAGACTAATCCATTTGAATCTTCTCTCTCTAAACAAAGAATTGACTAGAAAACCTACCTTTGTAAAATTGTTTTTTTTTCCTCTGAACTACTAATTATTGTTAATTTTAGTAAAATACATTTTCCTTTGATTTTCTGTCAAGTTTCTTTCAGACTTGAACAGAATCAAGAAGCAAAGCTGTCAGTAATAGAAAAAACAGATAGCTAGGTGTCACTGCTGTGTTACTGGTATCACAAACATTTGCATCTGCAAACCTCTTCTGTGTCAAATAAAAGAAAAGACTGATAGCTGTGCAGAAACTGTTGCAAACAGTCTAGAGCTGGACCTTTGAAATTCAGAAACAATGAATTTTTTTTTGTTTTCCCTTTGCACTTTTGTATTTTTGACTCATGAGGGTCAACAGCAAGGTTATTCAAGACACCAGTACATTTTCATTTATTTATAATGTCATATAATATTGAGAAGGAGCCTGAGAAATGGACAACAGCTGTTGGCAAGGCAATGTGTATGGTAATGTTGTAGAGTATTTCATTCTAAAACCATTAAAAGAGGTAATGTAGAGCAAGCATGATGGGAGTAGCCAGACAAGTGACTGTAGCAATAAGCTATGAGAAATGAATCATTCCTGATAAATCAGTTCCCTAATGGAGATTGCAGGATCTGAAGGTGTTTCAGTGAATTGGCTTTTGTTTTTTAATTTAGCAAGAAAAGTAATTTTTAGAACTGTTATTTAAGAAAACAAATTATTAAAGTTTCCAATTGGTATTCATAAGATACCATCAAAGAAGGTGTTGTATGAATAAATACTAAGTCAAATGTTTTGCTGTCAGTGCTTAAATGATGTCTACAGTGCAAGTATTTTTGTAAATATCAGAGCTTCATCTTATAGAGTAGTAATCATAAAGGCCTCTTAAAGCTCCCTTCAGAAATCATTTCTGCATGGAAATTAGTGTGAATCAGGAAAAATGATCTTCCAAAATATAATCATAATTATCTATAAATTTCAGTTGGAATATAGTGAATATAATAAGTATATGCAGTGAATATGGTTACAAAATATTATTCTTATTTTTTCTAGTAGTTAAAAATTGCTATATTGAGCAATATGCTTATGATTATGATTGTATAAGACTGATTTCTTTGTCTTAGCAAGAAACAGGTAAAAGCAAATGTTTAATTCTAAGTGGAGAAGAGAAGAATGTTCAAAGATTATGCAGTAGTTCTCTATTTCTTTGTTTTGCAAAACAGACTGGAAATTATTGTTCTTTTTCTTTTAATCTCCAGGCTACTCTAATAATTTATCACACAAAAAAAAATCCTAATAATTTACTGTGCTATACACTACACAGATATTTAAATACGCTTTATTAGGAAGAAATAACTACATTTTTTTTGGAAAGAAGGAGTGTTTTTAAAAGCTGAAAATATTCTGATGATGAGATCATATAATTCCCCTGGCAGTATTTAGTTTTCATTGCATTGAAACTGATAGACATTGTGCAACTACATGTAAAGGCAGAATATCTTTATTTATGTTTCTAGTTCCCTATCAGTTTTCTTATTTATACAACTAGTTGTTTTTGTTGTTGTTGTTTTCCCCCTCTAAATAGATAACTTCCTTGTAATCAAGTTCAACATCTGCTCCTCCCTCTCTTAGTGTTCTGCACAGAATTAAAATATTGGTGGTGTTTTTGTCATAATCTTTGGAACAAGCCACACTTTCCTTTACATTAGTCCTGAATCTGAAAGGACTTTGGCCAGGACACAGCAGTCTTTCACTGAGATCTCTTCAAAAGTTTGCAGAAGGAAGCAAGTTATTCATCAGTGACCCAAGTCCTGTACCAAAGCTCTCATCCTAACTGGAGGTGTTTCAGTTGCAGTGGCTTCCCGGGTTGCCCAGTAACAAAGGCAAAGCTCCATCTTCCATGCTTTTTCTTCTTCCCACAGGGATATTTCTGTCACAGACGGTGAGAAGCAAATACTACATTTGGTTGTACTGGCCAAACTCATTGCACTTCAGTTACTGCCAAATAGTCACTTCTGTCCTTACAATGCTGGAGCCACCAGAATGATGCTTCTTCCTAGTACTTCACTGAGGTCCTGGAGCAATCTCCCCTTTTAGAATTATTACTGGAGGCTGTCTGCAGATGGGCAGGTTGCACTTGAGTGGTACTTTTAAGCTGTTCTTTGAAGCTCAGGATTACGGGTGAAATTCTTGTGCTGTTCCACTATACTTATGCTGGATAAGAGGGACACAGAGGTGTGAAAACTCTTAAAATGCTTAGTCATCTGCTTAAGTGAATATTTTCCCATTACAGCACCTGTTGACAAGTGATGCAGGCAGGTTCACCAGCTGGGTGTCAGGTATGTACTAGGAACAGAAAGATAATATCAGGACTGATACTGAGGAGAAGAGGACCCTTTAAAACGGGAATCTTTGTACAAAAGTGCTGTTGAATTTCCAAACATCCCAACTGTCCACCAAAACAGACTATATGTTAAGTTAGATTAGACTCCTCTATCTATAACTTTTCACGTTCAGAAAGCTTCAGAAATAACTGAAAGCCATCAGTGTAAGAATTCTGTGCTGTATCTCTCAGTGGTGTGTCACAAAATCTCAGTCTTTACTACTTTACTTTTTGGAAAGTGAAGGTAGAGATTTTATGAAAATTGTGCATCCCACACACATGTTTCTTTGCCCTAATTTTATTCTTTAAGGTTTTTATTACATCTTATGAAAGTGACATTGTTGTGGTTTAACCCTGCAGGCACCACACAGCCGTTTACTCCCTCCGTTCCCCGGTGGGAAGGGGGAGAGAATTGGGAGAAAAAAGTAAATGCTCATGGGTTGAGATAAGACAATTCAGTGGGACGGAAAAGGAAGGGAAAATAATAATAATAAAAGAATAAACAAAGCAAGTGATGCACAATGCAACTGCTCACCACTCGCCAACTGATGCCCAGCCTGTCCCTGAGCGGCGGCCCCCCCAACCCCAGCCAGCCACCCACCCTAGTTTTATTGTTCAGCATGATGCCATATGGCGAGAAATATATGGCCTTTTGCCCTTTGGCCAGTGTGGGACAGCTGTCCTGGTTCTGTCCCCTCCCAGCTTCTTGTGCACCCCTAGCATCCTTGCTGGCGGGGCAGCATGAGAAGCTTAAAAGTCCTTGACTCAGTGTAAGCGCTGCTCAGCAACAACTAAACATCAGTGTGTTATCATTATTCTCATCCTAAATCCAAAATGCAGCACCATACCAGCTACTAGGAAGAAAACGCTCTCCCAGCCGAAACCAGGACAGGTATGTTAACTCCTTATACCCCAAATTCACATTTGTTGGCACCAATCCTTTTATTCCTAAACACCACATCCTGCACACTTCTGTACCTGAGACATTCAGTACTCTGATAACTGGATTCTGCAAGTGGAAAGACTGGGGACTCTCCTGGGGGACATGAAAGTTGTGCTCTATTAGATCCTGATGATGAATCATTACCAGGCTGGGAGAAAATGGTAGTCACTCAATTAAATTTTCATACACATGCTTTTAATTTGATAAACTGTGTAAGGACATATAAAATGTATGTTCATAATTTTGGAAGAGAATGAAAGCTACTCTTTCAGAAAATAGTTTTACAACTTGTATGACATCAATCATTTTTCTCTAGTTTTCGAGATTTATAGGTGCTATACTTAAATGAAAATTAACTTACTGACAGTGAAATCCTTCAGAGGATATGTTTGCTTGTCTTTACAGTGTTGTTTAATTTCTGTATAGCAAAGGAAATGCTCAGGGAAAAACAGCCACTGCATTTCGATTTTTGGTCAAATGTGTGGTTGATATTTAGAAGTATGTAGGCACACTTCCCATTTAATAAATGATTTGTTGGGTAATTTTAATGACAAATACAGCTCTACATTGTCTGCTGTCTTCCAGGCAGAGCATTCAGCCCAGTCAGCAGTGCTGTATATTTCTGCACATCAGCTAGACAGAATTGAAGTCAATCTTTTATCTGCTTTGGGAAACATCCAAGACGTTTCTGATTTTCTTTTGAAATACAGCTGACTGGGAGGCAGTGCACCTTAAAATAGCAAGGGTTGATCAAGGATGATTGTTATCATTCTGACTCCGTAACTCTTTCCCATTGTGTACACCTGGTCACACATGCTTGTGTTTTATTTTATTCAGAGCATCCCATAGCCAGCCATAAGGAACGTTTGTGTGGGTATGTGTGACAGACCAATCCTGATGTTTTAGCAGCCACTGAAGGACACAGGCAACAACACTGTATTGACATAAAGCTGTTCAGATGCAGCTCTTGTGTTGCTTTCCATACTGATTTGTCTTGTATTTTGTTTTGCATAATAGATACATATTCATTGCTGTCTTTTGAACAAAATCCTTGTTTATTTAAATTTTTCTTTGTAAAGAAATGATGAAATCACAGATGACTCATATTTAGAAATATGTTTTCAAAAAATACAGAAACACTTTTAATAACTTTGGATCCTATTTACATAGATGTATATTCCTTACATCTCTTATAACTGGCCTAGGAATAAGTCTGAAGTATTTTTTTTTTTCTGTTGAGTTTCAACAGCTGAATGCAGTGTGTGACACGATCAGCTGTCTATTGCAGCAAAGGTAGGAGTTCCATGCAGAGAAAGGGGAGAGACTTAGAGAAAACCTTTACAATAAATTTTCTGACAAAGTTGTTAACTCTGAGAATGAATCCTTGCAATGCGATCATCCTTGCAGTGTGATCATATGTTATGGATCATTGCTCCTACTAACAACAGAAAGAATCTAAACTTTTAGGAGCTCTATTTCTCTGAATTACAGACGTCTGAGGTCAGGTGCTAGAGACTCTGAGTTTTATTCAAGCTTTAATTCAACCTGAATTCAGTTTGTTTGAAATTAAGATCAGATTCTGTCCACAAGCTTTTCAAGTTATGCAATGTAACATTGAAGAGGCAGCAAAAAGATGGAAGGATGTCTATATCACTGCTTTGAGACACAGGTTCTTGAACTACTGTCCTTAAACTGTGAGCTGTTGGTTTTGCTCCTGAGTAGTATAGCTAGGTTTCTTTTTGCCCTTCATCACAGATGAATTTTCTTTTCTGATCTATGGATAGTAGAAGAAAGAAAAAAAAAGAAAAGAAAAAGAAAAGCAGTGAATCCCTTGGAAATTTCAGTCTTCCAGAACAGCATCAATTCTTGGCTTATAACCTTTCCTTGGATAGGAATAAAAATTAGGAAAAAAAAAAAAAAAGAAGAAGCCAAGTTGCTATGAGAAAATGGGATAGGAAAAGTGAAGGTAGCGTGGACACTAGTAGTTTCTCTTTTCATTCCTGGCTACAGATATTTAGCATTCTCCCCATACTTCCAGTCTTTTATCCTGCCTACCTCCTGTTTCTTGTTTTCCTGGCATTCAGCCTTACTTTGGCTGAGCTGATAAGAGGCAGCTGGCTCAAAGACTCATTTACATCTTTCTCTAGCTATGCAGTAACTCAATGTGGTAAGCAACAGCTATGGATGTGGGAAAACTTGGGATAAGCTAAGATCCTGGAGGAAAGGCAAAGAAGGAGAGAGCAAATGGTAATTAGAGAGGTGGAAACCAAAGACAGAGTGTGCTAAAGAGATGGATGCTTCTGAAAATCTGGGGGGTACAAAGACTCTGCTTGATAACTTTGGAGGAGGAGACTTACTCGCTGCAAAGATCTTCCAAAGAATGGGAGATCAGACATGGTGAAGGAGAAGGGATTTATTTGGAAAGGAGTCTTAGGTGGTATTTTCTCATATTTGTTATCTCCCTTAATTAGTATTCATGAAAGCAATGCTAAGACGATGCTCCCATTTTTCAGTTTACATTTGTATTTAACATATAAACAGCAAATCTACTCAGTAAATCTACTAAACATATGCATACTGAGGGAAGAAAAAGGAACATCGTAACATGTCTAGCAATTTGCAGTATTTTCTAATCTGCAGTCTAGTGTATTTGTTCTTTTATTTTTATTTGGCTTTTAAATGAAAAAATATTTAAATATGCCCACATTAATGCTTTTTCTATCTTTTAGATTTATGGTTTGCCCCTTACTGTATACTTCAGAGAAATGAATCCAGGGATGTTATTTCAACTCTAAAATGTGTGGAATCTACTAAACAGCATTGAATACAAAAGTGAATATTTCAATAATGAATAAAATACAGCCATATTTTTTATGTTTCTTAATGTCCTTTTCCTGGATGATTCACAGGAAGACTTGACTACCAAATGCCTGGATTGGAATATTTTTCTCTGAATATTCATTACAAATTCACTTAGCAAATCACTGCATGAGTTAAAAACATTTCTATTCACAGCTGATTGGCAGTGCCCTCTAGTTTTGACTGCTGATGTTTATTTTAAGAATAAGAGGGCAGAAACTTGTTTAAGCAGATGCTGAAATTAATCCCTTTGGTGTGATTAAGAGTAAGCCTTATACTTAGCATGTTAAAATAGTGTAAGAACGTAACAAATGCTCTTCTGGATCAGATCAAATGGTCCATCAAGTTCAGTGACAGTGAGAGATAATGTTTAGGGAAGGCACACAAGTCTGGCCAATATCTGATATTCATTTTCCTCATACTTCTCCACAGTCATTGGACTGATGATCCTAACTATTCACCTCAGTGTCTAGTTTGCAAGCCTATCATTTATGAATTTGTCTAATCCCTTTTTGAAGCTGCTGATACCATCTAGTGCCACAATCTCGTGTAGAAATACAGTCTAGAAATTTTCTGTCCACTGTGTTAAAAAGTATATTCTTTCATCTGTTTAAAATCAATGTCCTGCTTGTCTCAACAGGTGTGTTCCCGAGTTGTAGGGTCAGGGAATTAGGTGACTAAGTCCCATGTTCGCCTTACCCACTCCATTAGTATATTTGAAACCAAGTTCTCGCATCATTCTTCTCCTCTGAGAACTGAACAGTACCCTTTTTTTATTTTTAAGTTTCTCCATTTAAGGAGGTGAGACACCATTCATTGTGTTAGTTGCTGTCTCTGTGCTTTTTCTGTCTCCAGGATTGCCTTTGTGAGATACAGAAAGCACTATTACACATACAACTACAAAAACAAACAAAAGAACAAATCTGTCCAAAGGAAGGTACTAATGTTTCTTCCTCTATCAGGAGTAAACAACAACAACAACAACAAACAAACAAAACAACAAAAAAACCCCGAACAAATTATATTTAATACTCATTGTACTTAAAGCTCAAATTTGACAACACTGAATGAGATTTGAGGAAGAGAAAATAATAGAACAGGAATCAAGTTCATAATTTGCCATAAAACCTGCACAAAGTGTGATTATGTAGTTATTAAAAGTGCACATGAGAATTCTTTTTCCTGGATAGGCAACGTATGATTACTTGCACAAGAAGTAAGGATGCAGACTTTGTGGTTGATCTGAGTACTTTCTTGTTCTGCTTCTGTGATAACTGGCAGTTATTTTGCCATAGAAAATTCTGGGGTCAGAAACTATCACACAGTGACAGAAAGAGTGCTTTGCACTCCACTCCAGAGTAGTAGTCCAGCAAGACTGTAAATTGCCAGAATATCAAGGAAGATTTTTAGAGCTAAGAGACAGAGGCCTGTGATTCTAAGGCTCCAATATCTCTAACTGATAAAAGTCAGAAAAGGCTCATATGCTACTCAAAGTGACGTTTGCCATTATGGCACCATCCTAAGAAAGTCTTTAACACTCTAGCCCTCCACCACCACCACCCCCAAAAAAAGTGTCTGATATTTTTAATTGAAAATCTGACAGTATATAATTTCTGGCATGAATAAGATATGGTCTGTTCACATAACTACATGTGATTTTATTTGTGCAGTCAGTGTGAGACTGAAGAAGCAAATTATTTCACTCATAATTAAGAGTGTCTTAATTTTGTCATAAAAGAAAGAAAAAGAAAGAAAGAAAAAAGAAAAGAAAGAAGAGGAAAGGAGAAGAGAAGAGAAGAGAAGAAAAAAGAAAAAAGGAAAAAGGAAAAAGAAAAGAGAAAACAAAAAAGAAAAGAAAAGGGAAAAAAAGAAGAGAAAAGAAGAGAAAAGAAAAGAAAAGAAAAGAAAAGAAAAGAAAAGAAAAGAA
>VXAL01005369.1:78356-95906 GCA_013399475.1 Chauna torquata | reverse complement strand
AAAAAAAGTTAAAAAAAAAAAAAAAAGTAATGGTGTTAGATAGAAATGGCATCATGAAAAACTACAGGAAAGCTGGTAGAAAAGTAAAAGAGAATACTGAAAGATCTTATGAAAATGTATGGCAGTGTGCAAGCGCTGATAAATTGGTGTCTGCGATTTCCAGCACCCTCACAGTCTTCAGAGTTGTGTAAAGGGAACAGGATAACCCACTGATGCTATAAAGCCATGACAAGAACAGACCTATAGTGTACCTATCTCCAGCAGACATAGGGGAATGTTGGTGTTAGTAGAAACAACATTTTAGACCCCAGTGTAAGACAAGAAACAACATATCAGAAAAGATTGTAAAATTTATTCAGGGGATTGGTTTGATGCCCTGTAAGGTAGTTTTCTGGTCTGTCTCAAATGTTTTTATATACAACAATATATTACAATAGCTGTAGCTGCAGTATATGTCTGAGGCAGGACCCAGTGGAGGAATTTCAGATGCTATTATATTCATATACAACATGTGAGATGACCTAATGCCATTCTTGAAAAACTTACCCCTAACATGAATACTCAAAAGTAAACTGCATAAATAAAATATGGGCCACTTGCTTTTAGTGACATAGTGACAAACATTGAAATGAAAAACTTTTCAGCTCTGACCTGTCATCTGTCTATTCAAACGTCCTCACAATTGAAGGGGGTATCAAAAAATAGAAATAGAAAAATTTACATTTAGTAACAGATTAAATCTTTAATATTTGGTGTGTACTCGGGAACTTTCATCACAGAACCTCAAAATGTTTTGCAAATTTAATTTTATTTCATAGCATCCCCTTGAAAGTGGTCACTGGGCTTCTAAGAAAGTATGTACTATAAAGATAAAGACTCAAATTGCATTCACATTTAAGAAGATCTATATATGGTTGTCTTGGTTCTGAATTATTTAGAGAAATTTTCTGACAGTTTGTTATTACCTTTTAGACTTTTGATATTAATACCCTATATGAATACTAGAGGAAAAAATGCACCAAGGGAAAATGAATAAAAGCTCTCACAAATCTTTGACAGAGGTTCATTATTCAGTTGTTTTTTTTTTTCTCTAAAATGCTGTCTCTGGTTATTTCCATATTTTAGCCAGATTTAAATAAAATCATAATAAGTGGACTTAGAAATTGTACGAATTGAGGTTGTTGATGATTAGTAGAGAACAACATTTCCTGGCTTTGATTAAATACATTTTTTTCCTGATTTTTATAAAAATCTGGGAATCGTTTGTCTTCAAGCACCCTCTCTGCTATTTGATGAGTAAGATTATTTTTTCCTTTTATATAATGAATAATGACATATTTGCAGTTTTTTAGTTTGAGGACTGATCATTGTACATTATTTTACATTCCCTAGAATTTTTCTCCTTTATATTCAAACTGCCAGTATGGAACAGTATAATTTTGTGAGACTTACTTGCTGTTCACATTATCACTGAGCTACAGTGGCTTCATTATGCACCTATGTTGGTGTCTTAATTTTTAAGCAATTTAACGTTATGCTAGCCCTTTCATATATCTCTAAACTATCTAGATTCCACAGTAAAGGCTGAAAGAATTTCATCCTTAGGAAGACAGTTTAATCTGCAGTCACTGGAGAAACTGGTGCAGTCCGTGGACTGACTCACCCCTGTAGGATGGGAGGAATTACTCTCTGGAGTGGTGTTTTATTATCTGCAAGGGGATCTAGACAAATTACATACACCAGAACACTGCTTTTCTTTTTCTTGGATATATTTTGAGATGATCTTAGATACCTTCCCATTAAGTCAGCTTATGCATAAATTTTCTCTGTACGGCACTGGATGATCATCAGAAAAAAAAACAGCCAACAAAACAAATTATGGGAAGCTTTTGTTCTGTTTTTGTGGTGTCACTGCTACATAGTCAAAGTTAGACAAACACTGAAGTACTATTAAGGGTCTAACGACAGCTTTCACTGTGACTGTGATTTGTTGAAACTTCAAAATGGGAAAAGAAATAAAGAGCAAAAGCTGAAGCCTATACTCCTCATTACCTGTGAGAAATGTGCAGCATAAAACAGAATAATGTCAACATTGTATCAGCTGTTCTCTGTGTGAAAAGAACATAGCAGAATTTTACGCATGTTCCCTGTTTAACACATTTCTTTCTCTTGGTACTGTTTGTACAATATTAGAACTGGTGGTTGTGTTTGCTATTCTGTTGCCTTCTGGGAGAGGCTAGGTGTTTTGACCATAGAACATGCTGAAATTACAAAGTTTTACCTTCAGCATCCTCTGAGGACTCAAATGTTGCAGCACTATGAAATGAAGCTGCCAGGAATTCAGATTTATTAAAGCTCTTGGAATGTATAGAATGGATAAGCTAGTATTTTAGAGTGTTGTGTTTATAAAACTGATCAATGTCCTTGTTCTTAAAACCAAGACAGTAACTAAAAAGAGCAATAATTCCTTGTTTGTTTGTTTGATCTGATATGTCCTCAATCAGTACAAAGATCAAGGTATTCTAAGTAGGTTAGTCTTTCAAGAATAGAAATTCTTTTTCCCAGATGATAACATCATACAGCTCTCTGAAAGGGAAAACTGGATGAAGAACAACTTCCTCTGATAGAGTCCTTCCAGCAGATCACACTGAGACAGAGAAAGACCTTGTAACATATGGTGGTGGCAGCTGACAAAGCAGAGGTAGGAGTGATCCTACAGAATATCCCTGCTGGCTTCCACCGTCCTGATAAAAAGGTGTTGCTTCTGCCTGGGAACCTCTGGCTGGTCTGAGGTCTAGTGCAAGCCCTTCAGAAAAGTAGGTCCTTAGCAAATTGAGGCTTAGAGGCAAAGCCATTTGTTCATATCCTTCCAAGTCTTTGCAGAAACCTAGCTTCATATCAAAAAACGAGTACAGAAATGCTCTAAAAAAGTACTCTGTGTAAGAAAGATGCCACTAAGCTTGGCATAAGTATCTTCTCCTGGATGTAAGATGCATGTCAATATAGACTGCATAGTAAAAATTCCTGTTAATACAGGAATGATAACGTAAGATGCTATAGCATATCCTTAATAGTAACTGTGGCTAATGATTGTATTCTTACTGTCTGTTTTTTTGGCATTTTTTGGCATTTTTGCCACTTGCACATTATTACAGTGCATTTGTATACACATACACAAAGTAATAAAACTGTAACAACANAAGACATATAAGGAAAAGGAGCAGCAGAAGACATTTCTCTACACAGTAACAAGGTTCACAGAAGCAATACTGGCAGAAATGGGCTCACTGAAAGAATTTGAAACTGGAGATAGCAGGGATGGTTTTAAGAAGATGATCCATGCTAGTGGGAGTGGGAAACAGGGGAGGGATGGCAATCTGAATAGAGGAAAAGATTTTAGATTCCTGTAGAAGAGGAAGAGGGACAAATTAAATGGATTTTTAGAGGACACTGTCTTCTGTACCATATGGTCCATTGCAGCAAAAGTGTGATTGCCTGCTGACTTTGGGCATGCGACTGGAAACACTAAGTAGTAGTTGTGTTTGACTGCTGATAGGCATCAGCACAAGTTTCAGTCAGTAAGCCTCAGATCTCGCTAAGGTCAGTCCCAGGCCAGTCCCAGTAAGGGATTTTACAACTGCCTGCAGCATTTTCGAATCAATCCATCAGTCTGTAGGTAGCAATGTAAAGAATGCACAGCAAACACAATGCCTGTTCCAACCAATGACAACTATGCTAGTGCATTCTGAGCAAGACACAAGCAATTCAAAAGTTCTGTGAGGAATGAATTACAATAAATGAGTCTCTCTTCCCAAGAGATTGAATCATGTTTACAAGGATCAGGAAAAACCAGCATTGTTCAGACAAGGAATAGTGCAGTATAAAATTATGTGTACAAAAAATAGTCTTTCATATAGATCACCCTAACTTATTATAGCATTCCACTTTCAGTAACGCTTTGTGTCTTTTTTGTTTTGTTTTGTTTCATTTTGTTTATAGAATCTAAAGCTAAGGGAAGAAGTATAATAGAAAGCTAACAAGCCTATCATCTTCACTTTTCTTCACTTTTTTTTTTTTTTTTTAAACTGTGCAGAGAGAAAACCCAACATTTCAGGACAAGCTGAAATTAATCCTACCAGATATGACCCATCATTGAAATCTATCCCTTCTGTGCAGAGCAATGAATTATAGTGCAGGTGAACAGGTAGCTGTTTGCAATAGGGCTTATGATAATGTGTTCTGGAAGAACGTAAGACAGACATTACAGCCAGATTTAGCAACCGTATTAAAGCAACCAGCTGTCATCTGTAATAGTGCTTTCCTATTAAGAAATCTGTTTCAGTGAATCCTAAAATGGGCTTTCTGTTCTGAAATATGATATTCAATTGAGAGTGCAAACCTTTTTGCTCAAAGGTTTCAGTTTATCTCAATGGCTGAAAATAGCTAAACTTCTCTCTATACCTACATTTCCAGGCTAAGGAGTCTTTTGGCAGACATCTACTCTGTTTCTGCTCTGTGTGTGGCCATTTGGTTAAAATATTCAAGTACTTTTGGGATTTCTTGTCTTCTCATCACTGAGTAGCCAAACAGCCAATCCGACAGCAGAAATATGAAATATCTCTCTTCTGCTTGAAATGCTTTTTAAATTTCTTTTTCTTGGCAAAATCCGATCAAAATGGATAATATTTGTCTTGAAATCTTTTTTAATGGAATGATGTTTCACTCAGAATTTTTGTTCTTGCTGGCCAGCTCTTACCTGTATGTACAGCGATTAACACACTGATAAATAGAACTTTAAACTTAGAAATACCTTCCAATAAAGAAAATACAACAATAAATATGACATATTTCTTCTGACAAGTTTCATATTAAAACAAATGTTCACCACTAAAATAGCATTTTATGAGACTGTGCTAGTCATACTCAGCAGAACTGTGGTTACTGAGATTTTCTAAATCAAGTCTTACTACCCATTTATCCACCATTGGCTTGTAATGCTACTGAAACTGCAGAGCTCTAATTGGCAGAAATGAAGCCACAGAAAAATAGTACCTTTGCTTTATGTACTGCATTGGATTATTTGCTGACACAAATGTTAATGTCTATGCAAATAATCCAACCAGACTAAAGGTAAGAATAAACGTTTAGATGTAAGTGGGATAATGTCACTTAGTCTCTTTGGTTTGGCACTTCCTGAAAATATAATCTGAAGAAACATCAGAAAATAACAGTGAATCGACTATCACTGAAACTGACAAAGGAAAAAATGTAGCTTAAAGGAAAATGTGCTGGCTCTAAATTCCACCTTATATCTGGAATAATGCCTACAAGACGTCAAGAGAAGAATGGATTAAGACTCCAGAAAATAGAAAAGCATGTTTGTTTGTTTTTTCTCCCTTTGGCATATGTGTATCACCATTTTTGTTTCTCTTACTGATTTTTCCATTAAGCTTTTGGTTCTGCATGTGTAAAAGAGTCCTAAGGCTGTTTGGATAGGCAAGTCTGTTTGCCTTTTACTGGAATCCTATTTGCTTAGAAGCTTACAGTGATATTTAAGATTAGATTCTTTTTCATGTTATGTATGGCTCACTGTCCCTGAAGTTCTTGGTAAACTTTTTAAAATTATTCTTTATTGTCTGTAAGATAGATCTTTTGGACAATTTTTTTTTTTTTTTGACTCTGTTTCCTTTTTAGTTCCCCACAGTTTATTTAACTTCATTTCCATATTGATTTTGACCACTAACACTTTTGCCAGTGCAGGGTGCAAGCATTTCACAGAACTTTATCCTTAGAAATCATCTTTTGTTTGGTCATATGTCCAATAAATTGTTTTAGATAAATTCCCATGTGAATGCTGAAAGACATCTACCCTAAATCAAAAGTAATAACGAGCAAGGACTTTCTTAGCAAAGGGACTATAAATTTCTCCTATTTTTCACAATTTGCAATATATTGTCACCATGTCCAGTTCCATTATTACCCTCTATTCCAAAAGCAATTTACATCTTATGCTGTTACATAAGTATAGTTATTATGATAGCTCAGTGTGTAGGTTTTATACCAGAGCAGAAAATGAAAGGTAAAATTAGAAGGAAGTTACAGAAGTAAAGAGGTGACATTGAAATTTAAACCTTTTGTGAAATTTAATTATTTCTGTAATCTTTTTCATAAATCATTGTTCTAAAAACTACATAATTTTGAAGAACATAGTGTTTAGTTCCAAAAAAACTCAGGAAAAAAAAAATTATTCATAGTTACTGCCAATGTCCCCTTGAAATTCTGTAACAGTTCAGTAAAAACTGACAGCTGTACTTAGTGCTTTACAATGGCTAATTGCAATCATATTTTTCTCCTGCACATTTTATTTTGCTCTTTTATTAGGATAAGCTGGTTTTGAATAACAACTATTTGTACTAAATAAACCAAAGTTTTTTTCATGTCACTTCTGTTTACTACAAGTTTCTGCTCGCCTAGAAATTTCCATAAAAATAATCTGTACTCAGATATGTAATACTTATACATATTTATTTGTGTAAAATCTATTTAGTGCAGTCATGGGATATCAATCCATAGTATATTGGGAAAAGAATAGTTGAGAAAAACTGTTCCTAAGAGAATCTTAGACTCAAAGGATTTAGACTTGGATTATGGCAGGAGTTAAAGTCTCTCTGTCCATCTCTGAGATGGAAAAACTGAACCAAAACTGAAAAATGGGATGATGGTGGCCAAGTAATAAACTGTAAACAAATCAGAGAAATCTAGAGCTTAGAAGAGTAAAATCAATCTTCTCAGTGTTGGTACAATTTTTTTTGTGTATGCAGTTCTGTTACAAAATGGAAAAAAAACCTTTAAAATATTTACAAATTTGGAGTATTTAGCATGCAATAGATAACAAAGATTTCATGACAATTTTTGAGTCGTCCACAGACTATACCAAAACCCTCCTAGTAAACTCATCTCTTTGACGCTGAAACATCTCATTTTCGAGTGGATCTCTGGTTATCACCCATTATTGCCTGCCATGGTGACTTGGCAGACCTTGCAAAGAACTTGGTTTCCATAAAAAAGTCAGGGAAAAGCATCATTTTGTGGAGGTTCAATTTCTGACTTCTCTGTGACTTCAGCAGTTCCAGTGACTTGGGCATCTTTGGCCTGGGTACCAAAATGAATTCTTCTCAAAAGCCATTCCATCAGATTCATAGCCATTTCAATTTTTTAAAGTCATTATTGTTCAAGTGTTGTGTGCTTAGCGTAAGAATGGACCAATGCACTTCTATACATGGCCAAGGGTATGTACACAAATGTGTACCATGCAGCAAGAAGGGTTCCAGGTCTGCTCCTGATTCTGACTGTGCTCAATTCAGTCATTTGCAAAACCTGAATGGTACAGCACTGGAATTCAAAATAACTGATCACAAACAAGCCATAGCTACATTACATCAGAGATCTATTTAAGAACAGCTAGTGCAAAAAATATGGCATAATATACTTAGCACTGACTGATACATTATTCTGTTCCTTTTCAAAACACTTTAC
This sequence comes from Chauna torquata, assembly GCA_013399475.1. NCBI lineage: Eukaryota > Metazoa > Chordata > Aves > Anseriformes > Anhimidae > Chauna > Chauna torquata. Next base: position 88,370 of record VXAL01005369.1, on the reverse strand, counting down.
AAGCATTAACTAATTAATATGTATCTGGAACCAATCATTAGACAGCATTTCAAGGACTCAGTATATTAATCTCAAATGGCTGTTACTAAGAAGTCCTTTTGAGAGGCACTCCAAAAGGTTAATGTTTAGTGCGGAGAGATCATTAGCCCAGCCTTTCTAGACCAGTTGCTCTTTTATTTAAGATATCCCACATACTAATTGCTTTATATGGATTTATGTCTTTGAAGCATCAGTTTTTATATATTTCTTTCTTTTATTTTCTAGAGAAAAGTATATTTTTATATAACTTTTCCTATTATTTTCCAGAGATTTATTTGCATTCTACATTGTACCTAAAGCCTGTAAGAAGACAAACTCAGCAAACAGCAGAAATATAGGGGTGCTGCACAGCACCCTCTGACTCTTTTGAGAATTATCCAGCATGAATCAGAAATGAGAAAATATCTGATTGCAATGGTGTTGCTTTCTGACAGCTTTTTGAACTGCTTTTTAGAAACTTCTTTCAATTAGTTTTAAAATAACAACTTGCATGGCTGTAGTTTCTCAAATTTGGGAGAGATTGTATCTCAACCCTTTGGCAGGTTGCAATAAGAATTTGTATTTGATTGAGAAAGTTCTTGAAATCTCTACTTTTAATACTTTCATTAGGACAAAAAAATTCTCTTTTCTTTGCTTATATCTAGTGATTAGGTTAGTATAGCCCATTTGCCCTTTAACATGCCACACAGCAACAATGTGCTGAAGCTGACAGCTGGGTGTGGTGGTTTTACCCAGCTAAACAGCAGAACTCCACCACAACCGCTCGCTCACTCCCCCTCCTCAAAGGAAGAGGGGGAGAAAATATGATGGACAAGGGCTCAAGGGTTGAGATAAGGATAAATTAATTAAAGGGAAAAGAAATAATACAAGCAAAGGCCGCGCGGAAGCAAAGAGAGAAAGAATTCTCTACTTCCCGTCAACGAGCGGTGTTCGGCCACGTCCTGGGAAGCAGGGCCTCAATACGCNCAGAGCACAGCGCTGTATGGGCTGCTGTGGGGAAGTTAACTCCATCTCGGCCAGACCCAGTGACAGCATCTTGTTTATCAATTTTTTATGGGTATTGGATTAGGTTTATGAGAGAGGCTGGCATTTTTTCCCAGGAAGGTTTATATTAAAGCTTCTTGTCATATATAAAAAGAGAAAAATGTGTAAAATGCATTAAGTGTAAATAACTACAGCTCTTTTCTTTTTTGGCTTTTCATTGAACAAAACCACCACCAACAACAACAACAGAAGATCCTAGAGTTATGTCTAATTCATTTTTATTAGTCATGCCAAAGGACATTAAATCAGTGCAATATTTAGCTGGACGGGTTGGATCTGTACATCCTCTCAATCTGAGCCAGTCTGTTCCATTTTCTCTTTCCATTGCCTGAGTTTTCCTGCCTGAGTTGTTTGCTCCAGAACTGAAGCAAAGTAAGAACTGCAATTCAGGCAGTATGAATGATTAGGTGTAGAGGGAGCCAAGAAGATATAACTTTGTGATCTCATGTTATCTTCATATGTACTAAAAAAGGGCTGGAAGGCATGTCCTATGAGGAGAGGCTGAGCACACTTGGGTTGTCTAGTCTGGAGAAAAGAAGGCTCAGAGGTGACCTCATTGCTGTCTGCAACTTCCTGAGGAGGGGAAGCAGAGAGGGAAGTGCTGGTCTCTTCTCCCTGATAACCGATGACAGGATGCGTGGGAATGGCACAAAGCTGCACCAAAGGAGGTTCAGACTGGATATTAGGAAAAAATTATTGACCGTAAGGATGGTCAAACACCAGAACAGGCTTCCTAGAGAGGTGGTTGATGCCCCATTCCTGTCAGTGTTCAAGAGGCATTTGGATAATGCCCTCATTAATATGCTGTAACTTTTGGTTAGCCCCGAAGTGGTCAGGCAGGTGGACTAGATGATCTTTGAAGGTCCCTTCCACCTGAACTATTCTATTCTATTCTATTCTATTCTATTCTATTCTATTCTATTCTATTCTATTCTATTCTATTCTATTCTATTCTATTCTATTCTATCCTATCCTATCCTATCCTATCCTCCTGGAACAGATTTTTTTCTTGTGTATATTAGCCTTTCCTCAGAAAGAGATTGCATACAATCTTTCATCTCACTAGAAAGTGAGACAACAAATAAACACAAGCATACATAAAAATCCCAACTGAGTGACCTGATAAGTATCTAAAAAATATATATATTTTAGAAGAAAACTGGCATTTTGTACAAATGATACTAACAGTACAAAATCAAAACCTATAAATGAATTTGTGAAGTTCATAAGCCTATAAACAAGGATATTATAATCTTCTCCGGGATGGAGACCTCAGTTTCAGATTATTTTTCCATGGCACAAGCATAGGCTACTGTTATACTCTCAGGATCTTTTTCACTGGTAATGGCTTTAAATTTGTATAATCACCCATATTGTCTAAGCATTCAATTTGAACTTAAGAGTTGTGCATGACAGTTAAAGAAATGTTTGCTTCTCTTCATAAGACTTTTTAGAATGTTTCAATGTCTTCGTATTGCATTTATAATATTTCTTTTGTTCAATTTATTTTAAATTGTCTATCTTTTTTTTTTGTTTCAGTTTACGCATACCCTTAATAACAGATGCAAAAATATTTCTTCAGTGTTTTCTTAAAACTTTCTAGAGTAATTTTTCAACTATCGCAAATCATAACCTTGCAACAATCTAAACCTTAGCATATTATCAGAAGTCTACATTTCACAACAAATTTCCAGATATTAATTGACTTATATGCTATAGGTAAAACAGACATTCCCACTTTTGTTCCCACTTTTGTAGATTGTAACCAAGTAAATTTCAATCCTGTGCAGTAACTCCCGAAATTAAGTAATATTCAAAGGTGTCAGCAATACTAGCAATATTTTACCTTTTTTTTTTTTTTTTTTAGNTTTTTTTTTTTTTTAGAAGTCATGGCCAAAAATATGCTGCATCATTCATGACCATGCCTTACTGTTACCATCTTTTATTATTAGGATGCTGCCTGCCACTTTGCCATGTAGAAATAGTTTCAGATTGTACTGCTTATAAGATTTCCAATCTGTCATTCTCAGATAAATGTGTAAATTAGAATCTATAAGTGTGTTTATAGTATATTCATATCAGAAAAAAGTGAAGTTTGTTATAAGCTTATACTTATTTTCTTTAGGAAATAAAATCCACTGAGTTCTTTAATAAAGTTCCTTTGAAGTTATTATGAAAAAATAAGGAGCAAGGGTCTTTTCCTTGCTCCTTGTTCCTTGCTCCTTATTCCTTGCTCCTTATTCCCCTTCCCTTCCCTTCCCTCCTGTCTTTCTCTTTCTCTCTCTTTTTCTTTCTCTTTCTCTTTCTCTTTCTATTTCTATTTCTCTCTCTCTTTCTCTTTCTCTTTCTATTTCTATTTCTCTCTCTCTTTCTCTTTCTCTTTCTATTTCTATTTCTCTCTCTCTTTCTCTTTCTCTTTCTATTTCTATTTCTCTCTCTCTTTCTCTTTCTCTTTCTATTTCTATTTCTCTCTCTCTTTCTCTTTCTCTTTCTCGTTCTCATTCTCGTTCTCGTTCTCGTTCTCGTTCTTTGTATATGGGAGAAAGAAGCAGTTGAAAGATTAAAACTGCCCCATATTTAATTGGCTAAAAACAATTAAATCAGATTAAAATAAAATTAAAGCATGGCTACTAACTACACTTGCTTCCTTGAAATGAGTCTTGCTCAGTACTAACCGTGCCATTCTTCTACCACGCTTGATTGTATAGGAGGAGTATCTTTGCTATGGCATTGTGATTAACATCCACTTCTCTCAATTTTTAGTTTGGAGAGTCCTTGCTTGGGAGCTAACTCAGTTTCAGCTCTGTCAATACCAAAGACAAACATTACACTTCAGAAATATGCATTATTTCAGCATGATAGTCCATGACATTGAAGGATTAATAGATTATTTAATCAATAGAATCCATCATTTGGTCAGAAACTGAAGGGAAAAAAAAAAAAGTCCTATTCATTAATTCATGGTATTTGTTGTAGTAACATTCATCACATTTTTCCAGTTAGCTACTAATGTATGGCACAAGTATTAAAATAAAATTTGCACTGTAACTCAGCATTGATTAACTGGACTATCATTTTAAAATGCTACAAAAATTATACAAAGTTGCTGTCTTTTGCTTTCAGCTATATTTAATTTATGCTCATTACTGTTTCCAAGGATACATTCTTTTGCTGCCTATGCAAATGTTATGATCTGTTATTTAATAAATCCAAATAAATCTTTTGACAGTGAAAGATTCCCATGAAACAAATAGGATTCAAGCTCAAATAATGTAAAATATTTTTAAAAAGATGAAAATATTCCTACATTCCTGTTAATTTGTAGTGAATAAAAATAAGCACCTATTACTACAGTGCTCAGAGGGAACTAAAACTGCAGTTAAAACAGAGAAAATCATCCAACAACACAAAAAGAAAAAAAAAAGTTAAATTGTTCATGTGCAAAGTAAAATAGTCATGTCTCCTTTATGTAAAATACCCTCATTTCCCAAAAAAGACTTTGGGACACATATTCATCAGTAAGAATTACTAAACCTACATGTCCCTTAGATGCCAAACAGACTGATATGCTATGCACTAGAGATATAGCCTCAGTTAGACAAAAGAGAAACGTACTGATATCAAATCTGACAGATATTTCTGTACAGACAGTGTATGGTACATACATCATTTTCTACATTTGCAAGTGTCTAATAATAATTTGTCAAGTGAGATATTACTATTGCGAACATATCCAAAAATAGTTTTGTGTAGTAAATACTAGGTAGCAGGGTGATAAACCTTGAGGTTGCTTGAAGTAGTCTTTAACAGGTAAGACATAGAGCCTTGGGAGAAAAGGAAAGGTCTAAAGTTTCACATTGATTTTATTTTTCTTTTCCCGTAGCACGGTCGCTAACTGGTATTCATGAAAATGTTGTATTTATGACTGTGGGTTCATAGAATCATAGAATGGCTTGAGTTGGAAGGGACCTTAAAGGTCATCTAGTCCCAACCGCTCTGCCATGGCACCCCCATGCCACCCACTAGATCAGGTTGCCCATCCAACCTGGTCTTGACCACCTCCAGGAATGGGGCATCCACAACTTCTGTGGACAACCTCTTCCAGTGCATGGCTTGAAACCTCCATCCAGGTATTAGGCAGAAGATGTTCTAGCGCACAAGCTGTTATAAATAAATGAAGAGTCGTGCCATTTCTATTACTCCTTTGTAGTGCATTAAACCCAAACTACTTACTATTCTACATCATCATCTTCTTACCTTGATTGGAGAGATGGGAAACATGAGATGGTCTGGTCCATCCATAAGAGAGCTTGCTTCAGCTCATTGTAATGTTTTGTACTTTGTATTCTACCTACCTTCTCACTGTTACAATGGAATTCCATCCACTTAGAAGAAAAGAGATTTTTTTTTTTTTTTTCCCTGATATGTGCAGTCTGGATTGTCCTTAGGGTTTTTTTCAGCTAATGGAAATTAAATATATTAGGAGGAAGCTTCTTTAACTCCTGTAACTGCTGCTTGGGACTGCTACTTTGGTTCAGCTTTAGAAACAGATATAATGCTACCGTCACCAGAAATTAGCATTTTTTATACTCTCAAGACAGAAAAAAAATATTTTGTGCTTTCATAATATATTCTTTTAAGAGACCATACTTCATTCATTAGATAGCAACAGGAATGGAAGAGATAAAGTGAGCTTCATAATCTATTAGGAATAGAAAACCAGAATTTTCATAAGATAAAAAGTTCTTTAAATGGTTTGTTTCACTGTTTAGACAAGGAAAGACAGTGCACTATATATGACATTTTGTTCATGAAAGAAGAAAGAAATAGGCTCAAAAGTTTCCGGGAAAAAGCTTAACCTATATCAAAGTGATTAAAAGAAATCATGAATAAAAGTGACTATGCAATGTGCATTTAAGCTAATCTTTATTCAAGCATGTTTTATGATTAGCTAATTCTGCTTTTGGGGACCTGATGGTGACTTACCTGCAATGTTAAGTCTGATTACTTTGGAATGCTCTTTCAGATATTTTAAATGAAATTAAAAGAACATGGCTCTAAAATAACTTACTGCATTTGGACACAAAGTGATGTTCATCCGAGAAAGTTCAATTATTTAAAATATGACAAATATCAAAAGGGAAAAAAATAATCCAATTTTATAAGTACCAGAAAATGAGAGAGATCTTTTATAAATTATTTTTTGAAGAAAGCTAAAGAATTACCAATCTCAAAGTACCATATGCAAAGTAAGATTAAATCGAAATAATGCTTCTATAAGTATGTTAGAATTACAGTGATTTAAGGTTACACAAACTTAATATAAAAATTTTTTTTTTCAGTTAATTTATATCTGAGGATACATAACTGAATCTTGAAAGAAAATCCAGACATTGTTTTTTGCTTTGATTAAGCAAAATAACAAATTTAGAACACCATGAAAAGCATAGTTAATAAATATCTTTAGTTATGTTTGCTCTGTGAATGTTATTGCCAAGAATTCCCTAAAGTATCTGAAAGTATCTGAAAGTATCTAAAAGTATAAAATTAAACACTCTATTTTTTCAAAGTTTGTATACTTGAGCACTTTAAAAAAAATAAATATTCCTCTGGTAGATTGGCTAGAGGGCAACTCATTATGTAATACATGCACATTTGTATGTCTTTGAATACAAAGATGCTTTTATTTCTGGACCCGGTGAACCATACAATAAAATATTTACATCACCAAGAGCCACAAAACCCTAACTTCTATTTTATGACACTATGGGCAGAGGATCTGAGGAAAGTTCACAGGCTGGAAATGGTGCTGTGGTAAAGCGTTAGGCTGCTCGGGTTTCCTGCAGTAACTCAGTGGTGGTGGTCTCAGCAGTTCTTAGTGGTTTGCTTCCTCCCGTATATGGATATTCATATTTCCAGTATTATACCAGCATAGTTCTCTTAAGTATTGCATGAAATTACTCTATCATAGGGTTAGCAGTTGAACTGGATCTTACACATCTTTTCAGAAAACGTGTTGGCAATTCCTTCTAATGACCTTACATTGATGGGGAAGTTTGAAGGCCTTCAGGACAAATCTTAGCAAGTATTTGTATCTGCTAATACATCATTTTAGACAGAAATTCATCCAGAAGTTTAAAAATTGGATGAACGACTTCTTTTACTTCCTGTTAATGCCTAAAATGATATTAATCTCTTAAAAGTTTTAGATAATCCAGCTTTTGATTTCTTTCTTATTTTTTCTTTTGCCTTTTCGACCTTTGTTCTATTCAAGGCAAGGTCCTAAAAAGCTCCCCTGTCTTTCCCTTTATTCAGCCATTCTACTGATAACATAATTGACTGCAAAAAAAACCTCTCAAAGCCTTTTAAAATGCCACTTCCATACTCTTCTAACTGTGGAATTAACTTTATATCTTGGAGGTTTTCCTAAACATAGACACAACCATTTGCTGTATTTCATCCCTCATAATCCCTAAATACCTCGTTTGAAAGTCCAGTGTTTTACCTTGAGTTTTACAAAATAAAACTTTGGCACCTAGAGGACGATATAGTGACTTAATTGTGTGTTTTGTTCAGTTGGATTGCTTACTTTATCTGATTGCAAGGGAAGAGCCTTTGGTTTTATACTGTTTAAAGTAACCTTTAACGTCTAAAGGACCTTTTCATCTATTATTACAGAAAACTGGCACAGTGCTGGTACAACTTTAAGACCAAATTTTCAGATGGTGAAATCATTCCATTGACTTTGAGGAACTGATTCAGTATTTAAAATAAAAAGACACAAAAATCAGAGAAATATATTAAATTTTCTTGCTTTACTTACTTGATGCAAACTAGTGATTGCACTTTTAACTTACATTATCCATGTTTCAAGGCAATTTTTTCAAATGCATATTTATAGCTATTAATGGTTATCCTCCATTTTGTATTATAAAATAAATTAAATTAATCATTTTCTAAGAAGACATATTCTAAGAACTGTGCACTATTAATACGATAAGAAGACTTTTGAGGTTACACTGATGTGTTGTACAGATGTAAAATCCCAATCTTTTCTTTTCAATCTTTTTAGAAAAGTAGTGTTGTTTGTCTCCAGACTGAACACTTTAAAATAAAGCTGCTTAAACTCAAAAGGCATTCTGAGTACACTAGACTGAAGCATGAATGTTTTAGATTAATCTTCGGTGATGTCGCATGTGAAATATCCTAACCTTATCTGCCAGTTTTCAATGAGCACAGTAATTTGCTTTTATTTGTAAAGACCCTCTACTATTAGTAAGAAGAGGACTGCAAGAGATGTGTTTATTATAATACTCCTGAGGGAAAAGAGACACTTAAAGTACCTATATCTTGAAATGCTTCAGGAGTCTCATTGATCTATAATCAACAAGGTTTGGATAAAAATAAAAGTAATAAAGTAAAAGTAATAAAACACCCATAGAGAGGAACTGTCTGGGAACATCACAAATTACATGCTTCTAGAGACGTTTGCTCCAGAATCCAGATATCTTCAACATTTCTAAATTGAAGGCCTACTAAAGTTTTTTGTATCTGCTGAGAAATTAGTGTCCAATATGTCCAACTCAAAAGCACTGTCATCAAAGAAGAAATTGAAAGTCTGTGTACAATTTAACTGCATAATCTATACTGTATTCTGACTAACTCTGAATACCAAAGAGAAAGCTAAAGTCTTTTTAAAGTTTTCAGAATGATCAAGCTTGGATCAGCAACGTGAAAATAAGGACTCTTTATGACTAAGGATACCAGCATGCAACATTGATACTTCTGTTGAGTATCTGAGTATAACGTCGTGTCTCACAGAGCTCTAAAACTTTTTTTTTTCTCCTTGACTGAAATGCAACTGAAAAACAAAATATTATTTTATGTGATGCCGTTATGCAAATTATAGCACTCAGATTCTAATTTGAATATAAACATATATATGATTTCCTCAAAGTCCTTATTGAAAAACAGGAGTAGATGGAGAAGATCTCTAGTAGGTCATTTAATAGGTTATTTAACTTATTTGTGCATCACAGTTTTAAGAATACTGAGTTTTTCCTTCAACTTCAACGGAAAATGAAGTGTTTGAAAATCTCTCTGATGCAGTAGGTAGTGATTTGAAATATCTGCTAAAATACAGGCCATTTATACTTCTGACCTCCTTGGTGCCAAATACTTTCATTCAGCTATCCAAATTTTTCATCAACCTCCATCCCTTCTTCTTTCCTTTCTTGAGTGTACTAGGAAAGTATAGTACTATTACTAGTTTTGGGGAATATTTTCAGAGTTCTGATATCTGAAACTTCTTAACTTCTTTGTAGGTAAGAACTACCACTGAAATACTCTCAAAAGATTGTTAATACAAGTGTGTATGCAGCTACGTAATAAGTAACAAGTAGGAAGCTGACTGTAAGTACAATTGTGATACTGTCTGAAGGAAACTCTTTGGGTACTGCAATTTGCATAAAAAATGCCCTACAACACATAAAATTGAATTTGTAGAACACAGTAGCTAGTGTCATTCTCTTCCAGTCCCATGAGATTCTCTTAAAAGTGCAAATACAATTTAATTTTGATAATCATAGGTCAGTAAAATGTCTTTTTGCTGGAAACTCGCAATGAGAAACTGGAGATTTTGCAAAACATAACACTCTAATCCCCTTTTACATTCAAAATTAGTTTAGCTGGTTTGGGTTTTTATTTTTTCTCCACACACTGTGTAGACTGTTTATATTAGCATAAAATTTGCCTTGAATGTCACATATACCCAAACAGCTATACCCCAAAATAATTTATAGCTATTTTGAAAAACACTTGGCATATACAAGAGCTGTAGTTCAAGTAAATGTCAGTGCCTCATCCTTTAGCTGAAATTTTCAAGTTATCAGACATTGCAAAGATGTCTAACAAAAATGGCTGAAGAATATA
>VXAL01005369.1:55182-76666 GCA_013399475.1 Chauna torquata | reverse complement strand
GCTCGTTGGCTCAGCTCTGGCCAGCGGCGGGTCCCTTTTGGAGCCAGCTGGAGCTGGCTCTTATCTGACATGGGGCAGCTTCTGGGATCTTCCCACAGAAGCCACCCCTGTGGCCTCCCTGCTATCCAACCTTTACCACGTAAACCCAATACAATTGCCTAGATACAAATGGGGAAAAACTTAGAAAGAGAAAACTTACAGTAAATCTGTATATAAAACACCACACATCACTAAATTATATGTATGTATCACCCCCTCATATAAACGGTATATTTGTTGATGCAAGATAATGACAGGTGAAACAGTCCAGTTGCCAAAAAAAATGTTTACATTATTATTTTTTCGTAAGATTAATTTGCTGCTGTTTAATCTTTTTTTTTTTTTTGTGTTGTTATTTCATAATTAAAGTCATTATAAGATACATGTATTTAAAATGAATACCTTGTGGGCAGAATATTTAGGCTAAAATATATGTATTTGTACTGTTTCATCTGTATTTTCTTTTTTGCATCATTTTCATTTTAAGTTAAGGAAAATCATAGATAGCAATGATTAAAGCTGGTGAAGACACACAAACTTTTAATTATCTAACATGTCTAAACAAGCCTGCATTTTTTAGAGTGCTTCAGTTTGTCGAATATAAGAAATCTGTTTCACCAAGTTCAAGACCATTTCTTTGCACTCCAAGGGATGTGACACATCATTATTCAATTATACCTCAATCAAGAGACCAGAACAAATTGTTGTATGTTGCTGCTGAAAATGGAACCATTTAATGTACTTTTATTTCTACTTCTTTATATGTTAGTATAAAAGTATAAACCAACTCCAAACTCAGAAGAACGGTTAAACAGAAAATTGATATAAATACCTTCTGAATATTTAAAGTAAATCTATTTCAAATAAAAGCAGGAAAAATCTTATTCACGAGATAGTAACTTTAATATTTTTAGAGCAGAACATCATTATGTACAGGCAAGTCATAGGACGTTCTAGTAGTTTTGTGTTTGCTAGTAATTTGTGAATACCATTTCTCTTGTGCTGTATACATAGATACTTTATACAGTATTTTTTTTTTTACTGTAATCTGATATGTTTTGCAAACCTGTTGTACTACATCTCAAGTATCTGTTCACATACCTGCTCAAAACTTTGAAAATGAAGTCAGGACCATTTTGATTGCAGCAGTGCTGCTCTTTGTAACTAGGTTAATACAAACAATTGGATCCAACTGATATTCTTTAAAGAGTGACTGGGGCCCTGAAATTAATGGCAGCAACAAACAGAAACAACAGGTTTCCCATGCAGTTGTCTGCAGGCAGCAGAAGCAATCTCTGGCAAAGATCACAGTCAAGTAATGCTGCTGACAGGGATTGCCCCTGAAAGTTATTTTTTTTTTTCTTTCATTTCCAGTTGTTTTTTTGTCAGTTGCCGGCAAAGATCTGTGCCAGGAAGAACACTGTGAGAGAAAGTGAAGTACTCTGACAAAATTAGAGATGGAAAAGTGCCAACATATGTCTGTTTTTTGAGGACTGAGGGAACTTCTGTGCTGGCACATAACAATACAGCCTCACACTAAAAACATTTACAGAGAAAGGGGAAAAAGCCAAGATAGCAAAAATATTATAAAGGCAGTTTGCCAGTGATTTTAATATGATTTAATTTGCTAATTGAGGAAAATGCTGGTGCAGTTTACCCAGCTTGCACATGCTATTGAGTCTTAACAATCCTGTGGAGAAGGGAACATCTATCTGAACCATATTTGAACCATCAGTACTATGTTCTTGAACCCAAATTCTAATTTCTTATTTTTTACCTACTTTTATATAAGCAAAGTTTAGGCATTTAATGATAAACATGCACAATGTGTTACTTATTTAACTGTGCATTTGACAGCTTCTTTGCACAAGGTTGTTTTCTCTCTTCTTGGCTTCCAAGGTGCTGGGTGAGATCCAGGCATTTTGAAATCACTCAGGAAAGGACGTATCATGTTTCCCAATTCAGCAAAGAAAACTCCTTCTGCATTCACACATGCTGATGACAACTTGTTACATAGCAAATCTGCAGGAAAAAAAGGAGCCTAAGGGTTCTGGTGGAGAACCGACGGATGTGAGACTGTGGTGTACCACTGCGGTGATGAAAGCTCGCTGGTTTTTGGACTGCATTAGTAAGAATGCATGCAACAGGTTAAGGAAAGATTTTTTTCTCCTCTATTCAACATCTGTGATGCTGCATCTGGAATACTGTGCTCAGTTTTGGGTCCCTTTATTATGAGAGGTATAGTAACACACTGGAACAAGCTGACAAGATGGTCACTAAGATGGTTAGGGTGTTGGATCATACAGTGATCTGTAAGATCACTGTAAGAAGAGGCTGAGGGAGCTGAGATTCTTGTTTAGACTACAGAAGAGAGCACTGAAGAGAGAAGAGGTACCTAACTGCAGTCTTCCACTATCTAAAGAAAGGACATAAAGAAAATGCAGCCAGACTATTTCCAGACGTACACAGCAAAAGACAATGGTCAAGATTTGCAGCAAAGAAAATGCCAAGTAGATATGAGGAAACAAATCTTTACCTTGGAAATGACTATGCCCTGAAATAAGTATGCCAGAAAGGCGGTGGGATGTTCATCCTTTGTGATATCCAGAACTTGACTGTAAAAAACCCTGAGCAACCTGCTCTAACTTGGGGGTTAGACTTGGTCTGAGCAGGAGGCTGAATTAGAAGACTTCTAGCATGCATTTTTCTATGACTGTATATAAAATTTTCTTAAACTATGACTAATTTCACTATACCTTCCTAATGTGGATGTCTATTGGCATGATTTTTTTTTTTTTTGAAAATTCAGATATTGGTTTTCTCACTGTTTATTTCGATTATATTGGCCCAATTTCTTTTAAAATAGTGCTCTTCTTTAACTTTGCTTACTATTTCAAATACTCTTTACTGAATATATTCAGAACTTTTGAATCAAATAATAACTTAGATTGGAAGGTCCTTCAGGTCAACTCCGGGGTCAAAGTAGGTCTAAAACAGATCAAGTTGCTCAGGGCTATGTCCAGTCTTGTCTTCAACACCTCCAAGGACAGGATTCAAAGATTTCTTTGCGCAGCTTCTTAAAGTGTTTAGTTATCAACAAGGAAACATACAAACAAACAAAACATCAAACCCACACACCAAAAAGCAGCTAAAATCTAATTAGTATTTGTCATGTTCCGGATTGGGTCCCTTTCCTATCATCCTGTCACTGTACACTTCTGGGAAGAGCCTGGCTCCATCTTCTCTGTATCCTCCAGGAAGATGGTTGCAGGCAGCAATAAGGTCTCCTCTTAGCTTTCCCTCTTTGAGGCTGAACAAAACAAGTTCCCCAGCCTCTTCCCACACACCCTGTGCTTCAGTCCTTGGCTATCTTGGTGGCCTCTCCTGGGCTCACTCCAGGAGGTAAATATCTTTCTTGCACTGGGGAGTCCAAAACTGGATGTGGTACATCCAGTATATGTCTGTATATGGTCTTGCAAGTGCCAAATGGAGGGAAGGATCACTGGCCCTGCTTGCTACACTCATGCTAACACAGCCCAGGATGCAGTTGGCTGCTTTTGCTGCAAGGACATACTGCTATTCACGTTCAGGTTGTTCTCCAGCAGGTGCTATTTTGCAGAGCTGCTTCCCGCACAGCCCCGTATTTAGCTCCATTGGTAGCGTCAACTCCAGCTGAGCATTTGCTTTCCTCACTCCATTCCTACACGAGTGGGCAATATCTTTGCATTCCTCCCATGTAGCCTGTCCCTGCTTCCATCATCTGTGTACTTCCTTTTCATGTCTGAGTTCAGTCAGGAGCTCCATGTTCGTCCAATTTTGCCTTCTGCACTTGCTTGACGTTCTGTCCATTGTAGTAGAACATTCTTGTGCTCCGGGAAGCTACACTTGAAGGGCAATAAATGAACTAGGCCCAGCTGATAAGCCAGTAGTTGCTTTCTTATCTTACACAGTAATTTTCCACATTTTCTAAAATTTATTAAGGATTTTTTATTAATATTCAATCCATTTAAATGTTTAATTTCATTATATTATTTATTAATTGATCTAATTTGTCTTAGACATTTTGGAATCTTCTGCTAAGTACTTTTGAATACGTATACATTAAAATATTTTTAAGTCCTATGCATTAAATCCTAGAAAGCTCCAAAATCATAAGCAAGTAGAAAATAACTCATGGGAACACCTCACAAGTTTATCTAGCCCAGCTTGCTGTTCCTAAACATAGAAACTGAAACTGGTAGATGTTTGTCTTAACAGACTCCAGTCTGTTAAAGCATATCCTAGTGCTTATCCTGCACTCCTACAGTTCATGTATTTTTTCTTGTTTAAATTTTAGTTTTCTTTCTTGTTCTATTCGCAATAAACATGGAGACCTGTTCTTTTTGTGACAACCTTTATTATATATGAACATTGTTATTTTTGATCTCTTCAGTTTCCTTCTTTCTAAACAGAGGAAACTGAATTAATTCAATCTTTTCTTCTGGGAATTTTTTTTTTTTTCCAGATTGCTTCTCACTATTGCTGCTCTGTTCTGAACTTTCTGTAATTAGTGTTCACCTTTTCTGAAACACAGTGCTCAAAGTTAAACATGCTATTCCAGGTGAGACTTTTGCATTACAGAGAGGATCTTTTTGATGCTTTACATACAGTATTTCTGTTAATAAATCATAAACAGAATAACTTTTCTTTCCAATTACTCTGGCAGTTTTGACTCACTCAAAGGGAGATGCCAAGGAATCTTAAAGGTAACTTATTGGGCTAGACTGAATTTACTCATGTTTCTCAAAATCAGTCTGTTTTGGCAGTTCAGTTTCTGATTATGAAATATGGATGATCCACATGGTTAAATGGTATTCTAACTAATGACTTCAGTAAAGAGCTGGTGATCAGTTGCCTGCACTAGACGTTTGTACTAAGCACATTTAGGAAGTTAAAGAATAATGCAAAATTTATTATAACAGTAGATTCAAAAAAGGAGAAATTTTCTTTGAAACAAAACACTAAGTCAGCAACAACAAGTAAGAAAACATTTCCTTTTCAATGAGGCAAAGCATCAGTCAAATACAGAAGATGAATCTGGTCTTTGAAAGTTATTTGTATCTCCAGGAAGTGATACCACATCCAAGATAATGAAGATTGCCTACTGAAATATACTAATTTTGATGGGAAAAGTTTAAATTTGTCTAAAATCAGAGGACTTCAGAGTGTAGACTGACTGCTTGTTCCACCAGGACGATGTATATGCTTAATGGCTATAGTTTGAGACATGTACTGCTATCCAGGAACTATTTAAAATGGGAGGGTCTGAGAAAAAGATAGAAAGAGAAAGACCTTTAATCAGAAACAGTGTTTTTTACATTTCTTCACCTATATATTTTATGAAGATTATAACTGAATTGCTTCTTCGGATGCTGTAAATGCATGCTTTTATTTGGATCATACCTTAACCAAACTTCAGCTAAGTAGGATTTTAAAGTAATTGGATAGCAGGAAGATTTCATCTGTTACCTAAATAAGGAGTTGTTCTCCTCTGTTAGTGAGGCTAGCTTAACAAGTGCTTAGTTCCTGGGAATGTCACCAACGCTGAGTGTGTCACCAGGGAGGCTTTGCAGGCAAGGTGGAGAACGGGTATTGTAGTCAAAACAGGAAGTGATTTTTCAGTCATAATCAGGAAGTCTACTTGGATAAAGGTATATTAGGGAACATGCTTAAATCCTCAGTGTCCCCAGGGACTTTGTCACTGTTTATCAGGTAAAAAAAAAAAAAAGAAGGAGGAGCTTGATGGGCTGCCTAGTGGAATATTAGTAAAAGATGCCATCCTGTGGAACCATAAAAAAGAAAATGGGATCTCAGTATTGCAATCAGTGTGCCTTTTCCTTGTCAGATGGGGAGAAGTTTTAGATTGTATACAGCTTCTTGGAAGGGCTGTATTTTGGACTCAAATACTTTGTTGTTCCACTAAATAAGCTTAGGGAGAAAATGAATGCAATGAATGGCCACTTGAATAATAAAAGTACCAGACATCTTAGATTACATTACAATATTAGAGAATCTCTGAAAAAAACCTCCAGCAACTGTAAACTCTGGGAAAGGCAAAAATCATCCTAATTAAAGGATGACGATGGTGTAGGTATAAGTAACAAATGAGGATATGCTGATTATTAACACATTTATATTAAAAGAAAATTCAGAGCCATTAGAGCAGGAAGGTTCTGGAATGGACTCTTCTAAAGTAAGAATAATGAGGAATAAAAAAAACTTATTACTTCTAATATTGACTATTTATATTCTCAGGGAGAATTAATTCCTAATTAATCTCTAATATTGAGATTAATAAATTTATGAAAATAGGAGATGATATGGTGTCTCATTATCAGTTACTATGCTTGGTGATCCATGCAGTCAATCTTATTTTGTATAGAGACTACTCCAAGACAGCCTCCCTCACCTCCTCACAGTGGCAGAAAAGAAATAACATTGTCAGATTTATATTCAAGATACCACATTCTTCTTTGTATATGTATGAAGAGCAATCCAATGGTGTACTTCCTGCAACTTCTCATTTTCTAATGCCAGTGTGGCCACCTTTTACTGGAGAGCTAGTAGAGTTTAACAGTGTAGATGAGGGCTATCTCCTCTGGCAGGGAATGTTTCTGAGCAAATTGAATTTATTAGTACAAGCAAAGCCTATATTTCCAAATTTCTCAAATGAAATTTTTTTGTTAAAATCCACTCTTCAGTTGCTGCTTATTCATATAACAGCAGTGATAGGATTTTTTAAATTATTATTATTATTGTTATTTAGGAGGGGAAATAAGTGTTTTTGAGCATCTGGGAAAGGAGAAGTACCTTTGGATCACTTAACATGCTAAGGTGCAAGTAGGCATGTATCTAGTTAATCTATGCCTCAAGTCAGAGTACCATGAACTACACAGTCCGACAGAAGACTTCAATATCATGTCAGACCAAAGATCTCTGGACACTACTATCTCTAGCAGTGACCAGGTGGTTAGGAGAGCGCATCAGAGTATGGATAGAATGGTTCTTCTGGTAGTGCGCAGCCTAGTTCAGGAACATAGCCTTCTTTGTGCTGGCAGAGTTCAATGTTGCTTTTTTTTTTTTTCCTCCATAGAAAGCAGAATGCCCTTGGGAGTTTCTCCATCAGAATAGATGGACATTCTTGTAGGCATTCTATACAGAAATGGATATCCATAGAATGGTACAACTTGGAAGGAGCCTCTGAAGTCATGTTGTCCAACTACTTACTGAAAGATCAACTTACAGCAGGCTGCTTAAATCCTTGACCAGCTGGATTTTGGTTATCCTTCAGAGATGGAAAATATCACCCATCACAGGAAAAGGAGATACACTTCAGTACTTTTGAGGTCAAGGTACAATACCTGAGTGGAGGAACTGAATTATTTTTACCATGAGGAACAAGGAGAGAAATTACATGTTTTCAAGTAAGTTATAGCTATGAAGGACTGGTTATACAGTGGAGATACACTTTTGCACACTGAAGACAATCTTTTAAATGTTATGCTACTGATTTTGATTGAAAGTTTACAAAATCTTGCTGCTTGATACATTCGCTGACATTTAACATGACTTATTCTACAGGCTTTTGTACCTGTCATCATATTATCTAGAGAAAACGTAGCCCTGACTTTTTAATACAGTTTCCTTTCTCTTTCCTTCCTCTTTGTTGCTCTACAGCAAAGTAGTAAAACTCNCAAAAAGAAAAACCCCCCCCCCCCCAAAAAAAAAAAAAAAAAACACCCACACCTGCTCTGGTGTTGAATGGATTCTCTTATCACCATCTGTATCCATTGTCCATATTTTTGTGCTTTATTAACTTTACTCGGATTTTATCAAGTGCGGCTGGCTGTCTCAGTTGTTAAAAATAGCTTTAGGAATTTTAATCTTCAGTGTCATATTGTGTGCATCACAAGTCATTTAATTTACACAAATCCACACACAAATTTATGAATCGTATGTAATTTGTTACTCTTGCTACTTTTTGTTGACAAGTTACTAAAATAACTTTGATTTCTAGCAGATGCCGTTTGAGCTTAGATGTCTGGTTTACTTCTGAGAAAAGCAAATTCAAGATTATATTTCTTTTCTAAATGTTCCCTCATATTAATGTACATGACAACTGTGTATAAAATATTTTGAATGGCGCTCATAGTATTTACAGTAAAATATGTATACTTTTACAGGAAAATCAATACAGTCACCAAGAAAAAATATTTTCTTCCTATGTGAAAATCTCCAGTAATATAACACCACTTCTTTATTTAGAAATTCACTATACTCAGAACCACATAATGCTTAGTAACATAGTAATTCAGTCTTCAACTTATTATAAAATAATAATCCATTTCATTTTACTATGATTAGGAACAGACAATATTTTAAACATTAGTTGGTCATGCAGTTCTGAACTTCTATTTTGATTCTGGCAAGACTTTACCTGAGATAAATCAATCAAATGGGTGAGCTTTCTTCTTACACTTACATTATAATTACACTAATTTAGTCCATCCTGCCTTTCTGTTCCTATTTTGAGCAGCTGAATCCCAAAATTTAGATTTCTTGAAAGAAAAGCAGGAATAAACTGTAAAAGAATGACTTAAAAATATTGCCTTTTAATAAACCTTGTCATTCTCTGTGTGATATACAATGAAATTTTGAAGCACATTTTGAAGTCAGTATTTTACACTCACTTTAAGGCACTTGTATCAAGAAAAGACTGATGTGATTTATGGGTCAAGTGCAGATTATTTAGGTCACTTAAGGTCTAGTGATAAATTGTCATGGTTCTTTTCATGGTCTTACTCTTGCTTCATTCTTAATAACTACAGAGGAAGCTAAATCTTCTGTCTTTATTTCCTCTAACAGGAAGGGAAAAATGAAATTTACCAAAACAGTTTTAAGTTTTATTTAGTGATGGAAAGTACAAACTAAAAAAAAAAAAAAAAAAGTCTGCTTATTTACTGACCTCCAAATATGCCAGATCTTTTGTTCATAGGCTGGTGTGGAAGAGGGTAGAAAGGAAAAGAGGGCAGAAAATGAAACATTAATAAGAGGACTAAGTGATGAGTAAGGTTAATGCCGGAGACTGTCAGCTCTTTCTGTATTGGCATATATGTTTCTTCGTCTCTTTCTAGGAAGGTTGACTGAGGACAGATAAGATCTCAGATAGTACGTGTGGAATAAAAGATAAAATGCACAAAAGATTATTATTACTGTTACTGTAATGGATTACAAAAAATTAGGGAACTGTACTATACTGTCCTAACTGTGATAATTCTATGCATAACATAAAGGGTTTTTTTTGTTTGTTTGTTTTTTCCTGTGCATAGCACTGCAACAATTTTCCGGGTCAAGAAACTTTCTTCTCTCTACTAACATCCTTTTGTGGATCTGTTCAGTTTAATATCCTTGCAGTTATTTAACTTCAAGTAGGATTTTCTTTTCTTCAGTAAGTGATGTGGAGTGGCTCAGTAATTATTCCCCAAGGTCAGAGTTTGCAGTTTACACTGATTTCACACACATTGCCTTGTGCTTTGAATTATTCCTTTTTTGCATTCTTATGTGACATGTACAACTTCCCACAAAAGTTCAGTCTGCTGCACTACACATCGAAATATTTTGCTTTCACTTCATTAATCTATTCACTATAACAGTTGTGTAGAAGAGTTTATTATATAAACATAGAGATTTTGTTCATTTTAAAAATATTTATTCTGTAGGTTGGGATGCTTTTATTACCTTTTTAGTAAAAATACAATACTTACAACTAGTTATTTAATTTTTCTATTCTATCAAGTTAAAGTTGATTACTCAAATACCAGTATATACATAAATAAATATGTGAAATCTTAGAATGTTTCTGAGATAATGAAAGTGTAATAACGCTAAGAATAAGCAAAAATTCTATAACAGAAGGATGTACTTTTAAAACTGTTACAGAATTTTAATTTAGATGGGAACTGTTGAACTGTCAGACTCATTTAAAAATAAATAAATAAAAAAATCTAAGGTTAATTCTGGAATCCTAAATTGTGGTCTGAATATCACTTATGTAGGAACTTCAAACTGACAAGTGGAACAATGGAAAAATCTGTCTTCTGCAGAACATCAAATATATAGGCATTTAACATGAGTCTATTACAAGACTTACAAGAATTGAAATTGTTATTTAATGTTTACATTTTATTTATTTAATTTTTTTAATAGACTACATTTTGATGTTAGATTTTCTTGGTATGTCATTTTCTTCTTTCACAAAATATGTAGACAGCTGGGTCAGATATTCAAATTAAGGCATTCAGATGTAATACCTTAACCAGGAAATACCTTGGACTCCCTGTATTGTCAATGGAAAGAGATGCACTCTTCCAGATCATCATTCAGATCTTACAAAGATTGAATCATCTTTGAATCTATGGACCTTTGAAGTGCTGCCTAAAGTTAGTGCATCCATACATTTTTTTTTGACAAAATAATTTTATCCACAGAAGAAAACAAGTAAAGTTTCATGTACTAGTATTTCATTTAAAAGTAGTTTGGACAAAATGTTTAACCATACTTTGTGAAGAAAAAAAACAAACACTCTAGGTTTCCTTTGGCTCAGCTTTCTCAGTTTCTATTGGGATCACAGAATTTGCCAAATGTATAGTTGAGATAACACACAGTGACTTTTAGAGGGTAATAGCAGTAACTGGGTGTGTGGTTGGAGGGAAGAGAAGAGCAGAATTGTACAGAAAGAAAAAATGATTCTGGTTGGTTCTGAAAATTTTCAAAATTCATAAATAACTAATAGTGAAAATTACTTTTACAAATTCCGTATGGCTGTGTTAGCTCATTTGGAGCTCTGAATTTTGGGACAAAGTGTTATATTTTTAGCTTCTGTTAGAATAGTTCCAGTGAAGATTCACTGGTGAATATCTTGTCAATACTTTACTTGCTGAAGCAGCTTTGGTGGTCTCATCTTTTTGTGAGTTAACCAGTACTTATGTGTGCGGAAGCTCATTCCTGTGCCCTTACCAGCACATGAACTGGAATAGCTAAACTGATGTTAAAAAAAAAAAAGAGAGAGACCAAAAAACACTGCATATTAGTTTTTCAGCAACAAAGGAAACAGAATCAGCAAATGCTCAGTGGATAAAGTCTGATACTTCCTCTACTTTGAGAGTTGTACAGCTATATTCTTCACTCCTAACAGTTTGCACTGTTTTGGTCTTTCCCAGGCACCACAGCATTTTAAGTTAGAGTTTCTAAAACTGTGATCTTAATCTTTAGTCTATTTGCTAAAGGCTTGCTAAAGATCTAATCTAGGAGGACAGTACATAGGATTTTGGTTCACCTGTGAAACATAAGATGGCTGTCTCCCAATTCCTGTGTGTGCATTCCCCTTGTGTGGCAGTAAAGTGGGCTTCTGTGCATGCAGGCTTTGGTCCAGTGTTGGTGTAAAAGCATGGACAAGGATCTATACTGGAGCTCCAAAGCTTGGAAATACTCCAGATTTCACCGAGATACAGCCTGTGAGGGGTATGGTTGCACAGAGCTGCCCAACTTTTTTTTTTCCTAGCTGCATGAGGAAGGAAGAAATGAAGAAAAAATGCAGGAGGAATAATGATGAATACATTGTGCAAAAGACAAAAGTATATATCTCAGTAGAAAAACGCAAACATTGAAGTACTTTTCCTACAATGATTTCTATTTTATTTTTACTGATTATGCACTCTTTGCAGCTGTCATCAGGTGTCAATTGCAAGAGAAATGAGAAATGAGAAATGAGAAATGAGAAATGGAATCTCTGCAATTGCCAACTGAAAAGGAGAAAAATACAGCACAAAATGCGACAGTTGGTAAGAAATATTCAAAACTGTTCTGCTTGTTACTGATGAAACTGTGTGGTTCCAGATAACTGTCATACATATTATTTTGTGTTGTTTATAAAACAATATCCTTATGGTTTCAGTGAAACTGCATTAGTTTAGGTTCAACTATCCTCTTTTATTCTTGATGCTTTGTCACTATGAAACGACAAAGTTTTAATGAAACTCCTGTGCCAAGAAGGAAAGCTAGACTTTGTTTATTAGGAATGTGGATAAAGTATTTCATGTTTCGGCTGGTCGTGCACAAGGCCAATAAACCTACAGCTTCTGTTTGTAAGTCAAGTGGGCAGTGGTTTTGAGGTGTTTAGCTGTACTATACACTGAAATAATAAACTCAGTTAGAAAAAGAAAATAAAATTCATAAACATTAGAAACAGAAGTCTAGGAAATGGAGTTTTACCTATAAATTTCTTGACTGTAATTGGTGAAAGAGGGGAAATCATAAATAATATAGGATTTCATGTTTTTGCATTGTGTGAGTTTTATAGAGCTCAAATGGAACATAATAAGGAAACAGCAAAGTTCTCTTCATAAGTCGTGGGATGAATTTTCCTCACTAATGCCAAGGGAACTTTTTTTTTCCCCTCTACAATATTCATATAAACAGCAGGAATGTATTTAATTTCATAAAAGCTATATATATAACGGCTAATTACAAATGACAAGAATTGATTAATATATACCTGACCTAACATAAATTCTGTTTAAAAGGTTAACTGTCTGTGGTTCAAATTCTAGTTTTTGTGAAGTCCTTTAATGCCTTGCATTACTTGTGTGTTATGCTGGAACATTTTCTAAAATTCAAATGATAGGGCTTCAAAAACACATGGAATAGAGTGAGATTATGCAGAGAAACGTCTTTTACCTTCAGGTTTGCATCCTTATCTGTTGTAAAGTCCCAGTTTGCCTGCAGTTTTCTGATAGACCATCAATTAGTGTGACTAACCAGTTTGTTTCTGGTTATTGTCTGTTATATTTGTCTGTTAACTCTGTGTCTGTGCACGTTACTTTCCCCTTCTCCTTGTTTTGACAAGGTCCTTGATCAGAATAAACACTCCTACATTCCACATATCCTCATCAATTAGTGTGACTGACCAGATTTGCTTATCCTTATTGCCTCCCTTATCATTTGCTGATGTGGTTTGTGTCTCTGTATGTTCTTGCTTATGGCTTCCCTCTTTTCTTATTATCCCCTTCTGCTCTGAAGCAGCAGTCACCTGTATAAGCAAGTGGAATCACAGAATGGCTGAAGTTGGAAGACATCTCTGGAAATCATCTAGTCCAATGCCCTGCTCAAAGAGCGTCAGCTAGAGCAGGTTGCTCAGGGCTATGTTGTAGGGTTTTGCATATTTTCAAGGATGGAGAATTCACAAACTGCCTGGACAACCCACTCCAGTCCTCAGCCATCCTCACAGTAATTTTTTTTCCCATGATATTTCAATGGAATTTCTATTTTTGTCCATTTCTTATTTTTTTTACTGGGCACCACTGAGAAGTCTGTCTCCACCTTCACACTGTGTCATCGGGTATTTGTACACATTGACAAAATCCCCCTGAGTCTTGTATACGTTAAACAGTCCCAACTCCCTCAGCCTCTCCTTGTTTCACAGATGTTCCAGACCCTGAATCATCTTCCTGGCCCAGAATGGAGTGTCCCAGTTTCACTGTAGTGAAGCACTGATATTCTGGATTCAAAAAATGACTTTTTTTAGAATCTTTTACATTGTCAGATTGAGGGAGGAGTAAAGCAGAGGCATAGTAGGTAAAAACCTCAAAAAACACAAAGGTTTTTGAAAGCTTGTATTTTAATCCAAAAGTGTTTAAATATACTGAGCTGAGTACTGGTGCTGAAATGCCACATTTAAGTCTTACCTTGCTTGAGGAAATATATCACTGTATTTCTAAATTCAATCTGAAAACTGTAATTCTAAGTCTGGGCCAGGTAGTTGCTTTTCACAGTGCTCTCTGAAGGGAGAAACAAATACATTTTTGTCCTGGTTTGTGTGGTTTCTCATATCTCTCCCACATATCTTTATCTTTTATTTTTTTAATATTAGTGAAAACCAGGTTAAGTTTGCCAGATTTTCTATGCTGAAACATAGACAAACATGGAAAGATATGTAGCATTTCTTTATTTGTATGCCTGTAAAGCAAGTGTCAGTGCCTGAGTGCACCACAGGTCGTATGGGTCTTGCCCAGCTCCTCCCGGGGCCTTGCCCATCCTTGCGCACAGCCCAGGATGCTCATTCAGCTCAGTCTGTGCCCCCAGTGATGCCAACGTAGGAATAACAGTCTCCAGCCCTGCTCCTGAACTGTCCTGTCTTAACTGGGGCTCTTGGGCACAGAGATGTGAGCGGTGGAACCAGGTGAGACTGCTTACCACAAAGGCCTGTTGGTGCCCTGAGGGCCCTGACAGTGAATACAATTAGTTGGACTCACCACGCATGCAAATTGTGTATCAACAATAGCTGATTTTTAGAATGTCTAAGAAACTGGCATGTGAAACTCAGAAAAGTAGCCATCTTCATACGCTTTTTATATATTCTGTGGGATTACACAGTTGAATGTGGGACCTCCTGTATGTTATGCACGATGTTACCCATAAGGCCAAGTATATAGAGCAAGAATGGATCAGCAGAGAGTCTAGGACTTCCAGCTAGGTCTGCAGATAACTCAGATGTAACAGTACTGAACGTTGCAGCTGGTAAATTGCAGGAAGCTTGCTCTTCATTTTATTTGCAGCTTTTTCCTTGGAGTGTCAATGTAATAAAAGGAAAAGGTAATCTCCCTACAGTTGGATCTACTAAGGCTAGGCCTGAAGAGCAACATTGGTTGCTTAAGCTTTTGGTTTAAAACAAACAAACAAACAAAAAAACACAATAGTCTAAGCCTTAATATATGCTTTTCATAAAGGATTAAATTCTTAACTCCAGAACACAAAGGACTGACTGTGTAGAAATTAACCTTTCCTTTTCCAGAAACAATTAAACTTAATTTTTTTTTTATTGGAGTTTACATCAAGTGAGTGAGAGAGAGGCTAGAGAAGAGGATACTAACTTGTTACTATGGCATTGGGGCAAAAGGAAAGTCAAGGACATCTACTGTGGTAATTAATGACATTGCAAATATCTAAGAACAGATTCTATAACTTAATCTGCAGGACAACTGGGAATTTATGAATTTACGCAGAAATGTGCTTTTCATTTTCCTCTGTTTGGATTGAGAAATTGCTTTCCACCTTCCTCAACAGAATGGGACACAATTACCTCTGAGAAGCACATGGACATAACTTGAATTATGCCTGTCATTTGAGGAATGTAAACAATTAGTAAAGCTAATGATATATCAGATTCATGAAGCTGGAGATATCTGATTACAATTTTTTTTTTTTACATTTTAAAATATTCTAGATAAGAAAGTGTACTTCAAAATGAAAGTATTTCTAAGAAAATTAAATATATTTTTAAAATGACAAAATTGAGCACTTATGGGTTTTTTAACTAGTTTGAATTCTTTCCACAATACACATGTATTTTCTCACAATCAGCATGATTCCGATCAACGTTCTGCTTGAAAATCTGTGGTTATTTTTTTTGTTTGTTTGTTTCTGTGGTTTTTTTTTTTAACATAAAGCTGTTCTTTGGAAATAATCCTATTGTTTATTCTCCTGTGGTTTGGGTTATTAAGTGTAGGACATATTTAAGTACACTGTAATTATCAATCTACTTCTGACCACTTCACCCATTCCCTCTTCTGTAATGTATATTCTTTAGCAATACCACTCTTCAAAGCTG
Organism: Chauna torquata; assembly: GCA_013399475.1. Lineage (NCBI taxonomy): Eukaryota > Metazoa > Chordata > Aves > Anseriformes > Anhimidae > Chauna > Chauna torquata. Next base: position 60,924 of record VXAL01005369.1, on the reverse strand, counting down.
CTTTTGGATATGTTATTCTTTATGATGAGCTGAACAAGTTTATTTCTTCCCTCCATGGGGATCATGTAACTATAAACTCTATACTTCTGCTCTTTTGAGAAGTCCTTTGTACCTATGAAGAACTTACAAAGTCTAATGAGAAGATCTAGGTAGGCCTTCAGGTAGATGTGTATAATTTTTAATAAAGAACTGGCACCTATACATTTTGTGGCAGACTAGTGAAAGTTTTTTAAATCAAGTTTGGAGATACTGTCAGTTTTGAAGTGTTATGGCATGAATTATCAGAATACCTTTAATTGATTTCAGATTAGTAGTAGAAGAAAGGTTCCTTGTGTGTTTTCTTCCTGAGGCATACACAATTTAATTCATATTATTTAGACAGTTTGGATTTAAAGCTAAGGGAAATTAAGTGGTATTTTTAAAAATCCAGAGGATCTGATATAACATCTCATCTCATATCCAGGTAATCCTCAAAGAAGTTGGTTGTTTTGTAAGTAAGGGATTTGACTTCAACAAATCTCTAAACGAATAGAGCTACGAGAGTAATCATGCAATAGGGACATGTATCAACAAACAGGAACATGTATTTTAGCTCTGCCTACAGTTTAAGTTTTTGGCAAATCAGCCAAACTAAACACACACAAAACTTCATATGCCATGCCGTTGTTTAAACTCATGATTTGATGCTGGAAAATCTTTACTTTCCATTCCATTAAACCAGTTATGTTTGCGATAGTAACAGTTAACAATAATGGTAATGTGCAAATTATTGATAAATTTGTAGTCTTAAGTCATGGAAAGATGGTATTTCTGTTTTATGATCTTGACGAGTTTCTCAAATTGCTTAGAAATGTTATTTGTCATTTTTCAACCAAACTTCTTCATTTTCATTTAAGATTTTGCCTTGCCATGTTTTCAGCAGAACTTTTTTTTTTATTTTTTTTTTCCCCTGTAAGATTCTATAGGAAATTCCCAGTGAAGAGCAGTGAAAAGATGCATCAGGGCATTTTGGTAACAAATAGTTCACAGAAGAGTTAAGATATCTTTGCGTTTTTGTAATTAACACTGGAAAATACTTTTGTTAGTCAAAACTTAGATCAAATATAAGACTTTCAGTCATAAGTAAAACACAGGTGGACCTACCTTGAAATCTAATAGAATAGCCTCTAATAATATTATCTTGCTTGATTGCAAGAAGACAGCTATTATATGGAGGGGAGACGTCTAACCCCCAAACAGATCAAAGATGCAAAATCTGAATTCTACGAAAACTGGGAATGTCACAAACATCAGGCTTCCTGAAGTACAAATTTTAATCCCTCTTCTAGTTGATCAGACCTTTTCAATAAATTTAACATTGTTTCTAAGACTTTGTTTACAGAGGAAACAAAAAACTATGCTACCTTTTTCCACAAGAAACAGTCTTAGAAGAATGATAAATTCAGAGAGAAACTGAAAAATATTGTGTTTTGTAAGTCACCAAAAGAAAACATTTTGTGAAACAGCAGGGTAGTGGTCTTTACTGCCGCTCTGAAGAGATTCTCTTCTTTCGGGTTGTTTGGTCCTTGAGAAAAATTATCTTGACACCTGGTTAGACCATCTGTGCTCTTAGTTCTGTTTCTTAGTTCTGTTGTCCTCTTACAATGTCTTTTGATGTCAGCTTGTTGAATATGGAAATATTACTTTAAAAAACAGTAAAAATATAATAGCTCGTATGCCCATAGTCATATGTAGCCTAGCAACCCAGTAAATGTAATACTGCATTAAGCTAACAACAGAGGCTGCAAGACTTGTCAGACTTTTTTAGAACTTGTCCTGTCCTGTCCGGGGCTTTTATCATATTTAGCTATAATGAAAATTATCTAAGGATAAGTTGACTATTATTTACCTGTTTTAGATGTTGTGCAATTGTATAATGCTTATTGCTGTGGATAATTTTTAACCAGCTGTTGGTACTAACAAGTATTTCTTCTGTATGGAATGCATTATATCTATGACCCTTGAATAATACGCAGCATAGTGTAGTACTCTCCATGGCATGATAGCAGAAGCCTTGAAAGTACAGGCCCAAGATAATACTGGAGTTGCTTGCGGTTGTAAACAACTAACCAATGGTCAATTACTGGCTATTACTGGGATACAACCTTGGGAACTGGGTAAAAGCATTTTTAGAGGCAAGAAAAGAAAAGAAAACAAAACAAAAAAACCACAAGTATCCAACATGTGTAAAACACATAGGGTAAATTTGCATGGAACTGTGAACCAGTGAAGAAACTACCATGTGTAGAGTCATTTCTGTATGTTTAATAACATGCTGCAAGTAGACCTGAGAGTGAGGAAGAAGAAGCCATCAACACTGTAGTCCTTCTGGAAAAGGATCTGGGGTACTGATGACCCTTTCTGCCATCTCCCCAACTGAACACTTTTACCGTAGAACTCAGAAGGACAGTGGAATGCTAAGCATAATACAAGAGAAAGGGGTATTATTTGTTACTGATGGGGAGGAACGCGTAGATTATCTAATAGATGTTCTTCTTAATCATTGTAAATTACCTTTTTATCTGTTGTCAAATTATTTTGTGACTTGTGTCCTCACAGCTAAATCCTTTAGTGACAAATTCATCATTTATATAATGTCTTTAAATTCCACAGTTTTATGACTAAGGTAAGTTGCCAGGTACAGTCTGAAAGAGTCTCCTAACTACTAACTACTTAAGAAAATTAATATATCAATCATTATCTACTACGTTATGGGAGGGTCAGCGGACACCAAAACAGTTTTCTGTATAGTGTGCCATATTCTTATGCTAAATTCAGCTCTTGGCCATAACTGTGAAACTCAGGTAAGGGTAACTACACAGCCACACATCCAATTTTTATGCTTCACTAACTTTTAAATGCATTAGGAAGCTTCAGGTGGACAGAATATACTTTACTTTCTCAGCAGCTTCAACCTAACCATTTAAAGATTTATTCCAACATAAGATCCAGAAAAGAAACCCATTTTTAATTCTACACAAGGCTAGGTTGAAAAATTTGATATTTGCCTGTTTTATTTATTATAAAATGGAGTCTTTTATGTCTTAGGAGTGACAGCTCCTTTTAGAAATGTGGTTCATGTAAAATAAATAAATAAATATTTTGCTCAAAGAAGAAGTTGTATTGTATATAGGGAAAAGAAAACCACAACCCTTCCAAATACAAATAAATGTAAATCAATATAGAATAAATTTCTCAAGTCCACAGAGCAACAATGGTTAATTATCCTGCCACCAGCAAATAAACATGTCTTTCTTTATAAAACAACCTTTCTAAATCCAAATTATCTCACTGAAGATAACTGTTTCAAGTTTCTTGCTATCTAAAGCTAGGCCTACATATCTTATATCTAAAATCTTAGAAATTAGAGGGTACAGCAGCCTCTAGGTGAATACAACTGAGAAAGGTGATTATAGTTTTCTGCTGCCCTGTGGGACTGGAGATTGCCATCTCTATGCCTCCCCTGTTCTTTAAAACCTGTGTGAAATATGTGGAAAAACATTGGGATAGACTACATGAAATGGCCATTTGGAATACTGTAGCAGCATATAGATGACTGAAAAGCTTGTCTGTAACGTCTTCAGACGCTCCTTCCAAGGAAGGAGGCACATAGTCTGAGAACTTATGTATCAGCCAAGATTATAAACACTTCTGAAAAGTTTTTCAGTTTAACAATTTTTAGCATGTTTATTGGACACATCTCCTCCCCAAAATAAAATCATTAAATCATTTCACAATGTCTCTTCAGTAGCTATAGTTTTTCTGTGATATTCATAAATTGCGTATATAGGTATTCCTGCCACAGTCTGACAATAATTTTTATGAAGATCAGAAAGCCTGTAGCTTTGCCACTGCGGAATATTCCTTTGGGGGCAAAAAAAGATCATACTCTCTACTGGTAGTTAATCATGAAATGATATTTAACTCAGTTTCCACTAAAGGCTTATCCACTCCTGCATAACACAGACTTCAAAACAGCAGGTAATTTGTTGAATTACAGTACATGCTGTCTTGCTGTTCTGTGAGAATCCATTAAGATCAATTAGTACTTCTATTTCCATAAAGCCTTTCATAACCATTCTCTGACAGTACTTTGCAAAGATTAATACTGCACATTTTCATGTCACTTATAAATTATTTTGTTATTTTTACTTACTAAATAATCAGTTGCAATCTAAAATGTTCTGAATCATCCTGAAGGAAATAACATAGCATATTCATTGAAGGTATTTAATAAGATAACTTCATAAAGCATGTTGGTCAAATGACTTCTTCATCGTACCAAGAAGGGCTAGCAGAAGCAACTGGTTAAAATTCCATCAGCTGTCTGACAGGAGGGTGAGAGTGAGTAAAAAAGTTCAATTAATTTTACTTTTCCTACTGCATAGCTGAGTATATGGTGGGGGTTGTTGTTTTGTGTTGTTGTTGTTGTGGTGGTTTTTTTTTGTTTGTTTTTGGGAAAAGGGCAGGCATCTTTAGGTAATGTTTTAATATTTTGTGCGAACTTCACTCAATAGCCACAAATCTGACAAACGCATCTGACAAATGTAATGAAAAGTGAAGACTTTCTGTACTTTTGGTGACTGTAAATATTTGAATTCTTACACCACTCTTGGCAAGTATTCTCTTCTTTCCAAAAATAGCGTAGGTCAGACGAAAAGGACTACTGAAAGGAATATCTTGTGTATACAGAATTTCTACATTTCTTTCACAATGGATTCTACTATATCTCTCTGATGCTGTCACTGAATTTGTTTGTTATATGAAAGATAAAATGTTTTTATTGCAAAACTTATATACAGAGGCAAAGAAATCACACTAGATGTATTAGAAAACAGTACACACAAACAAACACAGGGGAAAAAAGTATTCTTTGCCAGTAATCTCATAGAATACTGTGGTTTGTCACAGAACTCATTCTGATGAATTCACAAATATAAACTAAACTAATTAATACATGTGTATTTTCCATTTGGTTCTTGGCAGGCAAAAGCTCATAATTTATGTTCAGACAATTCTGTGAAATATTTGATGTGTGTGAAAGAATATTCATGTATCTTCTTCCTTCTTCTCATTACTTTAAGATTCACTATTAAGCTACACAGCTGTAGGCCACAAATATGAAGCTTGAATATTCTTTCTTAAAACGGTCGATGCTGACACTCCATTCTCATATACTATGTGCAGAAGTACTTTTGTACTTTTGATGATCTGAAAAGGGCAAATATTAAGACGATTTGTATAGTCCATGTAAATTCATAAGATTTCTTTCTGTAAAAAATCCACACATATGGACCACATGAAATTTATTAATTTTACTAAAAATCAGTTGTGCAGACTGCCTTGATTTTTTTAGATTTTGCATAAAAATTTGTAATGAGATACCAAAATTTATATCTTATTTTTGATGGTCTTCTCTCTCTTCTAAGATTTTAGCTATTATAGCCACGTATGCTTATTGGACATATTCCTTTACTTTCTATAACCTGTATGACTTTTGAAAATAAAACTCACACAGGAGTTTCAAGATGAATTATCATTGCTCATAATTTTCACCAGGTTTGATAATATGCATCTTTCAGCCTTCTTCTCTCAGCTAAATTCTGTATCTTTTCAAGTAGCTGTTTCTGTAAATGGTAGGACTGTAAGTTCTGTACCTCAAATTTAAATATATCTGCCATCGGACCTACTCATCTAAAAATC
>VXAL01005369.1:27443-54268 GCA_013399475.1 Chauna torquata | reverse complement strand
CTTAAAGAATTCAGTAAGTCTTTAGATCAGTGGAGGCCATTCTTGTTTTCCTGAGTCTAAAATGACAGAAGCAAGATATAGGTAGCTACTTTGTAAAACAAACATAACCTATTTGTGGTGGTTTTTTTGGGGGGGGGGGAGGGCAATTTCTTTCTCAATTAATTGCCATTTGCTATATTATTTTTTCTTCACTGATTTGTCAAGCCTCTCAACTCCATATGGTATTTAACAGTTTACTTTCAGTGAGTTTAATGAACTAGCAAATTGTGGGTAAACCCACAATAATGTGAGTGTTTTATGGTCCTGTTTTATTGCTTTTCTTAATCTGTTTAAAGTCCTGGTTGGTTGTAACACACATTCTTCTCACTCTCAAAATGTGTCAATTAACAGCATTATTTTCATCAACTGTATTCACCTCAGTTTGCAAAAGAGTTGTGCCATTTTAAGTAGCCTGCAAATGCCTGTTGCCTTAAAGAGGGAGGAATCAATTAACAACTTTGTCTTAGCATGTCTAGACATTTAAAAGTCAAAACTGTCATTTTAAACTTCTTGGATTATCACTTTCATTTGTGTATATTAGTACTGATGCTTTTCAAAAGGTTTACTTATTAGGGTTAACTTTGTATGATAGACTTGATGAATTGAAATCCTTTTTCAAAAACCAGTTTTTATTTTAGGTTTATATCATTTCTTAAAACTGTGAAGGACTAAAATATAGTCATGCTGTAGGTACAAATTATAATCTGTTGTTCACTGACCCTTGCAGCAAATTGGCATCTGCTGAAAGAGTTCAGCCTTTGGTCTCTTAGTTTAGGTTGCAAGCATTTGCTTTACCTGCTCCAATTCTACCCAAAGAAAACTGAAGTAAGATAAAACTTCTGTCACTGAAACATGTAGCAGATCTTATAACACAGAGGAGGAAAGATCATGGCCAGCAGTAAGTGCAAATAGCTTCATGATTTCAGAGTCACTTAGGGCAGTTTGTTGAAGCTAAAGCAGCCCAAGGGATTGTGAATCTCGTCTTCTACAGGGAATTTCTACATACCTGTAGACTGCATCCCTGTTCTTCTGTTCATTCATATTTATTTCTCTGAAATACCTCTGTGTTTTTTCAGAAAGAACAGTGTCTACAGGGAGGCAATCCCCCATGAAAATGAAGCAAGCATTCTATGGGCTGCTTACATATGAAAAGAGAAAAAAAAAGAAGTGACATATCTTTATTCACAATATGAATGGCTTTCATATAAATGCTTTATTCAGGTTGTTGCTGTGTCTTTGTACATTTGTGAATTTAATATTTTATAAATTACTGCATTTGTAACAGCTACAAAAGTACTGGTTTGGCTGACTCAACTTCTGTTTCAGCACATCATTTGTTTCTATGGCTGTATCATGAAATGCTTTGAACACACCAGTTTGTGCAATCTAGAAATTAAAATGTCNAAAAAAAAAGAAGTGACATATCTTTATTCACAATATGAATGGCTTTCATATAAATGCTTTATTCAGGTTGTTGCTGTGTCTTTGTACATTTGTGAATTTAATATTTTATAAATTACTGCATTTGTAACAGCTACAAAAGTACTGGTTTGGCTGACTCAACTTCTGTTTCAGCACATCATTTGTTTCTATGGCTGTATCATGAAATGCTTTGAACACACCAGTTTGTGCAATCTAGAAATTAAAATGTCAAAAATCAGCATGAAGACATAATCATTTAAATAAGGCAGCTTATTTTTCAACTACTTTTTATCTGCTTCCTACTTGTATCACTTCAAAGAATTAAGCAATATAACTTATCTAAAGACTCAACAAAAATATCTTTTATACAATAATTTTTAATATCTGTCATTATTTCCTCTCAGAAGATTAAGTAACTCCACTAACTGATGCTATTTTTCTATACATACACATACATATACAAAGCTGCCATGGATAATCCCTAAAAAAAAAACAGTACCTAAAAAAATCTGAGAAAGAATTCCTAGGCTTCAAAGTAAAGGTTTTGTATTAGATAAAATCATTTTATATCAATGTTATGCTATTTCTAATTAGTTCTAAAAATGCAGTGTTGCAATGTCTAATCTAATCTTATTACCTACTAATCTTATTTAGCAAGGTAAATTACTTAAATCAGAATACTATACAGTTATTTTAGAAATTACAATTTCCTGTTTGCTATCCACCAAACAATGAAATTTGGGTTTCACAGGCTACAGTGTTCAATGCAATGTTAAATACATATTCAGAACTGTTTACTTCAGAACACACTGCCAACACGCTTATGTTTCTGATGATAAAATTAGAATGTTGTACACAGCATAGAGAAAAGTCTAAGAGATATGACTGGCAGTATTGAATTTAGCTGATTGCCACTTTCTCATCTTTTAAACAGCAGGAAATCTTAAATTTCCAGAAAGTAGAAGAATTGTACTTAGATTTAAGGAGAAATATTCTGTGATGTTCTACATAAAATGTGTGGGCTTTTTTTTCCTTCTAAAGGAAAAAGATTTAAAACATTAAGAGATTTACACATCTCACTAGGAGACAAATCTTCTTTTGAAAACTGCTTGAAATAACTAAATCTTACAATTCCACAAATATTAAAACACAGTCTTAGAACATTTTTGGAGGGACAGGTACATGCTACATTTTAGCAGAAATACACTCCATGATAAGCACTATCCAAAACCCTTTGTTTTTGTTTAAATAATAATCTGCTTCAGGCTGGCTTCTCCATGAGGTTTGCCTCAAGGCTCTTCACATAGAATGAAGGAGATGGTCAGATGCAGGTAGGAAAGAATCTGATGTTCATAAAAAATCAATGTTTTTTTCTATATGACTTGTTAAGCGAGGTGGGACAACACAATTTGTTGCATGTGAAACTTAATTCCTCCTTTACCATGCACTTCCCATTACTGGCCCCTGCAGCCCCTGCAGCACAGTCGAGTCTCTCCATTTAATACAAAGACAGACAAACTACTATATCTTCCTCATCATTCTCATTTGTGATGGCCAACAACAGGTCCAGAAGTTCCCCATAATGCGTGAATTACCAGAGGTTCAAGAAGTGTTTTATATCTAGGTCTGTTTAAAATTTTCCAGACCAGTTGCTGTTTTGAGAACCTCCTCTAGTGTCATGTTTTGCTAGCAAAGTTGATTGGCCACTTTGTCAGTCTTGTTGCTGTTACATCACCCTGCAGATGTGACTGCATTGCCCTTGTGCCTTCTCTTCTTTTCAACTCCTCTCAGTGTAGACACCTATATCAAAATGACCATCACAGAAAAAAATAAAATAAAATAAAATTAAACCAGTGTCTATATGCATATCTCCTAAATTCCAAAAAAGACTCTGAAGATCTGAAGGTAAACCTAGACTAATAGTGTCAGCTTGAGCACTAGATTTTTTTTCTTCCCCTGTAAAATTAGCATTTATAAGAGGCCAAAATACCAAAAGGGACAACTATATTAGCAAGGATCAATTCTTCTTTAGACTGTTCAGAGTATGACAAAAAAGATGGAGTTGAAACAGTGGTGAAAGTGGCTTTGTATTCACAAAGAAATGAGGGTCTCAGTATAATGAACGATACAGCTTTTTCCAAAAGGAGATGTTTCAGAGTCTAGCATTTCTGTTACAGAGACAATAACTACAAAGGTATGTGCAATTATAGTCTAATCTGAATTGCTTTTCCTAAGTATTAAGTTCTTGTCACTTAATAATAAAAGATTTTCTTCCATTGCCATCTATTAGTGCACCTGACAACAGATTCTGAAGGGAATCCAAAGCTGCTGCTCAACTGAATGGAATACATAGATGTCTGAGAATCCAAGTCTCCACTTTTCCACACTGAAAGACTGCAGGAGAAAAATTATATATATTTAATGATGTTTTTATGCAGATTAAGAAAATAACATTTGAAATTGCTAAACAGCATGTTACTGATATCTTTTGTCTAATGTGACTTGAGTATTAGAAATCCATACCTTTCTGTAAAATGAACTGACATTATTTTGGTGAATTTGCTCTAGAAAAGAAAAAAAAAAATCTCAACAGCAATTAACAACCAAAAATAATTAAGCACACAAGGGAATAGACAGCAGGGTCTTGGCAATTTATTCTATTGTCCATTCTGCCAAATAAATTCAGACTTGAGGGGTTTTGGATTTGTATCAAATGTTTGGAAACAATCCTGTCCATTTCCTCACTGCATCTGATTTTCCACATGTCACTAAATAGGGCATAAAATCTGAAAATTCCTCACTCACAGAGAGATTTGTTAGGGCTTGCAAATTAGAAACAGTGAGAACATGAATGATTTAGTTGCTTCTGAAGGCAATATTGCCTGAATCAAAAAGAATATTTAAACATACCTAGCAAAAATGAGTTTCATTTAAAAAGGTTTGATGTTAGTAATCAGTTTGTGGAAGTAGTCTGGAGATATTGTTACTAAAATGCAAAACTGATAATGTGCTTTTCTGTATAGAAATGTTAATAAGTGTTCTTGAACACAGAGACTCATACAAAGGTCATACCCAGAAAAGCAAAGTTACCAAACAGATCTTTTGAGCTGCCTCCCACAAATGGTGTGATCCTGAAATACAGGAATGCTGCTTTTGACTATTACTCCCTCAACATTAAAACACTGTAGTGTAAACAAATAAATGTGTAAACTGAGGCTAGTACAGAATCTGGCAGCCTTCTGGCTATAAAAGACTACTCGTTTAGGACTTATTACTGATATATTTTCATCTACATTTTGGTTTTTAAATAATGTCAAGGGCACCAAGCACATGGGGAAAGGACTCCTTTTTATTACTTCTATAGAACTAAATAAAATATTATTTCAGGTGAGAATAAAATTAAAATGCTGGAATTAAATGAATTTTTTATGTTCTTCTCTAGACCAAATTGATATAATGTCATCCATATGTATGCTTCCATACATATATATGAAGTTTTTTATTAATACAAATGCAAACATGGTGCTCCAGCTAAGATTCTGGAAACTTGTCCAGATGTAATATTTTGTTGCTTACTTTAGAAAATTATATTCAGCATTTAATGACAAGTCAAAGTTATATAATTTCTGGGTCATCAAATTATTTTAAAAGGGTTATAGTGCAAGATAATCAGTATCATGGAGCATGAGAACAAAAGAAGAACAGAAGTTTCAGTTGCCAAAAGCAAGTGTAGAAAATGAAATCTTCTCTCATGTGAATAGCAGTATTGTCTGGTAACCTGGCAAAGAAGTAAATAGCTTTCCATTTCTGCGAAGGTGGAAAGATGAAGAATAGATGTTGTTGAGTCAAATAAAGATTTTCAATTAAAGGAAGGGCTTCAACCATTAAAATGTATTCCTGTAGAGCAGGATATGAAGTATCAAACAATTATAGCAGAGATCAAGATCTTTTACACGCTATGTGACTCAGCCATTAGTGCCAGAGGTGATTATAAATGCCTTGTTAGACAGAAAGATGTAAGACTTGCAAAAGGTTTTTGTAGCTGACAGGCAACAAAATATAATAATATAAATTTCTGAATAATCAAAGCAATATTTTTTAAAATATTTAAGCTCAACTATTTTCTTGTTATATAAATTTGCACTCCCAAAGTGCAGCTTAGAGGTCAATGGAATATATAAAACACTGGAGGAATATAAGGTTTAACCAGTTCTATGGCAGAGCTAAAATCCTCTTGTCTCTTTTAAAATTGTTGCTATTCTATATTTTCCAACTTCACTAAGGAGTTTTAGAAAGGAATCATCACTAGAGTATCCAGCTTAAGGGGTACCTAAATGTTTCTATCTCTTCTGAAGTGAGGCCTGTATGTTCTTGGTGATCTTTATAAAATAACTTTTCAAGGTAAATGAAGAACCACATTTTTTACAGAATAGTTCTCTGGTCATGACATTCAGAATTTAATTCCAATAGCTTCTTCACAGGCAATTATAAATTTGAAATGTCTGGCATATATGTCATGAGACCCAAGGCTATCATGATACAGATATTTTACAAGCCATATAAATGGATCCCTTAAACTTTGTTATTTCTGTTTGCTTTCAAGAGCTGAAGGTTTTCCTAAGTTCCTTAATACATGCATCTCCATTCAAACTATTCAATATGTGCATTCTTGAAAGAAATAAAAACAAAATCTTTTATATTCTAACAGTGCTGTCTCCTGAAAAGCTTAGGCAGAGTCAGAAAATGCCGTATAATTTTAAGCAATCTAAGAAAATGTAGCATAGATTCACTTCATGTCATTGCTGTTAGCTTTTGATTTAAGATTCTTTTGTCTTGCCAGCAGTGTAGAAGGCAAATGAATAATGGTGAATGGGCTATGATGTTATACAGAACTAGTGGCAATTAATTAATATAGTACATAAACAAGTTTATCTCCCACTGTAGTTCTGACCTTCCAAATGCAGGTACAGGTGGATAACTTAAGGATTAGCAACACACAATCCAGAAGTAAGGATATTTGTATCCTTGACATGCGACAGAACAGCTACAAGTGTAATGGAAATATATGATCCATTTGGCATTGATGCTGATACCTAATTTTGATGGTGTAGGAGAATGAATGATGTGACATTTTGCTCATTTTCCTCAGCTGTAGCTTGTACAGTTTCTCAGGAGTAAATAACCTTACAGTATTATATAATATAGTCTTGACCCTGACTGTTATGGCAGCTCAAAGTGTAAACATGCACTCAAGTAAAACAGCACTACTAAAAGTTAGATATAATTTACAGTGGGTCAAAATCAACTGAAAGTTTCAACTGCAATGCCTGATGGCCTTGACGTTATTCTAAGTCTATATCACAATAGGTTCCAGTAAAACTGGAAATTTTGTCTCTGGATGCAGGTTTATTAAAAAACACAAAATACCAAACTCATTTATAAGAATATTTTCTACCCCATTTATGTGAATGCAAATAATTGTCAATAAACTTAAAAACTTTCATTTATTTTCTTAGATATTAAAAAAACTAACTTGGTGGTGACTCATTGTCAAATTCTGTACAATCTAGACTATGTTCTAATGATCTTCTTCCTCCATCTAGATAATACGCACACTGGACATTCAGTTGTTTATCTGCAAATGCTCATGATGTCTCTTAATGCATATTTTAACTTTCATTTGAAAATGCTCATAAAATGCCACTTGCTTACTTCTCACCCTCAGTAGGACGGGAAGAAACAGAAACAACAGGAACAAAAAGTTCATGAGATGTGGTAAAGACCAGAAGATCAATTCCCAATTACCGTTGTGGGTAAAACAGACTTGACATGGGGAAAATTAATTTATTGCCAATTAAAATAAGATATTTAATTACTGATTCAAGTAGTGAGAAACACAAAGGCAAATATTAAAACAACTTATTTCTTCCTCCGCTTCCCAGGCTCAACTTCACTGCTTCACTCTCAACTCCTCTACACCCCCCTCCTCCCTAGCCCCCCAACCTTCCAGGTATGGAGGATTGAGGTGTTTTTGGTCAGTACATACCTGTTTCAATTTGCCAGTCCTTCCTCTTCACACGTTTCCTCTGCTCTAGTGTAGGTTCTCCAGAGGCTGTAGTTCCTTTGGCAATATCCATCTGCTCCGTGCTTGGAGCACCTTCCCCTCCTCTGACCTTGATGTTCCCTCTGCTGTTTGTCACTCTTTCTGTCCCCACCTCCTCTATCAGGCTGGTGTTTCCTGACCTTTCTTAAATACGTTTTTACAGAGGTATCAGTGAGCTTGGTTGATGGCCTCAGCTGTGTTCTCCAGTGGACTGTTTTGGAGCCATCTAGAACTGGCTGGAATTGGCTACGTCTGAAATGCGGTAGCCCCTGGCCTCTTCTCACAGAGGCTACCCCTGCAGCCCTCTCTGCTGCCACCACCCTGTTACGTATTCTCAATATGCTGTTTTAGATTACTAAGTGTACAATTAAATGCACAAAAAGTCTACACTTACTTCTACCCAATGCGTGATCCAGCAAGCAATCTCAGAGGACACCTACATTGTTATGCATTAAAGACAATACTGGAAAAAGGTGATGAAATTTCCTTATATATATAGTATTCACCCATGGGAAACACTAATACAGGACAGAAAAGCCATGAAATTAATTTATGCTTAGATTACAAAAGTCCTTACTGTCTGTAACATGGAAGAGTGCCTTAGCTGAAAGCCTATTACAGGTCAGCTGATTTCAGCCTGACTTGATGAAGGTGAAGTTTTAAAATAACCCTTTCTGCCAGTATTCTTTTTGACTATATCTCTTTTAAGTCAGCAAAGTAGACTTTCTGTTTAATTTTCTGTTCACTGTTCTTTAGTGAGTCTTGAATTAGGACTTTAGCTTCTTTGGATAACTTAAAAATTCAATATGAAAATAAATAGACACCTTAAAAATGGGTGTTATGAAGATAGAATAGAAAGGCTCTTTTTGACACCAGTACATTACTTGTTTCCTTAGCAAGAACCTACATGACTATTGCTTCTTTAAGAAGGATTTTAATTCTAAAACAGGAGTTCCATGGGCTCCTTTTAAATTCTCCTCTGGAAAACAAACAGACAAATAATTAATTTAGTTAGTTATCTAATTAAAAAAAAAAAAAAGAAAAATCAACTTATTTCTAAAATCCATATTTTCCAGGTATTACAGTTAAATATATATTTTTGCATGACCTTAATGTTTATCAGAATAACTACCAGCATAATCTGACAAGACTGGTAAAGACCATCAGTCGTTGTTACCCACTGTCACTGTATGTGCTGTAGAATGATGGAGTGCACAATACAGAATTACTTTTTTTTTCCTTCCTGATCTGTAGTGACCATAATGAACTTCTACCACGGAGAATTTTTCAGTCTGCCTTTCTGGAGGCTGTGTTTTTGTAGAGAGGCTTAATTTTGCACAGAGACAACTGAAGCCCTTAATTGACCACTTGACAACAAATGTTTATAAAAGTACGATTCCCTCTAGCTAGCAAGTATTTTTACCTACTGTCATGTTTTCCCTTAACATATTGCCAACATTTGGAAAAGGATTCTTGTTTTTCCCCTGTATTTAAAATACAAAACAAATGTAGAATCACTTGAAACACTGACAAGAAAGTGCTCATTCTTACCAATTGCAAGGTGGCTTTCAGGAAAATTGTGTATTTTTGCAATTAATTTTCTGTGTTAAATATCTTTTCACTGTGGAATCCTGTCTGGCACATTTGCATATGTTGAGAATAAAAAAAACCTGTAATATTTTTGTTACTCAAATTTGTTAGCCTTCTGCAACATATAGAAGATTTAGCTTTCCCATTTCCATTAATTTCAAATATAACTAGAAGTAAATTTCTAGACATGGATTTCTATTTTGACCTTTATGTATTTTTTTTGCAATCTTGAAATCATTTCAAAGGAAAATAAATGGTTTTTGAGTGCTGTGCTTTTCCCCGAATGTATAACATGGATTTAACTTAAGGCATCTTTTACAACAAAAAAATAATATTCCTCAGTAATTAATTTGTGTAACAAAAGCAATCTTGTAAGTGAGAACAACATTCTAGGCAAAATTTTGTTTTATACTTGGTAAACACAGGAATATGTGGATCTGTATTGTGTAAAAAATAAAGAATAAACTCAATTTTATTACTAATAATTATAGAAGGTATTATTGCTCTTTAGTATATTTCTTTTTGGAATTCTGCTTTCTAATTCCAATTTTCATTCATTAATGAAGAGTTTTTTAATGGAAAAACAATGAAAAACCTGAAAACAATTTAAACCATATCAAAGGTGCAGAAAAGTTCCTCAAAATCTAATGGTAGATTTTGTGTACCTGTTTGTGCATAAAAATTGCTCAGTAATAAAATAATAAGTCAAGCGAAGTAAAATACAAAACAAATGTTCTTGGCCATTCAAGTGCAACTCTTCAAGTTAAACTTATTATGAATAGGTCAAAATCCAGATTTATCAACTGCCTTACTTGTGTTACTGGCAATAAACAGCTGATGAAGCCATTATATATAATTGTGTTCTGGGTTGGATCAAGACTGCTCCAGGTCCACTATATTTGTTAGTTCAGAAGTAGTCTGTGGCTCTTACTGCCTTGGATAATCATTTGCTTTTTCTTTTGATTTCTTAATGTAAAACACCAAACTAATGTCTAGCAATACAGTACTTAAGGCATATGTACTGTAATGCATTTTAATGTGCCTGCAGAACCATTGCCATGAACCACTAGAAACAACATGTTTCAGGATGTGTTTTGCTGTAGAAATAGCAACTGCCTGAGAATTGTAAGACACTGCTTTTCCTGTGTTATCAATGTCATAATCTTCTCTTTCTCATCAATAAACTGTCCAGCTCCCTAAATACATCTGTCTAATATCAGTTGATGTACTAAAAGGTGGTTAGGACATACATTTAAAGTTGGCAAATATGACGTAAGACTACGGATTGCTTTTGGACCAGCAAATGGAACCAGGTAAAATAGCCTAGTAGCAATTATTAGTAAATGCAAACTAGTAGCAAATACTTATATTTGGGCAATCAGGTCAAACCCAAAATGCAATAGTAGTTCAGACTTTTGTTTACTGAAGGGTAAGAACTGGTAGGAAGAGAAGAGAATGAGAAGGAAGAACAAAAGAAACACAAACACTAGACTCCTAAACATTTCTCTCCGTATTTAGAGCACTTATTCATCTGTTCTACTGTGACATACCCGATCTTGCTTCATTGAAGAAGTACGTCACAGTAAACATTAATTAGAAGGATAGCTGAAGCACAAAGGTCTCTGCTCTCACAATACTCTAACTGTTAAGGTACACAAAGGGTTGTTCGTGTTCATATACAATTATTCCAATGAAAGTGGAACGTATCTCAACAAGAGATCGTGAAGAAATACATGATGGCAGTAGAAGGCAGGAGCTCAGGATATCATGTCACTGAAATGCTCCAGATTTAATGAAGGTGCTCTAAGCTAGCTGCCTAGACAGCCTTAATGTCAAACATTTACAGCAAAGAATTTTAGATATCCCATGGATTTTTACCATTATTTCTATTAATGGATTTAGTATTCAGTATTTTTTAAACGTAGGCATGCAAAAGACAAAACTTTTGTTGTTCTATTTAACTCACCAACTTATTTTCAACATTAAAGAAATTTCTGATTTCATGTTAAAAAATAAAAATGTAAACCTTCAAATGAGGTAGTAAAATCAGTGCAGAACTTCAGATACATTTAGTACTTTTTTTTGGTTATTATCATTGCAAAACACTTATCAACTTACTTGTGAAATGTCTTGAGCCACTTGAAATGTTCCACCTGCTCTTCTTAGCATGCTACCTCTGACAGAATTAAAAGTATCATTCCCATTATATTTTACCTGCAATAATATCTTTTCTCAGACCTGTTTTGTGATGTTATTTTGTATTTGTAGTTCTGTTATATTTTCCTCTCGGTATTCCTTTTTCTTACTGGATTATATACTTACACATTCCTTTTTTTCTCTGATTCCCTCAATAAATACTGTGGGTTTTTTTGTTTGTTTGCTTGCTTTTTTTGGGGGGTGGTGTTAGTTTTGTTTCTTTGTTTGTTTATTTGAATAGCAAGCCTGTAAAGCAAATGGAAGAAAATTCAGAGCTGTAATTTTTGTAATGGCTGTTTGCTTGAGCTTGCTATAGCAAAAAGAACTTACTCTAGTTGTACTAGATAAATCACTGAGGGAAAAAGCTACTCTGGTTCTTAGATTTTATATCAGCTAAGTTGTCCCCTTTGGTGCTTTAATTTAATGAAAGTAGTTAATTGATGCAGAAATAGCCTGACAAGGTTCAGGCAGCACTATTATTTGGAGTGTATGATACAGACCTGAAGTATGATTTCTCTAACTTCCGAGTATAATGTGAACTTGATTATAAACCTGGATCTGCTGGGACAGAATACAGTCATTATTTTCTGCTAATGTTCATTAGTTTGGTTTGTGTCTTCATTATTTTGGTTTGTGTCTTCTTGAGGCCTTTCCAGAAGTTCAAGTCTCTAAATTACAATCCCAATCTTGACATTGTAATGCATGTTAGCAGAAACTTCTGCTTGAACAGTGGCAGACTGAAGCCGAGGTCTGTAACAGTTTGGACATACTCCTATGTGACCTGCTTTATGGTATTAGCAGCCAAAGTCTAAAATGCTTAAATTTATTTGAGGAAAAATGCTTTTGCATAATGCCATGCATTTTTATCCAAATTCCTCTACTGTTCTTTGTCTTATCTTCCTTTTTTTTTGAATTGTATGGTCTCTAACTTACTTAGATAACTTTTTCATCTGCTTTTTTTAGGACTGCTGTAGTTCCCACCCTGGCTATCTGCATATCTATAATTATCATGTAATTGAATCCACTCTTCAGTGCAGTTTACCTGACACTTTTTGCCTGAAATTAAATTATGAACTAGAATCTGGAGAGCTCAACAAACACCGGTACAGTAAGAATTGTTCCACTGTTCTTTCAGAACTGAAAAACGTCATTATTGTGCTCTAATAGGAAAACTACTTGCTCAAACATTACCTGAATCAGGATGTTCCAGCTCATTGAATCTAAACTTATCCTATGCTTGAGTGAACTAACAGTCTAGTGCATAATTATGCAGGCATGTATAAGACAGCCGAAGTGAGGCCTATTCTACCTTCCACACATTACAATTTTATATTCATTCCTTTTCCATGTCTGTTTAAAACAATCCTTTTAAAAATAGCTTTGATAATGTGTAAGTTGGTTGCTTTCCAATAATATCGCTTCCAAATTTATTTAGGAGCTTTCTTGCATAATATTTAGCACTGAGGCTCTCTGAAGAATCCTGACTGGCGGGTTCTTGACAGGGAAGCTTCTTTGACAGCACTACATTAAATTCATTTTAAAGGGAAAATTAAATATTACTACTTTGGAATGCAGACATTGATTACTGAAGAAATATCCTCATTTACAAACATTATTTATCATGATAATTTCATGCTGTGCGTAATAGTTCACATGTGGTCATTTAACAGGTTTTCAGGGGAGAGGAGATGCAAAACACAAGGAAAAGTTTTTAAAATGCAGAAATAGAATGCTAATAACTTCCTTATTTCAGGAGTGACCAATGGCAAAATGTTGAATACAAGGTAAGAGCATAAATAACAGCAACAGTCTTCTGTAGTGCTGCAGTCATCCTGTGAATGTGAATACATCTGAGGAGGAAACTGGAAGCAGCATCAAAGTGAGAGAGAAAAAAAGTGAAGGAAAGGAAAAGATCCATTGTATTCTCTGAGGGTTTAAGTATAAGTGTCTGTACTTTCAAGGAAAATATATGTTTTTAGAAAATAACCACCTTTGTTTTTTCAAAAATCATTGATACTTATGTTTCTAATTTTCTTTTACTCTTTTGAAATATCTAAATAAATACAAATATAAAATAATAAATAACAAATATGATATTTTGTTTTCAGTGGGCTTTGTTACAGTTCACCTGCATTGAAGCAATTAGTATATTGGGGATTATTCTGGCATTGGAGAAATGCTTTTATTGAATTCTTTTTGTTTTTCACACAACAATTAGGGGATTTTTTGGCTATTGAGAAAGCATGAGAGTATTACATTGTCAATCAGTAGTTAGAGAACTTCCACAGAAAGGAGTAGTCTTGGATTCCAGGCCCAGTTTCAAGATCTCCCTCTCCGCTTTATCCATTAAGAAGTGGTAGTCTTCAAGATTTTGCTTTTGCATTTGGGAACCAAGCATCCAGGTTATTTCCTGTATGGATCTCTGTTTAATCCAAAGGCTTCCCTTAACCATTACTGAACAAAATTCAGTGGTGTTTGCTTGGGAAGAGAGGAAATCAAAAATTTTCACAAAAGTAAAAATCTTTGAGAATCTCACAGAAAGTAATACGTTCCTATTTATTAAGTTCTTTTTGCATAATGAAGTTATTTGTATTAGCCTTAGAATTACAACAACATTTTACATATGCGTCATGAACAGTGGAAGACTTCCATCCTTTTTTTGAATTTAAAAATAAATGCATGAGTCTTTTTTTCTGCTTGATTTTGGATTTCAATTGGGATTTTAAAGTGCAGTTTGTTATTGTGTATACATTTGAGTTCATCAGTCTATGAACAGATACACAGTGAAGGAACTGGTGTCTCAAAATAAATTTCCTTATTAGTCACATGCTGTGCAAGCAAGGGTAGTGATAATACCAGTGTTAGGAATGCAGCTATAAAGTAAATGCTGCAAACTGAAGTATATTTATCCTTCAAATACATACACAGCTATCCTACATCATGGTGAATTTCAAAATTTAACGCCATAATTTCTCCATGAGGACATAAAAATTTGCATATATATAGAGAAAAATAGTTTAATTTTCAAAGAAAAAAAAACAGGAAGTGACCAAATGGCAGGTGGTAGGACTGTTGGAGACTTAAATTTACAAGTGCCTTGTAAATTATTCTTGCTATTTTCTTGAGGAAAAGGATGGGCAAAAAACAAAAACAAAAACAAAAAAACCAAAACCATTCAAAATACTCAGTAAGTTTATCTATAGTACTGAATGAAATAAGAACATATTTTCTGCATCTCTGGGCCATTGTAGAAGTAGGTGATACTATAACTGTCTTCCAGTGATGTTTTTCTAAACACAGTCATGTTTTTCTAAACTACAAGTAGATTAATGCCTTTTAAAGAAAAAAAGTCATGTCTTTTAAGAAAGAAGGTTATTTTTATCATAATTATTGACAACTCATTTTTTCAAATGAGCTACATGGATGAGTTGAAGATGCAATATGTTATAAATTTACAGCTCAAAAAATACTGAAGTGTCAGTGGCTTGAAAATAATATTATGGTAAATGTAAGTTCATATTGCTTACTTTTGACACTAGTTGTCCAAAATAGGTCAAAAATTTCATCCTAAATCTCATTTCTATGTTCTTCATCCCTCTTCCACAGTAACACAGATAATTTCTGTGGGCTTAATCAAACTGGAGTGAAATTAGGCAGATGGGACAGTCTGGTGAGAAATTAGGACTAACATTTGAGATGAGGGGAAGATCCTGCTTAACAAACTTAATTCCCTTTCATGACAAGGTCACCCATCTAGTTGACCAAGGGAAACCAGTTGATGTAATCTTTTTAGATTTCAGCAAAGCTTGTGATGCTGTTTCTCACAGTATCCTTCTGGACAAAATGTCCAGCATACAGCTAGATAAATACATAATATGATGGGTGAACAACTGGCTGACGGGTCGAGCTCAAAGGGTTATAGTCGATGGGGTTAATCAGTCACTACTGGGGTTCCCCAGGGCTCCATTTTAGGGCCAGTTCTCTTCAATGTTTTCATAAATGATTTGGACACAGGACTTGAAGGTATACTAACTTTGCGCATGTCACTAAATTAGGAGGAGCTGTTGACTCCCTTGAGGGTAGCGAGGCCTTGTAGAGAGATCTTGACAAATTAGAGAGCTTGGCAATCACCAACAATATGAAGTTTAACAAGAGCATGTGCTGGATTCTGCACTTGGGAAGGGGCAATCCTGGCTGTACGTACAGACTCGGGGATGAGAGACTGAACAGCAGCCCTGCAGAAAGTGATCTGGGGGTTTTGGTCGACGGCAAGTTGAATATGAGTCAGGAGCATGCCCTGGCAGCCAGGAGGGCCAACCGCACCCTGGGGTGCATCAGGCACAGCACTGCCAGCCGGTTGAGGGAAGTCATTGTCCCGCTCTGCTCTCCGCTGGTGTGGCCTCACCTTGAGCACTGTGTGCAGTTTTGGGCACCACAGTGTAAGAAGGACATGAAACTATTAGAGAGTGTCCAAAGGAGGGCTACAAAGATGGTGAAGGGTCTGGAGGGGAAGGTGTATGAGGAGCAGCTGAAGTGACTTGGGTTGCTCAGCCCTGAGAAGAGCAGACTGAGGAGAGGCCTCGTGGCGGCCTGCAGCTTCCTCACGAGGGGAGTGGAGGGGCAGGCGCTGATCTCTTCTCTCTGGTGACAGTGACAGGACCCGAGGGAATGGCACGAAGCTGCATCAGGGGAGGTTCAGGCTGGATGTTAGGAAAAGGTTCTTCACTGAGAGGGTGGTCAGGCACTGGAACAGGCTAACCCGGGAAGTGGTCATGGGACTGAGCCTGCCAGAGTTCAAGAAGCGTTTGGACAATGCTCTCAGACACATGGTCTGATTTTGTGTGGTCATATGTGGAGCCAAGAGTTGGACTCAATGATCCTTGTGGGTCCCTTCCAACTCAGGATGATTCTGTGATTCTATGAACCCCTAAAGAAGCTGATGGCAAGATTGTGTGTTTAACCAGGAAGTTATCTTCAAATAGTGCAACCTAAAACAGGATCTGCACCAAGACAGAATGTCTGATAAAGTGAGTAAGAAAAGAATCCACAGCAAGTCATCAGATTATTGGGAAGGCTGTTTGGCTTGGCGTGATTTCCTTTCATTTTACATATTTCTTTCAAAACCACTCTGACAATGCTGTTTGTTTCACAAGTAGTAAATTTTAACATGCATTTTACCTTCTCTTGGTTGAAGTCAAGGGTAATTTTTAGTAATTGGCAAGTCTCAAGGCATTAGTAATGTAACAATGTAATAGATATAAAATGTGAGTACTGCAATGCATTACCTAGGGCCCTGATTTCCCAGCATATTCTCCACAGGGTATGTTTCAACAGAACTACAAGGGCCACTTGAAAGCAGCAGAAGTACTTTACAGTAAACAATGAGTACAAGAAAGTAGTTAATACATGTGTGAACCTAAGGCAAAGAAATTTGTAAAAGGCTTTTTTTTGGCAATCTGTGAGCTATTGGCATTATGCGCCTTACATTATACCGTGTCTTAATCACCAAAGTTGAGAAAAACAGTGAGAGCACTCTCTTCAGGCAATATATAAGATGATGTAAGGAAAAATCACCTCAGGATGCAAGTTCATGACTGTTAGCTAGCATTACTCTTCATCAGACAAGAAAAAAAACAAACAAAAAAACCCAAACTCCATTACTTGTAAAGCTCAGACTAGATTCTGAACCCATCATTACCATAATAAATGATTAAAATTAAATTTAGAGAGTATTTGCTTTCTTTAACAGCTGACAGGAATAAACGGTAATGTACATTTAAAGGGCCTTTCTTATTAGTAAACTTTCATACAATAGAAACTCTAAAACAATCTTTTTTTTTTTATGTTTCTGATTCTGGTTTGTTTTTCATTGTTTTGCTGTAGTACTTCCTATAACTAAAAAGGGTTGAATATTCCTCCTATTACTTCATTCTTAGGAATCCTTTATTAAGCCCATTTCTTTTCTTTGCAGCTGCTTGTTATTCTTTGAAGTTACATCTCCTCAGGCTCTTCAATATTTTCTATTGACTCTTCTCACTTTAATTTAATTACTTTTTCTTTTTTTGGAGACTTTAAAGAAATGGAAAGTATTCTCTGTATACGCAGGCTGTACTGAATTATATTTCTTGCTTGACCTTTAAATATTAAAAGATGAGCAAAAGTATCTTGAAATAGATTTAAACATTGGATTCTGATTTTTTTTTTGAAGCCATTAAAAATGTATATTCTTTTTGAAGTAAGGTTGCTGTTGCATGCAGAAGCTATGTATAAAATCAATATAGCAGATTTAGTCATAATATAATATAACATAACAAATGGGAATACTTGTATGTAGTCCCTGAAAGTGAAACAAAATGAGGGGGAGGACTGAAAAAATTGCTTACAGATAATACAGGAATTCTCTAGTGGTTTTTCTTCAAAAAAGAAACTACACTTCAGTCAAAATTTTGATTCTCATAGGGACACAGAAGCAAAATAGTTTGATTTTCGTGTCACTTTTGCAATGGAGCACATTGTTAGGACTCAAGTAAAAGTTGAAAATGGTTGTGAAATTTTAGCATGGTAGAATTAAAAGAACAAGTAAACCCCATTTAGAAAGCAAATTTTCTGTTCTTCATAATCATTCAGTAATCAGCAGTCCAATTATACTCTCATGCTTCAAATGAAATAATTTATTTAAATCTCTCCTATTAACTTCATATAGTGTTTCAGGATGAAGGGGACATCATTGATATAGGAAGACACTTCCTATATTAAGAAAAAAATTATACATGATTTTTGGTAAAATCTAAACTTTTCACAAAATTTGGGATTAGAAATATGGTAATGGATAATTTTCTGATCAGGCAGGCAAACCTAAAATTACTCTTGTTCTTATATTTCCTTTATTTGAAACATTCAACAATTTTAACCATGAATTGATGCTTTATCTCCCTTGAAAATAGTTTCAAAGGTCCACAGGTGTACATTTACATGGTTGACTCCTAAAAGGATGTTGTACATGCCCTGCTCCCTCAGTATTGATTCTTATAAGTTTGATCTTCTGTCCCTAGTCAAATTAATTTAGTGTCATTCTGTTATCTTATTAGGCAATGTACACTTAAAAAAAAGATTTAATGCAGCTATAATAAGATAAGTGTATAGTGCCATTTTAGATGTCTCCTGACCACTGCTGAGGAAGGATTCTCAGGGGGGATCTTATCAATGTGTATAAATACCTGAAGAGAAGGTGCAAGGAAGACGGGGACATGCTATTTTCAGTGGTGCCCAGTGGCAGGACAAGAGATAGTGGACACAAACTAGAACACAAGAGGTTCCCTCTGAACATCAAGAAGCACTTCTTCACTGTGTGGGTGACAGAGCACTGGCACAGGTTGACCACAGAGGTTGTGGAGTCTCCCTTCTTCGAGATCTTCAAAAGCTGCCTGGACGTGGTCTTGGGCAACCTGCTCTGGGTGTTCCTGCTTGAGTAGGAGTGTTGGACAAGATGATCTCCAGACGTCCCTTCCAACCGCAATCATTCTGTGATTCTGTGGTTCTGTATCTCCAATAAATAGGTCATACCTGCCAGCCCCAAGCAGATATTTTAGACAACATAAGAAATCTAAAATGCTTTCTCATGCTTAGCTTAGGCAACTGAATCACTCCCCAGATTGTTCCAGTACTGACATTCGTTTGTAGCTGAAATTGAACTCTGAACAGGAGATTATTCTCATGGAAAGAGGAAAGCATATTTGCAAATGACATTCACATTACCTACCACTGCTCATCCAGATTCACAGTTGAAGGATACTAACACATCCCTTATTCAGAGTAAGATCTCCCTCATAATTAAGGGTTTAAGAACTGCCTGCCTTTATGAACTCAATCATTTATATCTTTGAAATTTCTTACTCAGCTGACACCTCTTAAACTATGAGGCATTTGTAAAATAGTATGAGAATCAAATGTTCTATTCAGCTATTATCTGCTTCTTGTTGATAGCTGAACTGCTTTCTTTTTAAAGGCATAGACATCCTATGAGACTATGTTTGTGCACACATAACTCTTTTTCTACTTGGGAAGTTTCAATTTGCCAAGTAATAATACACAAAATTAATTCAATCATGAGTTTTATTTCAGACAGAAACTCTATCCTGATGGCGTACTGTTTTCAGAAAGTTATCATCACAACTATTTATTGTGGATATTTGTAAGAGTTTAATTCAAAGTTTTTAATTATTACCTGGTGCTGGATTTTTCAGACAGGCTGTGTAAAGGAAAAAGATGTCAGTTCACCCCAGAATGGCCATCTACATTTCAAAAGCTGAAGCTAGAAATGCTCTACCAAACTTCAGACTTCTTTTGCATTGTTGTCTTGTTAATAGGACACTTTCTTTGAAGACCGAGTATTTAACTGTAAATTCAAATGTGAAATTCCAATAAGGAATATGAAATGTCACCAGTTAATGGAGGATGTTCCAAAATACAGAAAGCCTGAGTTCAATTCTTGCGTCATTTGACTGAAGCCTGGTTGATTGTATTCTCTGATGAAAAGCTATTGGCTGTTTTCTTCCTCTCACCTTCTATAAAGAAGGTAAAGACCACCATAGATGTCCCTGCAGATGCTTTTCTGTATTGGGAAGATAAGTATCAACACACTGATCCTGTGTCTGTTTCAAAGCATAAACAAGTTACAAGATGATGTAGAAACATTAGAAAAATATTTCCTATGAATAAGCACTAAAGAACAGATTTCTGTGTTGATGGGAAGAATATCCATTCAGAACAAACAAATATCTTTTGCATGTTCCAGATTTCTTTCAAAAGCTCTGATTTCTTTGTACAGGAATATTTATATAGGTTTGAGAAATATTAATGGCATTCTTTCTGGAACAAAATTTGTTAGAGCTTCATCAGTTAAACATTTTGGTTTAACTGAATTATATCAATAGCTGTTTATGGACACACTGGTTTCATGGACATTAGACTTCTCACAGCTTTTTTTCTATGAGTTATTTTGATTGCCTGCAAAAAAATGCCCTTTTGAAATTAGGACGTTCTTTCATTTTGAAATATGAAATCTGTTGACTTTTCTTTCCTTTCCTTGCCTTGCCTTGCCTTGCCTTCTTGCATTGCCTTGTCTTGCCTCGCCTTGTCTTGCCTCGCCTTTATTTGCCTCGCCTTTCCTTGCCTCGCCTTTCCTTGCCTTGCCTTTCCTTTCTTTGCCTTGCCTCGCCTTTCCTTGCCTTTCCTTTCTTTGCCTTGCCTTGCCTTCTTTCCACCCTTTCTTTCCCTTTCCTGTTCTCATTTTCATTCTCTTTCTTTTCCTCATTCTGAGTTTCCTTTTGACCATTTATGAGTTCACTACTCAGAAATACTTTATGAGTCCAATGCTCGAAAATAGCGGATAAAACGTTTTATGGATAAACTTTTTAAGTGCCAAAGTTGTTTATTCTAACTTTCCTCTTAATTTTCCTTTTTGAAGAAAGGAAACGTTTTTATATTTCACATGCTTTAAAGATTGCATCTTCCATTTTTGCAGAGGTTCTGTAAGAATGTACATAGTCACATGTCCGTATGAACATGTAGATAATCATTATGTCAAAGAACTGATGTTATAGTTTAGTTGCTCCCTGCGAGAGATTCTCTTTTCCTGTACAAGTCCCCTTTCATTCATTCGGTTTCCATAAGTATGAGCAAATGCCTGTCATGACACTGTTCTGTGTTGGTCCTCATCCTGACAGTTACCTTTGTCTATTCTTCTAGACCATAACTTCAGATATATGACTAATCTCAATACAGTTCATTACACTAGTGGCTAAACAACATTTTCTCTTCTTTCTCCCCCTCCCCACCCAAAAAAAAAAAAAAAAAGAAAAAAAGAAAGAAAAAAAAAACCACATAGTATTCTATTTTGTGTACTGTTATTTCACATGATTCCAGGATATTTGCCTTCAGTTATATGTAAAAATTTCTCTAACAATGAATGTACAAGAGACCCTCTACTGTCTCCATATTCCATCTCTGTTGAGAATGTGAGAATGAAGATGATCATTCATGAGGTTAAGTTATGCCTATACTTTTGTTTCATTCACTCTAATTTCCTTTGTACATAGTCTTCTCTTCTGAGAATGGGCAGATCATTTTCAATTTGTATTGTTGCCTTTGATTTCACACACTAAAATACTAAGCGAGTGTTTCTCTTCTCTTGTTACAGCTTTACAGTACTGACAATCATCTCTCAGTGTAACCTAAATAAATCCTTTCAACAAACACGCGCACACACACACACCCCCTCAACATGGCATTAATATATTTAAAATAATCAAGCTGTTTGCATGCTCCAAATATATATTTAAACAAAATGGACACACTATTCAGGTATTTTCAAAGCACTGTTTTATGTTTAAGAAAAATCTTAAAAGTCATATAATTTGTTATAAAGAGATTTTTTTTTTTCATGGTAGTTTGTACATCAAAGTTTGATGTTCTTTGTAGAAATCTTTTCACAACTTTTCCCCTAGCATTTGCAATATTAATTTACATTAATATGTAAATATGAAGCTTTCCTTTTAGTAAAAGCTTGCTAACAATTATTTCATTTGTAGGTTTATGTCTTTTTCAGAGTATGAAAAATGTTCGTTTTTCTGCTTGATTCTGCATATATTAGAATATATATTATCAAAGCATGCCAAAATACCAAGCGTGAGGCAGAGGTGAAACAATCAGATCCCTAGATTTAGTATTTTAAAATACTTTAAGATGTGCTTTGTTGTTTAATTTTTTTCCTGTGGAGGATTTTAATATCACAAGACTGCATATTTCTCAATTAGTTTACTTCATCTCAAAAAGAGAAAATTGTACTAGATAAAGCACAGACATATGGTTCCATGGCTCTAAACTTCATCTTTGACCATCTACAGAGAGTTCAGATTACACTTCTGTTCATGACCTTGGACAATCTTCTAGTTGCCAACTTGATCCATGATGGCAAGCGGACTTAAAGGATTTTTCTTTTTTCTTTTTTTTTTTAAAAAGAGTATATTTTAAATTTGCAACTTTTATCACTCAATTTGATGTTTTTATTTTCCCCATTCATGTTGCACTTAGGAAACCACTAGCCCCCTCAACAGTTATTTCCCTGTGTTGTACTTTTCCATTTTTCCCAGGCAAAATCTTCTCTTTTTTTAGTGTGTCCCCTAAGAAAATAACTCTTATAAACCATATTGCCATTAACCCTAATATATTTGTGACAAAATTCGATATGGATGCCCAAGCCTAAAAAAATGACATTACAAAAAATTGTCATCACAATAAATATTTGAGTGGAGGAAAAGAAGTTCATGATGCCTTTATGAAAGCACAGCATAGAAGGAACTCAGCCTTTACAAGACACCAGAAGAAAAGGGAAGATGTATATCACAAGATGCAAAACCTCATGATAAACAACTTGATGATCTCAAGGTTTTTTTTTTTTAGCTTTTTAAATTTTTTTTTTCTGTATGGTCCCTAATTTTAATCTATTTTGTTCATGATCAGTTTGTTATGTTAAGATAGACAAGGTTTTCTCTCTGTCCTGTCTCTTTTGTCTTATATTGATCAGTGAGAGAGGATGAATTAAACAGTTTGAGTCACATTTCCTTTCTTTTCCATTTATTCTTTCCCAATGCTCTAGACAAGAGAGCAGGAAATTCAAACAAATATCGAATTTTGTGAAAATTCTTGCCTTAGCTGTCTCTGGATGTCCAAGACACACTGTAGGGGGTTTGAACTTTAGGATTTGAGCTGAAATAGATTGCTATTTTTTTTTTCTTTTCCCCCAAAGGGAGGGGAGGAATGCAAAGATTGCTTTTGAATTTATTAGTGTTGAGTATTACTAGTTGAGAGGGAATGTGCATATATGTGGATTGGCTTTGAGCTCTCTTCTTTCAGTCAATTTTATCAAGTGAAACTGTTAGGAAAATAATTGTGTCTGTATGTCTAAAACTCTTGGGTTATTTTTAGATCAAATATCTTTATTCCATAACTGAAAAAGTTGTCTAACAACCTTAGTATACCATGAAAAGCACCTTGAAATATGTGGACTAAAAGAAGATTTCTTCTCCTGTGTAGGAGTTTGTTGTCATTTTATTTTGGACTTTGTATAGTTCTATTAAAATGTAATCCAAAGCTAAAATTTAAACTGGCATTCAGTATGGTTGTAAACTATCTCTGACCTTTAGCAATACTTTGGACAAAATGAAGAATTTAAATTTACTATCATGCTTGTTTTCAGGCAAAAACTGTAGAAATGTTATATAAGCTCATTATTTTTAAGAGAAATTATTCATATAGAATTGATGATGAAAGAAAATAAAGGTCTTCAAATGAGAAATCACAGTGTTGTGAAATCCACTACTGGTTTAACAATTACCATGCAATGTTACGAATTTAAAATATAGCCAAAGACCTAAAAATATATCTTGAAGGTAATAATTTTGCCCATAGCTTCATGATTGCTTATACAAGCTCAGTGGATTCTGCTAGCTTTGAATCTGAAAAATTAATGTCGATGTATTCATGTTAGCATTTAAAGAGTGCATTTTACTGTACCCAGTTCCCAAAGGAATAATTAATATCTCAACTGAGATAATCTTTGGCAGATGAAATCCTGTTTTTCACATGGCATCTTAGACTATTACTTTGTGCAGGTGTTAGAGGAGCAAAAGGTTCATCAGTTTCAATGTCTGGCATGCGTGACTGATACCCAGGGGACCTGAAAGACAGCACTGGAGAAACCTGCTCTCACTCTCTGGTTACACACTTCCAAATTGTTAATGTTCTCAACGGGCATACTACACAGAATGTGTGACATTAATTGTGGCCTCTCCTACGTGAAATTGCCTGGATAGATTTGTTACTCTTCAAGGGAGTTTCTTAGACATCAAATCCTTTTAAAGCCGTGGAGTCATTAAAGGTGTGGTATCAGTATATTGTCACTTGAGACACTGCTGTAACGTAAGATCTACCTTGTTTTTTTAATGATGCATTCTGAATAATATCACAAATGCACTGTCTAGTTTCTATTTTAAATATTCTTGCTCAAAAGAATGGAACAGTTTGCTGATTTTCTATTAAATTATGATTGTTAATCACTTCTTTTAAAAAGTGACTTTTAAAAAATTCTACATAGCCTTTTTTTCTTTTATTTTTATTCACAGAATTTTGGGCTAATACCAGGCTAATTTTTCCCTGATGTTTCTGTATTCCTCAGAGTTACATGAAAAATTACATTCAAGATTAGTGAATAATATCCCAAGGGAGATTCAAAATGTAACTCTCCTGATATTAGTTTATCTATTCAATCTATCTATCTATTCAGGTAAATGTATTTTTATTACGTTTGTGTTTTGAACTAATGCAGTTACCAAACATAACCAGACTAATTTTTAACATTTATAAACAGATTCCCTGAACCAAAGGGCAAATGTGAGAATTTCTGCCTGGAACAAATGAGATAAAAATGTAATAAACTTATAACTGAAATTATATAGCTGAATTTTTTAAATAACTTTACCTGCAGCTGTCACCGTATCTTCCAAATATATAAGTATTTATGTAAGTAAATATATAGGTAAAAACAAAAGTGTTTGTTCCCCTCCCCAGAAAAAAAGACTTTCAGTTCGAAGTGGTCTCAAGAGTGTGCATTTCAATAAATGAAGACTGTTTACTTCTGATCACTTAAATTTTTTAAATTTGTTTTTCATACGAACATTCAGAGTTTGTATCCAAACAGAAACATTTTTTTCCTAGAAGGAATGGTGTTCAATTCTGTGTAGACAACAAAATTGTTTTGGACTACAACAGATGCATGTTTTTTATTAAATTAATCAGACTTGCAGAGAGACAAAGAAAGAATCTCAATGGAGTCCTTAACAGAGATTGTGCCAGTTAAGATTCTTACATGAGAATTTTTAAAAATCTTTTTAGATTCCCCAAATCTTTCAAGTAGATTAATATTGTTACTTTTCCTTCTGAAGTACAGGTTCATTAGCATAATGAAGTCAGATGTGTAACTCTGGAAGAATTTGTATCTGAGAATGTAGATTTCTGAAGGCCCAGTTTTAAGGCAGTGCTTATTCTACACTGTATTTGCCTACACTGTACACTCAAGAGAGTGGCTGCTAAAAAAAGGTTCATTTAACATGGTACCATTGATGTAGTTCCTGTGTGTTAAAACAGGGAATACTAAGAGCAGATGTGTGGGTACTACTGTATTTCCTGTATACCTCTGCACTCTCATCTAATCTTTAAAACCCACACCAGAATCTTCCTTCTGACAAACGTCCTTCTGTTTTGAATCAGCATGTGCTGAGTGATGAATTCTGATGTGTTCAGACACAACACAAGGAATGGATCCATCCTACACGCTACTATCTACAAAATATATGTTTTTTTGCCAGTGGGAAGAAATAATCAAACAAATGAAATTAGCTACAGAAAGGAATGAGGTTCCAGGAGGTAAAAGAATAAATCAAGTATCAATGTTAAAATTACACAATATGCCTTTATAAGACTACATAAACTAAATCTTTTTAACATAAATCTTTTTAGCAATAGATATTGATGGCTAACTTTCCAGAAGATTTATAGATTAACTAGAGGGCATATGTTGAAATAGCTGTAGGAGACAAAGTAGGTGAAGAAGATGAAATAACTTGCAAGAAGAAATCTTGAGTTGTTAATTTACTGTGGATAAATTAATCTTCAATGCAAAATAATAGACCTTTATTTGTTTGATTTTTAAATTGTCTAAAGCATAAAAAAGTACTGTTGAGGAAATCCTTTATTGGTCTTGATCAGCTTTGGAAAGCATGAATAGGAAAGGTCATATGGTTGTACTGTTGGTTACTATTTCCTAATCTATCTTTTTAGACAGCAGGATAACGCATTAGCCATTAATTAAATTGATCCTTCTCCTTTTTTTTTTATTTTTTAATTTTTAATTTTTTAATTTTTTAAATTTTTATCCTTTTACGTAAAGGTAGAAAATGACTCTATGCCTACTAGACCTTTGGACAAGATCTTTTATTGTTGTCCCTTTTTATCCTTTCATTGTTTCAGTAGAGCAAGGAATCCTGAGCATAAAATGCAGTCCTGAAGGAGGAACTAGCCAATCAACTCAGTATTTCAGCATTTCCTGGCAGTCTTCTGCTAAGGGTTAGTTCCAGGAACTCATCCCGTCTACCTGCTGTTAGAATGACCCTCAGCATGCTTGTATTGTTTCTTGCCTTTTATAATTATATAGGGTTTACGTGATAAAGGTTTGGTAGCAGGGGGGGCCACAGGGGTGGCTTCTGTGAGAAGATTCCAGAAGCTGCCCCATGTCAGATAAGAACCAGCTCCAGCCAGTTCCAAAAGGGACCAGACCTGAGCCAATGAACGATGTTGTTTGCACCTCTGTGAGAGCAGATTTTAGAAAGGGAAAAAACTGCTGTACAACAGCAGCTGGGAG
>VXAL01005368.1:20279-31406 GCA_013399475.1 Chauna torquata | reverse complement strand
AACCAGTATTAATAACTTTGCAATAGTTTGGTTCCTGCTAACACTGTATTTCAACAGGTTTGAATGCTGTAATAAAAAACAAAACAAGAAAAACAACAACAAACCCTCAGATTTTTTCTGTATTCTATTTTATATATGCAAAAACAGTAAATATTGGCATGCATTGCTGTGACGAGATGAAATGAGCCTTCTTGCATTTAAAATTGGTTGGCTAGGATTTAGAAGTTGTTAGCCAAAGCTGCTGAAAGTTTAAATCTAGTGGTTTTAACAAAGCAGTATCTGGTATTAAAAGAACTGGGGAAATATGTTGAATAGGGGAAAAGAAGACTTCTTTTAAGGAAGCAAAACTAAAAAATAGATTGTGATAGGTCATGACTTAGATATATTGTCCAGTTACAATGTATAGCATACCATAGCTATTTCTACTTTCTAATATAAACGTCTGCTTTATAATGCAAGTTTAATGCCTGTTTAATTCACTGAATAATTACAACCATTTACAGGAAAAAAATTTATTGGTATGATACACTTAAATGCTGTTTTCACGTTGAAATGATACTTTCAGTAAGTTTAGCTTAAGTTCCACTCCAGCAGCATCCACTGGTTTTGCTTTGATGCTTTGATAAACAAGGTGTTTGCAACATTGTTTGCTTGCTCATCTTGCTGTTGCATTCAACTCACCATTCTCTTGTCTATTTGTTATGCTCCTCCCTTCTTTCTTCTAAATATCTTTGCACAGAAGACATGATCTTTCAGTTCCCTTCTTCTGTATGACCAAAAGACTTGATTTTACTACTTTTCGCTAAACCTTAAAGAAGATTGTGTTAAGGGTCAAAGTGATGTTGGTCATTAAATGTCTCTCTTGTCACTTACAGAATTTCTTACTATCTTTTTTTTTTACAGAAACCGTGATAGAGTTTAGTCACTGAATTTCTGTCCTTCAAACTCTCATAAATCAGCATCCAAAACTATTCATTGTTCAAATTAGCTGCTGTATTCCTCAGTGTTGATAAATTGTCCATAGCTGCTGCTCTTTTTCCTCATTGTCCCTAACCTACTTTGAATATATGCTTGCATCAGTTATTTTTAATACTGCCTGATGTTAAATCCTCAACTGATGGTATAAAGAAGACTGTCTTTTGCATGCATCGGATTATAGACCATGCTGTTAAAGTGTCTTCTTAAAAACCTTCTAGTGACTTCATTACCATTGCTGA
This sequence comes from Chauna torquata, assembly GCA_013399475.1. Lineage (NCBI taxonomy): Eukaryota > Metazoa > Chordata > Aves > Anseriformes > Anhimidae > Chauna > Chauna torquata. Next base: position 30,189 of record VXAL01005368.1, on the reverse strand, counting down.
TGTAGTGCTGTATCTTTTGGTAGCATGCAGTTTGTCATATATTTCCTACAGTCTCATGTTTTCAGCTGGCTTGTGTTTGTAACATTTTATGCAGAAGTTCAAAGAAGTTAAGGTATTATAGCTGTGGTTATCATGACTTAATGCCTTCATGCAAAGATGCCTTAGTTCTTATATCTTAATGTTTGCAATCATAATCTCGTCTTCCTCCCGGTGTTTGACCTCGCATGCTTGATTGAATTCCCTAGTTCTGCTTCTCTTGGAATCCTTTTATTGCATGTGCTTCTTTTGGATTTTATTATTTTTAGCATGCTTTGGTTTTGTAGCAGATATTTGGCTGCAGAAAGATGGGCTGACTTCTGTGTCAAGTAATATTATATATGTTTAATTACATGTTATAAGAATATGTACCTGTATTTTCAACAAATGCATGCTTTGGGAGTAGTATGCATGGTTTGAGATGATAAAAAATCTGTAAGCCTACAACAGTAGGTTTGAGAGTGACCCTGATGAACTTCTAAAAAAGATCTAGAACTTTTGTTGGTTGACAGATAACTAGTATTTGGTCATGCTAGTTTTTGGATTTGAGTAAGTCAGTTTGTGTTTGAAATGCTGAGTTTGTGTTTGAAATAGTATTACAAAATCATGAGTTTAAAAAACTTTTTAATAAATGCAGTTTTCTTAAAATCCCAACAGGAGGAAATGGATAGCAATCCCATGGTGTCATCTCTTCTTAATAAACTAGCAAACTATACTAATCTGACTCAAGGTGTGGTGGAACATGAAGCAGATGAAGACAGCAAGCGAAAGGAAGTCAAGGTATTTAAACCTCAGATAAGTTACTGAGACAAAGCTAGCCACAAAAAGGAGTATTTTTCAATCTAAAAAAGAAACAGATGCCTAAAAACTGGAGAGAGATTTATAATACTGTACCTAAAATGGAAGTGTTCGCAATAGGACCCATCTTATTTTGGTGTTCTTGTGAGCATATTTTAGCAAGACTTTGCTCTAAAAGCCCTAGATGAAATGTATGTAAAACTAGGACCAAAAACAAGCACTGCATGCGTCCCAGTTTCCTCTTCCTTTCTTTTCTTCTTCCTTCTACTGTTGTATGAGCATCAGTACCTTTGTCTGCCTTTAGTGAGGATGCACTATGACATTTTTTTCTCCTTCCATTAGTTTATTGATACATTTTCATTGGCTGGGTTTTTATCTCAGGTTGAAATTCAGGGAAAACTTAAAAGAAAATTGAAGTGACCTGTTCCATTTCAAGTTCATAAGCATATTTGCTTCTGTTAATATGGTAGCAGTTTTATTGTCTGAGTAGTTGTATTGTTTCCATGTTTGGAAGAGGGAAAGGCTCTCTGTAGCATATTTCTAAACAACGGTTGTCTGCTGGATGCCCAAAATGCCTCTGAAGGAGAGGGACATATGCAGTCTAGTCAGTCTGCAATGAGATGTTAGATTGATCCCTCTGCAAGCAGGAAGCAGTTTCAGAAGGAGAAAGCGTGGATCAAAAACGTGCAGTCTGACAGAGCACAAAACTTCCGGTCAAGGAGGGATGATGAGCTGGAACTAGTTGGGCATGGAGACTGAACCTGAGGAACATAGGGTAGATACTGGGAAAAGGAGAGTACTGCCAGTTAATTTGTCCTTGAGTAGGAGGGGGGTTGCTGCTACTGAGTTTGTTCTGAGCTATGGAGGAAGAAGTAGAAGCAGATAAGAATGAATAGAAGGAAATGAGCATGTTGCACAAGATAGATACAAAAAGGTGCTTGAAAATAAGGTTATAACTGGAACTTATTTGACTGGAGGAGAAATTTATAGTATGAATATTTGCACTAGAACTGTTTGTATTAGGACTTGACTTGTACAGGAAGTTGGTACGGGGACAGTGAGCAACGGCATGGAATAAAGTCCAGCTTTAGCTTTTTGCTGTTCTTCATCTGTTTGTCTTTTTTTTTTTTTGCTTGTTCTGCATTTTTCTCTTCACCTGAAGGTACAGCTTGAGATATGAGAACCAATACTGATAAATTCACACTGTTCTTAGTGTGATCCCTGTCCTCCAGCCAGCTGCTGTAGAGTTTTTGTTAATGCATTACAGTGTTAGTCCATCTGAAACTGACTGGCCAAATGAACACTGTGTACTTACTTGCCCTTCACTGTATTGTGGCTTGAAAGCATGATTTGTAATTTTTTTTTTCCTCCTCCCTTCACTTCAGTGTCTGAAATTAAGCGATAGTTATGTAGTAGCCTGGTAGAATAGCGTTTTTAGCGGCATAATATGGGACTGGAGCACCTTGCTGTGAGGAGAGACTGAGAGAGCCAGGACTGTTCGGCTTGGAGAAGAGGAGGCTAAGAGGGGGGATCTTATCAATGTGTACAAATACCTGAAGGGAGGAGGCAAAGAAGACAGAGCCATGCTATTTTCAGTGGTACCCAGTACCAGGACAAGAGGCAGTGGGCACAAACTGGAACACAGGAGTTTCCATCTAAACATCAGGAAGCACTTCCTTACTGTGCGTGTGATAGAGCACTGGGACAGATTGCCCAGAGAGGTTGTGGAGTCTCCCTCCTTGGAGATCTTCAAAAGCCACCTGGACATGGCTGGAGCAACCCGCTCTAGGTGGCCCTGCTTGAGCGGTGGGGTTGGACCAGATAACCTCCAGAGGTCCCTTCCAACCTTAACCATTCTATAATTCTGTGATAATTGAGATAAGTAACATTGATGCTGCACATAGACATTAACTTTTTTTTTAATCGTATTGGATACAGTCTGAGTGGCATTGTGTCCTTTGAAGTACTTAGAAACTTAGTGCAACCCTTGCTTGCTAATTTAAATTGGCTGCTTGTTTCACAGCCTGAGTTGTGATTTAAGACCAACTTCTGTATCTGGAGACCTACTATGTATAATTATTGCTTCTAAATTGAGTACTTCATCAGAAAAGACCTGACTTTCATGAAGTGCATAAGGTTGGAATTTTAATAATGAAGCCTGAATGCTTTTGTGTGTGTCTTTGCCAATGATGATCACCAGCAAGTAAAAAGCACTAACAAACATATTATGTTACAGCACTTCCTACCTTGTTATAATGTTTTGGGTTTGGGTTTGGTTTGTTAAAAACATATAATGTTTAACATCATTTTGTAGGCCAGATGCAGGCCAATTAGTGATCGTCTTCTTACCGAATAGATTCGGTATTTTGATAATGCCAGTAACTTCTCTTCAACAGTAGCCTGTACCAGGTATTTTGGAAGAAGTTATGTGAAGCTTTGTAATCAAGAGATAGATTATACCTTTATCAAGGTTTTGTCCAAATTCCTAAAGAGAAATAGGTTTTGCTATCACAGTTCTGTCTTTTCAGAAATCTTTCTGCACAGCTAGGTATGAATGTTTGCAAAACTGGAAATTCTGAAGCTACCACTCAGTCTCATTTGGTGTTGTTCATGGGGTAATTGTAATAAGTGTTTGAAGGAGAAAGTGCTTATGGACTTTGTTTAGTGCAAAAGGATTAATATTCTTTGTTTCCAGGTTCCACGGATGGGCACTTTTATTGGTGTGTACCTGCCCTGCTTGCAAAACATCTTAGGAGTCATTCTGTTCCTACGTTTGACATGGATTGTAGGAACAGCTGGAGTTCTTGAGTCTTTCATCATCGTGTTCATGTGTTGTGCTTGTGTAAGCTAACCTTTTTCTTTATTATTGGTTTACTATTCTGTTACCAGAATACTGCTGCCTTCTCGTGTATGAGTAAGCAGAGCAAAATTTCTCTGTAAAGTTTAAATATTGGTGCAATTGAGAGAGATGGGATGGGTTGAGATGACAATGTCTTCTGTTATATTTGAATGTATGCACTGATTGGCTCACAGAAAACCCCATACAGGCTGAAGTGACATATGACAATCACAGTAAGTCTTAACCTGAAGTATTTTATGGATTTTTATCGAATCAGCTTTTAGCAAATACTTCATGATATATATTGAGACCTGAATGGTTCCATTTTTCACAACTTCAGAAGAAATTGAAACTACCAGCATCATATTCATAGATTCATTTTGCGGGATGTGAAACCTCTAGTAGATTATATTGTTGTAAGAATGGTACTTGACCAGTTTGTCAATACTATTTAATTGCAATAAAAAAGATTTTAAGTATGCTCAGTGGTCTGTACTCTTCCAATTCTATTTGAAGGCTGTCTGAAGCATCTAACTTAACTAAATCTTCCAGTAAAAGACTCAGTATTCAATTTACATGGGAATCCCTAACCAAAGATATGATCAGTTTTGGTTGCTGTAAAATTTTAGTAAAAAATAAATACATTCTTAATTACATTTGATCACCTTGTCTTGTCCCATCTTTCAAAAACCTTTAAATATTTTAATTTTTCTTTCATCTTTCCACAGACTATGCTAACTGCAATTTCAATGAGTGCAATAGCAACAAATGGTGTAGTTCCAGGTAATCAGCACTTTTATCTTAAACAATGAATGGTCAAATGATGAATAGTCAAAGCTGGGATCAGAAGTGATGCTTGGAGTTGTGTTGTTTTCTGCAGGAATAACAGCCGGTCTGCTGGCACAAATCTCTTTCTATATAAGCGTTCTAGGTTACACTTGTCTCCTTTAACTTTTTCAGGGTCAGTTTAATAGACAAACTTGTTCCTCTTCAATTATGAAACACACTTTTTAAACACAAAATCAGTTAGCTTTTGAAACTCTTCTAATCCTTCACAGTTCTCAATGTGTCTGAACACTGGTATTTTCAATTAACATTATGAACTCTGAACAGTTTACCTAACAAAACTTATGTTTTAAAGTTTGTATACATATTTTAAATTAATCCTCACTTGCAGAGTTACTCCAGCGTAGTCAGGGGTTCCAGAACTGATGCATAAGTTGTTGGGCAAAATTAAACACTACAACTTTTGCAGAATCTAGAATAATTGTATTTCACAGATGCAGTACAGTATGGGAAATATAAATGCAGTAAGAATTTTTGTTTCAAATGCTTATACTTTGTGATGAAATGTAGTTATCCTAATCACTGTCCTGATAAGTAAAATGTTCTGCATTTTTTCCATCATATTTTTAAAGTTTACTCTAAAGATTGTTTAATTTCTGAGTGTCACAGAAATCTTTGAAGTTTGTAGTTCTTACACTAGACTCATCTTCATTTCCATTCTGCTACTTTCGTGGTTTTTTTTTGTTTTTTTTTTTTGAGGAGGCATAAAGCACAGATAGGAACCTAGGATTGAAAGGGACCTGGGCAGAAATAAACTTCTTTCATTCATTACTTTCTCATTATCACTATAGAACTTAATTTTGGTTTCAATGGTTTTGTTGCTTTGTAAATTAACAAGCAAAAATTGATATTAATAGTGCATCTATTTCAGCTCTTTAGTGCGTCTGTAACTGTGAATTAATGTATTTATTAACCACTTTTTGGAGGAGGGGGAGAAGGTCTTTTGGTAAACTTCATCAGTATTTGGCTTTCTTTTTCTTTCCTTCCCTTTGGAAGATCTCTAACTCTGGAAAAAAAAGTCCTGCTTCATTCAAGGAAAGTCTGACTAGATAGTTATCACAGTGTCCCTTCTGGTTTTATTAAGTATTAATCATTAAATTAAATTAACTTATGGATTTCCAATAATCTTCTCCAATGGTTGTACAGACCACTTGCAAGTAATCTTGCTTCATTGGTAAACGTTTTAGAATACAAAATCTTAGATTCTTAGATTCTATGGGGTGAGGAACCTTGCTTTAAAAACACTACAGATAGAAAATGTTTAAAAACTATAAGCAAAGTTCTACTATAACTAAAAACTATAAGCAAAATCTGCTTTTTTAAATGAATAAATTCTTCATCTTCATGGCAGATAACATTCTAGAGCAAACATAAGAACTACTGCTATTGTACATTTTTGTTTCTCTGTTTTTGGCATACTGGTCTTGCTTTCCTAAATGTATGTATTTTTGGCAAAGCTTCTCATCAGATTCTAATGTGCGCGAAGTAATTTCTCATCTTAAGGCCTTTGATTTTAAAAAAAAAAAAAAAAAATTGTAACTTTTTTCCTAAGCTTTTCTGAGTTTGATCACCAAAAACTTGATGCTAGGATGACATCTGCTGTATCAGAGGAGAGGCCTTTTACAAACCTTTTGTAAGGTTAATTGATTTAGACCTTTACTTTTAACATGTTGGATATTAACCCGCCTAAGATAATAATTGCCTGTGTAGGTACACTACCACAAGTTTTTAAAAAGCAAACAAAAAGCTTTAGAGAAAGAATGGAAACTGGGGCTAATGGAAGGTAGCAGGAGCAAGGCATGTAAGCACTGAATTTCAAAAGCTTAATTGCGTAAAACTTTTAAATAGTGTAGAGTCAACTTTTACCAATTTTTTTAATGCTTTCAGTGTTTTTTGATATGTCTTTTTGTTTGTTTTTACAAGATATCTTGTGGGTTAAGAATTGTTTTACTCTTAGCAGTATTGTTTAGTATTGCACATTATTATGCTACTTTGCAAGTGCTTTTTCCTGATTACTTCTGCTGGAACATAAGTTGTGCCTAACTAAGACCCTACGTTGTTTTGTTAGCTCTGAAGATGCCCAAAATCTGATGTTTTTTTAATGTCATTTAAGTATCCAGCAAATTCCCCAGCTCTCTAGCTTCTGAATCAAAATATTCACAGAATCGTAGAATGGTTTGGGTCAGAAGGGACCTTAAAGACCGTCTAGTTCCAACACCCCTGCCATGGGCAGGGACACCTTCTGCAAGATCAGGTTGCTCAAAGCCTCATCCAACTTTGCCTCATCCCTGGAAGAGTTCCAGGCCTCCACAACTTCTCCGGGCAACCTGTTCCAATGCCTCACCACCCTCATAGTAAAGAATTTCTTCCTAATATCTAATCTAAATCTACCCTCTTTCAGTTTAATAACATTACCCTTGTTCTGTCACTACAGTCCCTGATAAAGAGCCTCTCCCCATCTTTCCTATAGGCCCCCTTTAGGTACTGGAAGGCTGCTATAAGGTCTCCCCAGAGCCTCCTCTTCTCCAGGCTGCACAACCCCAACTGTCTCAGCCTGTCTTCACAGGAGAGGTGCTCTCAGCCCTCTGGTCATCCTTGTGGCCCTCCTCTGGACTTGCTCCAACAGATCCATGTTCTTCTTATGTTGGGGTCTAAGAGCTGAATGCAGTACTATAGGTGGAGTCTCATGAGATCAGAATAGAGGGGAAGAATCACCTCCCTCAACCTGCTGGTAATGCTTCTTTTGATGTAGCCCAGGATACTGTTGGCTTTCTGGGCTGCAAGTGCACATAACTGGCTCATGTTGAGCTTTTCATCTACCAATCCCCCCAAGTCCTTCTCCACAGGGATGCTCTCAATCCACTCATTACATGACCTGTATTCATGTTTGTGATTGCCCTGACCCAGGTGCAGGACCTTGCACTTGGCCTTAGTGAACTGCATGAGGTATGCACAGACCCACCTCTCAAGCCTGTCAAGATCCCTCTGGATGGCATCCCTTACCTCCAGCATGTCAACTGTACCACACAGCTTGGTGTAATCTGCAAACTTGCTGAAAGCATACACGGTCCCTGTCCATGTCACAGACAAACATGTTAAGTAGTACTGGTCCCAGTACTGACCCCTGCAGAACACCAGTCATCACTGGTCTCCACCTGGACATCAAGTCATTGACTGCAACTCTGAGTGTGACCATCCAGCCAATTCTTTATCAACTGTCCATCCATCAAATCCATGTCTCTCCAATTTAGAGACAGGAATGTCATGACAGACTATCAAATGCTTTGTGCAAGTCCAGGTAGATGATGTCAGTTACTCTTCCGTTATCCACCAATGCTGTAACCCCATCACAGAAGGCCACCAAATTTGTCAGGCACAAGTTGCCCGTAGTGAAGCCATGCTGGTTGTCACCAGTCACCTCTGTTTTCCAAGCACCTTACCATAGTTTCCAGGAGAATCTGCCCCATGGTCTTGCCAGGCACAGAGGTGAGACTGACTGGCCTGTATTTCCTCAGGTCTTACTATTTTTCCCTTTTTAAAAATGGGGGTTATGTTTCCCCTTTTCCAGTCACTAGGAACTTCGCCAGCCTGCAATGACTTCTCAAATATGATAGATAGTGGCTTAGCGACTTCATCAGCCAGTTCCCTCAGGACCCTTAGATGCACCTCATCAGGTCCCATGGACTTGTGCACATTCAGGTTCCGTAGATGGTGTCAGACCTGATCTTCTCCTACAGTGCGTAGTAATTCATTGTACCAGTCCCTGCCTTTGCCTTCTGTGACTAAGGTGATGTGGCTAGAGCGCTTACTGGTGAAGACTGAGGCAAAAAAGTCATTGAGTGTCTCAGTCTTCTCAATATTAAGGGTAACTAGGCCTCCTGTTTCCTTCAGGAGAGGGCCCACACTTTCCCTAGCCTTCCTTCTATCACTGACATACTTGTAGAAGCTCTCTGTCAGATGGACCCCATCAGTCCCCGGTAGAACAGGTTTCTCAGAGTTCCATGGTCTAAAAAGCCAAATCCCTGGCCATAACACCAGTCCCACAACTGTGCATTGATCTGCTGGATTCTATGGTCCTTTTCCTTTCACTGGTAGGGTCGAAGAGAAGATGATCTGTGCTCCAGAAACTCTTACAGCTGCTCCAGGGGCTCTGTAGTTCTTCACGATACACTTGGGTTGCTCTTTTCATAGTGCCCACATGAAATAAGTGCAGTGGACAGTGTAGTCTGTGGGCTGTACAAGGCTCAGTAATCTCTTGGCTGCATCCGTAATATGAGCCCATGGTAGGCAGTAGGAAGAGAGTAGGTCAGGTTGGCAAAATGTGTGCCTCTGTACCTCTCAGAGAGTTGCCTGCACCTATCACCTGTTGCCTTTTTCTGGTTGCATTGGTTATTATACAACCCTGACTGTTTTGATGAAGTGCTCCACTCTGGGGCCAAGCTGGCACCAGAGTTGATCACCTCAGTGACTGAATATTGATGGGGATCAGTGAAGAAAATAGTAAAACACAGCAAGACTTCCATTGCTGCTATTTGACATATGTTGAATTATTTGTGTAATAAAGGAAAAAACTATCAACATCTTCATTTGCCAGTTCTAGCTTAAAAAACAACAACAAAAAAAACAAAACTGTTAAGTGATCAGACTGTCTGCTTTTTTTAGTTTTAATTATTTTCATTTTTTATATTTCTTTAGCGTGACTTTGGGTAAATAACCAACACAACTGTCTAGCATCTCTTTACTTTTATTTTTTTTTATTGGTTTTACTTTTAAATTGTGATGCATGTATAGAATGCTGAAAATGTTTGTGAACCTGATGTTTTGAAAACACCGCTTTTGTCAAAATGCACGTGGTGATATGCACTTTGAAGTGTGTATTCTAACAGTCTAGTTGGTGTAGACACTAAATACAGGTTTGGTATGAACACTTCAGTGGAGACGCATGCAAAAGTTTTCTCAAATACATATCTAGGTTGATTGAATGACTTAACTTTTTGTTCTCTACTGCTGTCATTAATCTGAAGAGCTGGAGTCTTTTTGTTTAAATTGACAGCTGGAGGCTCATACTACATGATTTCAAGATCTTTAGGACCAGAGTTTGGTGGAGCAGTGGGACTTTGTTTTTACTTGGGTACAACCTTTGCAGGAGCAATGTACATTCTTGGTACCATTGAAATTTTATTGGTAAGTACTAAATATAATAATTATAAATTATAATAAGACCTAAAACGCATTCTAGTTTGATTTTTGAATGCTTTGATACTATACTTCTAGCATGTCAATATTCTTACTCTGCTTATGAATATTTGAAGAAGTTGGACAAACTTTCATCAGCAATACATAAACAGATTAAAGACTGCTTGATGTTAGTTTTTTCCCACTTTAATTAGG
>VXAL01005367.1:1153-99358 GCA_013399475.1 Chauna torquata | reverse complement strand
CTTGTCCTTATCTCAACCCTTAAGCCCTTGTCCATCATATTTTCTCCCCATTTCTTTGAGGAGGGGGAGTGAGCAAGCAGTTGTGGTGGAGGTCAGCTGTACAGCTGGGTAAAACCACCACACACATGCAAATGGGCTATTTGGAGGAGTTAAGGCAAAACAATTTCATAAAATTCCATAAGACCTGAAAGGCAGGCAGCTTGGGAAAAAAGTCAGACATTTTAAGGCAGTGAACATGTATGATCACAAGAGCCGACCTTCCTTCAAAAACAGCATTTGAAGGGAGGCCTTTTTAGGGAAGACAGTTCCATAGAGAGTTACAGAACACATTAATGGGACCTTGATTCTAGCAAACCAATGCCAGTTTAGTATAGGCTGCCTTTCTCAAACACTGCAGTCTCTCCAGTAACATTTCTCTAAGAAAATATTCCATAGGACAAAAAAAATAGAGACTTGGAAGAAAAAAGAGGATGTTGACAGCTACAGTCTATGAGCAGGTGCGGGATTTTGTTTTTGCCTCACCACCACCACCATCACTTATCTGTTGCCTTGGGCTTTCTTAAAGCAATAATCAGAGCAACTGAGTCTTCTCCTAAGAAAGAAGCTTCACTTGGAAAACAAAAACAACAGGAGAAGAATGGGATAAATCTCAAAGAGAGCATACTACTTTACTGTGGATCTATACAAGTTAATAGCTAAATAGGCAACAAAAGATATAGCATTTCTTTTGCCCCTCACCGCCCCCCCCCAACAATACTGTTTTCTCCCTCAATTTCTAAAACCAAAATTTCACTATCACCATCAGCTTCTATAGTTGTTTCCCTTCAGAACAAAAGTTCTCAGAACTTACAGACATGTCCATCCAAGGAGTTTTTCCTATGGTATTTAATACCATATAGACATTTTTAATGAATAGGTACATTAGTATCAAAACAGCTTACTTCAGCTGCTACTGCACATAAGAAAATTAAGATACATATATAAAGCTTTGTCTTTTCTGGAATATAACTGTCTACTGAATGGACTGACAGAGCTGTTGCAGTAGAGGAAGCAACACAACTCTTCACAATTCAACATTTCTGCTGACAAATCTGTACGACAAACTTTGAGATTTCAATTCTACAATTTGAAGTCATTCTTCTCTGTAGGTATCCACAGTCTCTTTCAGCAATTAGACTTCTTGTTTTCTAGTCAAGATTATCTTTTTTTCCCCAAGAATACTATTCTAAACAAGGCATTAGCTGCTATTGCAAAGAGGTGATTTTCTTAACTTCTCACAGACTATCAGTGTCTTCGATCTCCCCACTGCAGTCTTCAGAGGCCCCACTGTCTAAATTTCTAAAGGTGATTTAGAAGGTGGTCATGATTTAACCCATTACTTACCCTAAGAAAACCAAGAATGAAAAAATGTATGTTGACTCAGTTAAAAACCTTTAAGCTCAAGTGACATTAGCATTATTCAATCATTGTATAGATCAAGCCACAAAAACTTTGCTCTTGACCAAGAGAACCTCTAGTGTTTTTCAGTTATTCGTTTCCCCTCACATGACCTTCTTCAGCTGTGAATATACTGCCTAGAAGTTCAAATTCCAAAATTCATAATGCCTGTAAACTGAAAAACAAATTTTTCAGACTGACTCAGGTTCTCTTTTCACTTCATATTTGATAATTTTTCCTTTCTTTTTTGTTCATTTCCACTTGATTTTTATTTTATAGAAAAATATAGTCACTTTCTCCCCTGAATCATTCTTTGATTTCTGCATTTGTTTCTTTTCAGATCACTTCAATTTACATCTGTACCTATCAAAAAGAATCACTTAGGGTCTGATACTTGATGTGGTGATCATGCTAAAACAAACCAGGAAGAATTTCCACTGAGTCATCCAACCCAGTAAGTACTCTCCACCCATCTGCCATTCTGTTAAAACAAAAAAAAGCCCACAAGGACAGTTAGCTGGTCTTCACAGTTTAGTCTACACGAGAAGTGAAAATTTGAAGAGTTTCACTCACCGATAACATCTGGGCTACAAAAGCTAGAAAATTAGATTAATACAGAACTATGCCTGTTTGTAGCAACTGGGTCACTTTAATGTCATTGCTCCATTATTTTTCTTGCCAGATGTCTTTTCAGATCAACAGTATTAACTCCCTAATGCTGGAGCACCATTAGAAATATTTCCAAATGGGGGCGAAGCTCTTGAGCAGGCAATGAAGCATAGCTCTCTTGCCTCACATCATAAAGAGGGCTGAGACACTGTTCTGCTGCTAGCAGATTCACTAGTTGTTTTATTGGTCTTCCTGCTTTTAGTTTGGGATAGCTGCTCAGAGAAAAAACAAAGAGGGAGCACCTAATCCAAGCACCCTCCCCAAGTTCCAAATGGAGTCCAGCCAATGACAACGCAAACGCCTTTTGTACAGAAAGCCTGACAAAACAGATCACATCCCACCACCCAGGGTGATAAAATGAACAGGACATCCGTCTGAAACAACCTCAACCACTTGAGTCCTGCAGCTCCACACCCAGCAACAACCAGAACCCTTCCACACTGAAGCCCGTCAATACTGGATTAAGGCTGCAATTGCCAAACCATATGTAACACCTTCTGTTCACACCAATGAGTCTTTACCCTTGCTGCAACACTTGGTGAACTAGTCTTGCCATAAAGCTACTATCAAAGCAGGATTTCTAGGTTTCAGGTTATCCCTAGAAGTCAGCTAGTATTCCTTTGGAAAGGATGTTACTTTGCTTGTAATGATTACTGCCATCTCTGTACAAGTGCATAGGTGTCGCTCATCACGAAAAAAGTCTGAGAGACAGAGGCCAAGAAGTAGCATTCAGTTTTCCTGTTTGGGCCTTTCTGCATCTGAATGTTGATTATGAGGAGGTGCTCAATTTTTCAGTCTCAGTTAGTCTCCTCACTAAGCAGATCATACATATTTCTCAACTGCGCTTAGTTTGTCTGAATTTTAGTGAGGCCTCCGTACATCATACTGTCAGTTTTTCAGCATAAAGGGCACAATAAAAATATAAACTGATTGATGAGTTCCTTATAAAAAACATACTGCCAACACTATGTTTTATTTTGCTCTAATATGGGGCACTTGACATTGCAAGAAAGCTGGAACAATAAAATACAGCGACTGCTGTTGCAATTTTTAACTAATTTATCATCCAGATCTTGGAAGAACACCCTTCATTGTCTTAAAGAATTTGTTACCCAGGGACTGTAAGTGAAGTAAGAATCAATAGAGAGATATAAGATTTAATGCACAAGAACTTTGAAGTTAACAAGAAAACATTAGAACTTTCCTGTTTTATTTAGTTCTATCCCTACTTTGAGCAAAAAGTAGTACATAAAAATACACTACCTCCTTTTTGTTAGCCTACTACCAATTCTATGTTAAACGAATAGCATAGAGAATGTTTGTAATTCATGCACTAGTGAAAGTGTCAATTATCTTCAATTACTTTGTTGAGCATAAGTCTACTTGAACTTTTATTTCCTAAAATACACACCTACATCAACATTTCTAAGAATAACACTAAGCTACCAATCATTCCCTTATTTTTGCTCTTTTTCAATTTTGTTGACACAATATTGTAGTACTCAAAATGCAACAAGGCAAATGAAGGAAAGCATCAGAGCTGAAAATATGTTCTGAAAGATGTAAAGTAAACCTTCAATATTTGCATATAGGAATTATGTATACAAGCAACATTAAACAGCTGTACCTGGAGGGTATAGACAGCGAGCTCAAATTACTTTCAATGACTTCTACATTCCGGAGGCTACTACAATCCACATAAAACAGCAGTTTTGCTAGTCTTGAAAGCATCACATTAATGTTTCTTCATTTTTTATGTATTGTGTAAACAGGAGAGAAAATATTGAGCAATCATTAAACAACCCGGTAAGATTATGTGTAGGTTGTTTTCAAACATTTTACTGTTGTCTTGTTCTTCTATTTCATGATTAAGAGTTAATAACAGGTTTAATTGAAATCTTCAAGAATACAACACCACCATTAATGTGGACAAGCCATGAGAAAAGTCAGTTATAAAATTAGATTATGAAGAGAAAAGGAAAACAAGACTGCAATTTTTGATATCATTCTTACAGTGGTAAAAATGATCACCATCATCACTAAACATTTATGCTTATATCTTTGAATTAATTTTCAACTCAGCAACCCAACTTCCAGGGCTTTTTTTTTTTTTAATGTGACTATTCAACAACCATAGACAACGATACCCAAAAAATTCAAACTTCAAAGAATCTAAGAGTAAATTCTTGCAAGAGTTTATCTGAATGAACACTGAACAGGCTGTCACTCGCCACAAGCATTACTGTGAAAAAAACAAAATGCACAGTGAAAAAAATGATCTGAAAAGTTCATCGTAAAGTTTAAACCTGTAAGTTTCATTCAAACTAGTTCATGATTTTTCCCCCCTGAAACATATGTAAACAAGCAACAAATTTAGAAGTTAAATATTTCTTATGGATAATTTGACATTCACAACCGTCACCACATCACTGAATAACAGCCAAGCATGAACATATACAAGATACATGCGCTTCTGCTTTCATCTATTAAATACCATGACAATGTGTATTAAGTTGAAGATTTGCGTATCAAGTTCAGCACCCTCCTTTCCATTAAGGGAAAAGGAACTACTCAGATTGCTTGGTATCAAACTACATATTGCTTGCATATCAAGCTATGGAAGACATATGCACAAAGCAAAGCTATTCAAAAGTACAACACCTCAGAGGATCTAGACATTTTAGCATAAAATGCCTTAGGCAGCCACAGAAGACAACAGAATACAAGATCCTGAAGGTCAAAATATCTCAAACTAGCAATGAGCCCTAGTATAAAATTATTATATGAAGGATACAACAGTGACATTTGAACCTTTCCTTTGAAATCAGTGTGAAAAAAATCAATATGAAGTAAAGAAACTCCACTTTTTCCTTCCTCCTGGAAGCACTATTACAAATGGAAGTTGGAGAGAAATCTGAGAGTTGACAGCCTTCCTTAGGCTATACTGTAGTACCTAGCCACCAATATCTCTCCACAAGAGATCTAAGAGGTTACTTGAGGGTGTGATTCTCCCTTCTCTAGACTACAGGTTTGGGAAGACCAATTAAGCTGACCATGATATTCATTACTTAAACGAAATCACTGCAAAGCTAATAAATCAATAACCAGAACTATTAAACACACAGCTACTTTTAACTTGCAATTACATCATTGTGCATGCTATCACACACAACTACAAAGTTACTGATTACCACTCTTAAAACCTGTGAACCACACAGCTACTGAAGTACTAATTCTCTCAGGTCAGGGGTGGAAGAGAAGCCCTCCTTGCTCCAGGCTCCCACATCAAGCCTTTTGAAAATAGAACGATCCGACTGACTCCTGTGGGCTGTCCAAGAGGTCGGTCTCCAGGCAGGCTCTGATCTCTAGGCCAGCCTCTGCACTCCTACCATCAGCAGGGCACCCCACTCTGTTCTTTATCGATTTCCACACCACATTCTTGTTTTCTCCCCACATGTCTGGGCCTTCCTTTTTGCCATCATTGTACGACCATTTCTCCAGGCAGTCTCCTCCCAGTTCTTCTACATCTTTACCTCAGTTTAGTGTTTCTTACACCATTACTGGTCAATCTCAGCTTTATATGATGTTACTGATATTAGCTGCAGGTGCAGTTACTTTTTTCACAGCACAGCAAGGGGCAAGTTGCATCTTTAGTGGGAACAGCAGCAGCCAAGGGGGATCCCAGGGCTGTCAGAGCACAGGCCTCACCACCCAGGGCCCAACTCTACATGCCAGCAAAGGAGCAGGGTAGGGGAGGATGGGGGCACTGCCTGAAGTCCAGATCACCATGCTCCTGCACCCATGCCAGTGCAAGGGGAGGTCCCAGGGGGATCACTCAGGGCCAAGCAGCCCCTCTTAGTACTCTGAGAGCTACCTGGGCACTGTTTGCCTTTCAAGGCCCTGCTCCTGAGAAGGCCCCCAAAACTTCCCAGGGCATATTAGTTATGTACTGGTTACCTTGCGCACTCCTTAAGACAGATTATTCTACCTTTGATACCCATACCTAGGTCCAATAAAGTTCAAGCACTTTCTTACCTTTTTCATACGGTCCATGTACCTCAGCAACACTGTTTTCATGCACCACTTTGTGCTCACAGAGCACCCCACTTTCTGGTCTAGCTGCTTGATTAGAAATCAATGACCATGAAGTGCTCCTTGGGCAACCTCCTCGTTCCCTTCAGGGCCCTTAGCTGGGGGCCTGCTACTTTATCAGGGTTTCTTATTCACAAAGCTTTCAGAAGGTGGCTTGCTGGTTGTCTGCCACTTAACTGATTTTTGGTTGAAGTTCTTCATTTATTATCTGTACAACCTATAAGCATCATGAAAACAATATATACACTTCAGAACATAAGTACAAGCACTCCAAAATCTCATCTTAAGTGGAAATTTACTCCTGTAAAAAGACAAATCACTAAATCAATTATAAAGCCTATTTAAATACAAAATACCACCTCTAACACAAAAATGGGAAGCGTTCTTTAATATTTTTTCAAGTAGGTCTGACCTCTTTCAGCCTAACAAACACATCTGACTTTAGAACACTATAGGATTTTAGAAGCAATTAGTATTTCCAGTATCTCCTCCCAGAAAGCGATCAGTCCTTTATTAACTGAAAAGATTAAACCACACACCCAGTCAATGCCTCATTATTTGGCCATGGCCTACTAACAAGGTATCAGCTCAATAGCATTAATTGGCATTGGCAATCCTCCACTTCTATAACATTAAACTGGAATTTAATTTTAAAAATTTGGCCATTTTTACAAAGTCATTCTACTCTTATTAGATATGTCTGTTCACAGTATACTCTAATTACATTGGTGAAATGCTAGGCCTGTAAAATAGATGAGAATAGTATTCACAGACAGTGGATACTTCTTCCACTGTTAAATACAAGATTAACAGCTTCTTTAAGATAACACCTACCAATTCCAGGGGACATGCCTCCATGTTTCACAGTGGTTCACGTAACCAGACTGGAAAGTTGTGCCCTTCAGTCTCTTGTTCAAACTTCTGTTTTAACGAAAACAGGGTCATGATGTCTATTAAGTGTATTCCTAGCCATCTGTAATTCAGTGACCCCCATGACATTCAGCTAATCAACGCTGTACTCTAATTTGGGTGGTTTTCATTAATTAAAGAGGTCAGTTTTTCCACTGAAGGATCAATGTACACTATCTTCAGGAATAGATTCAACAATATAGATAAACAGTGACAATACAGAGCTTCTCCATGCAAATACAACAAAACCAAAAAAATAAAGCATTCCTCATTTTTAGCTGAAGGAAAAATGAAGATGCACTTTGTCTTTAAAAGTATATTATGTTACTGTGCTATATGGTTGGTATGAAACTTCAGGTTTTCTGGGTTTTGTTCTTAAACATATGAAGTAGCTTCCATGTAATTAAAATAAAGCCACTGCATTATCTTCCTGCCATACCAACCATTTTAATAAGTGGTATATTTTCCGACTATATCCAGCAGAAAAACTGAGAAGACAGCTCCAAAAGTGGGAAAAATGGAAGATGCTTCTGAGGGGTGGTGTTGGAACACTGCTTTGTGAAAAACCCTAAACGTCTAAAATTGCCATCGTACTAAAAATTTGAGGTGATTATTCGTTTCTTTGCACAGCCTCCAGGAGACTGTTTATATGACTTTTGCCAGGTAAAAATCTCAGAAAGCTGATGGATTGATGACCAGAGACCTAAGAAGGGATTCTGGAGGCAGCAGCTGGAGAAAGCACACTTTAAAAATCATTCTTGCAGGCATTGCTACTAAATACCACATCAAAAATTAGTCTGTCAACATTAACACAATTTTTTTTTTATCCCAAAGGCCAAAAACTAAACTGCTTTTCTCACAACATTGCAGCCAAGATATACTAGTCAGTTTGATCTGCCACTTGCATAACACCAAAAAAATCACTGCTGCCACAACAGATACAGCTTCATAATATTCTCATGTGAACACTAGCACTGGAAGAACGCAGAGACATTCCAACACTGCAATACACATTCTATAGCTCAGTGTGGAATAAAACTTGCGTACTTTTTAATTACCACAGCCTCTGAGACTACTCCTGACATTTACATTCAATGCTTTGATGTGACAATTCTCAAAACAAGAATTTTTACCATAGACTTAAACCATAAAGATGTGAAAATAACGAGGAGAAAAATGCCTATGATCATCTTTATTTTAAGAAAACCAAGGCACAAAACCTTTAACTGATTCTTTGATTTATCTGATCAGAGAAGTCAAACTCCCATTCTCCTACAGCAAGTAAAGATAAGAGATGATGAAAATAATCATTCCACAGCATAGAATTAGAAGCCTTTCAGTGAAATTATTAGGTGTTCTGATTACAAAGGACATTAGGTCTGGTAATTAGATGTTTGCGGAAAGAAAAAAGTAAAAGAAAGTGACAAACCTTGAGAGAAATGAGGAAACAGGATAAACATCATACCAAAAGAGAAAGTGCATTTGTAACAAATCCAGTTTCTCCAAATTTTTCAGTTAGGAAGAAAATCCAAAAAGCAGCAATAAGAACATCTGGAAAACAGAAGGCAGTATTCTATGAGAATAGTTTCAATATATCGACTAAAATGTTGATTTGCCATAATTCTAATTATGGATAGATATGAAAGAAGCCTGCAACAATGGATGTAAAGGAAAACCATTCTTTGTAGCAAGGTCCAGTTTCTGCAAACCCCTATTTCAAAAGGGTGTGCTTACTTTGATGTTCCAAGAGTTAATACCCATGAGGTTCTTACATTGTTTCCATTAGCTATGTAATACAGTAACAAATTCCCTTTGTGTAGTACTAGCACCTATTATCTCTTGCATTTCTGTATTCTTCCTTTTTACACATATATTTTTCCCCATAAAGTGGCTTACGTACTTAGCTACATACTGTTTTGGCTGTCTCCTCAAAAGAGATGGCTATTTTTGCTGACCTCTCTTCCCTTCCCATCATGTGGGTGTAAGGTCAAATATTTAGCCTGAAGGCCACAACTCAACAACTTTTGAGGAGCAAAAGTCAACTATGTTGTGTATATGTCGCAACTTGTCTGGAGACAAAAACTGGATCAACCTACTTCTGAGGATTTTTCAACTAACCCTGAGAAAAAGCCATTTACAAAACTCTTGACCCTTGAAATGATTTACAAAACAACTAGTACGTTTTCTTTTATTTGGAAAGAAATTTTAGCATAGTTTTTTTTTCCTGTAGGATTAGAACAACTAAGAAATGCATAACTTAGGTTCATACACAAAACCTCACATATTTAAGCACAGGATACAAGACTGCCATCCTCGTTATCTTTCTTGAGCTTTGTTAGACAACTTCTTAATGCAATGATTTCTTGAACAGTAACAGAAAAGACATTTTTCTTTTAAAAAATGTTAAGCTATCTGTAAGAGCTCCTACCAGGCATTTTTCTTTTTCACTGTTCTTTCTCAATCCAGTTCTCATCGTTTCTCTCTGCTCCATTTTCTTCTTTCTTTTGATCATCTAAAACCCTGTTTCTCTCATCCCTCTCCTTTCTATCTCCTTTCTTCCTCATCTTTTCTTGGCTTAGGTTACTTATTACTCCCATTAAAACTTTTCATTCTGGACTTTTCACTAACAGCTGTGTTAGAAGGCAGGAGGTTTTCTACGGTCTCCCTGCACGTGAAGCTACCAAAAAAGTTGGTTCCTGAAGTACTAGAAATTCTTCTGGTGTAAGTTGCACTTGATTGTCTGTTATCTCCATAGTGAACCTGGTATCAAGATTAAAAAAAGAGACAGAAGAGAAGCACGAAGTCTTAACAGCTTGTAATCTGTTTACCGATCTGTAGAAAAGAACACATTTTGTCACTACTTGGAAAATACCGCCTAGGTGTTTACTAAGCATTCAATTAACAAACCTTGCTGCTATACTTCTCAGCCTGAGGAAGCTTCTCTGCTAGGGATATGAAGTCAGTTCTACTTCAGTGACTAGCATCACTACTTTTTCTTCAACAAAAAAATTAGTTAAAATGTAAAATAATATGTATGCACAGACTTTTCTGGTTTGACACAGGGGAAAAACATGTTCAGAGCTAGCAGGGAACAGTCCATACAGTTAAACAGTAAGCAAAACAAATCTACTACCTAGCACAGACTATCTTTCAGGTAGAAAACAAGACCTGCATACAGGCTAAAAAAATTATAGTCTCCTAGCAGACACAGCACCTTCAAAGAAAAACAATCGTTTTTTTCAGTGTAGGTATAGCCCATGGAATCATATTCTAGCTAACAAGGAGATCAGGATAAGGAAAAAATCCATCTTTAGGGTGCTTTCTCAGATGCTCTACATTCTTCCAGGATGCCCATTATCTGCTGTAGCAGAAGGCACAGCCTGGTCAGCAGCACCACAAATCCACTCCCCCAGTTGTGATCTGAGCCTTTCCAAAGGCTACGTAAAATGAGGGCAGGGGAAGGAGGAGAAAGACACACTATTACCTTTCATAGTCTGCTGAATGCAAACAGACCAGAAGAGTTTTGAGGTTCATTGGTAAACAGGAAAGCACTTGCACAAAGATGTTAAAATCAGCATGGACTGTGGGATCCAAAGAGATACTCAAAGGTTGACTGACAGATCCAAACAAGTGAAGCATTCTTCCTCGTTCCCCACTTCAAAACACTTGGAATTTTGGTAACTGGAAGCCAGGAAAATAAAAAGGATAAAAACAAACCCTGTGAGCTGTATAGGTACAAACTGGGAAGTGCCGTGTTTAACACTAGCAACCCATAATGAGCACAAACAGCATGGAAAAATAAAGGAGTAAGACATTGCAGAGTAGTTTTCCTGTCTTCACAACTTTCGGGCCCTTTTATAGCATCAGAAAGCAGAGGAGTCAGACTAAATCATTGAATCTTTGTTTCCAGCTATCTTCCAAGTCTGATCATCAAGCATAAAATATCAGTATCTTTAGCTGTTCATTGATGTCCATTGAAAAATGGTAATTAACACTGTTTGGGTGCATGTAACAGTTGAACTTTGTATTGCGTATCCGTATTCTCAAACAGCAATGCCTACTAAGCAAGTATTCTTCTGTAGTAAGTAGAAATATTTAAGCAAACTTCAAAACTGAAACTTGACATGGCAATGCACAAGCACCTCAGAATTCCCAAGACCTATAATTATGTATTATGTTGATTCAAGCACTATTTTTAATGAACCGAGCAGATTTCAAGTTTATAACACCAAGAAGCAAGTTCTATTCAACATGTAATATTTCATCTGAAGAATTATGGCTATTTATATTGATTTTCTGTTTTTGACTAGTTATTTTCCATTTTATTTCCATATTTCCAAGTGATACATCAAATGTTTTAAATTGACATTATCTTTATTAAGCTATGCACTTTTATATAAGCATGGTGCACAAGAACCTGGCATGTTACTATTTCAGAATTAGAAACAAAAGACTACCAGTTATACCAACTCAAACCAGACCAGTTTCTCTACTGGAATTCCTGTAAATAAGACAATCAGGCCCCATACTTCTCTAGCTTCCTCTGAAAAGCAGAATGATGCAGGAACAAATATAATCATCTTTGATATAAACATTCTTAGTAACTTTTTCCTGGTAGAAGCCAGAAACACCTATATGGTTGCAGAGCCACAAAGTGTAGGGATATATTGCCATTTAAAATAATTAATGTCTTTGCACTGACATAGTAACAAGGTACCTCATCATATTAGTTCTGACCCATATTTCAAGGCAATTTGACAGGAGTGGTTTCTACCGCTCATCATGCTCACTGAAAAAATGCAAGATCTGTTGCTACAGAATGCATTAGTGTAATAGTAGATGAAGAGAAGAAATGCACCATAATGATTCAGAGCAAGACATCACGTTGTTTGTCACTTGGAATAACATAAGAACAGTTTGAGAAAAGGTACATGTTCTGACATCTCTATTTGTGTTATGTACTGTCTTATGTCAGGAGCATTCAAATGAGATTGAGGTGTTATTTGTACTTAAAGCAGCATTCAACACAGACTCTGCCAGCACACTGGGCTTTGACTGACAGGAAGGCTAGTTCAAAGTACGCAATCAACTCCAAGCCCCAGTCAGTGCAAGGACAAACAAACCCACCATATCAGATTTAGCATTATGGCACTGGCTTGTGACAGGACCTTTCCCTCCGCAGAATTTCCCAGCATAAGACAGCAGCTTTGAACTTACACTGAAAAGAGGAAGAAAGGGAACAAACTGCAGCTCAGCACCACAACCAGTGCCATGCTACAGCCATGTGCTCAATATGCATTACCATCATTCACAAAGCAGGCAAAGGCTTTAGCTACTGAACCGAGAATGGCCAGGCTTCCTTCAATTCCTTTTATTTACAGAGGAAAGAAAGCCATTAGTAAAATAATTTGTGTCCTCATTTCTCCATGTCAGCAGGGCACTCAGGTAGTCTACACAGTAACTACTCTTCAATAACTAGATAGCCTTGCTCCAAGTCTGCCAGATTTATTTTCAAAGTTATACAACAACCTAGCTATGGGCTCCTCTTATTTCAAAGCATCTCACAGGGCTCTCTTCTTAGAGCAGGTTATATCAGATGTCTTCTGCAGCAATTTATTCCACCCTTTCTTCATCCCCAGAGACCTAAGTCTTGAGGCTTACGATTTCGTGTTTTTCACTGATGATACATTTCTGGGGTTTAGATGCAGCAACTACAGCATTTTGTTCTAATTCAGCATAAGAGCAAGAGTATTCTTGCAACACAAACTGAAAGCGTACCACATCACTCCACTCCTACTCAGCATCATCTGAAACCAGTCATTCTACATCATTGTCCAGATCACTAACTAACAAAAATACAGAACCAAAGACCATTACAGAGCTTCACTCGATACATTACTTCTGACAATGACTACTCCAAATGAGCTTTCTACACACTATCTTTCATGAGATTTAATAGACCATGTTCATTTACAGAGAAAGGTCATAAACATTGAAAATCATGCTGAACTCAGTGTACTTGGCCTACGCTAGGGTTTTCTTTGTTGTTGTTTTCACAGCTTTCAGAGTTATTCCTCTCACTACCTTCTAAGGACTACAGTTCTGTTTTGTGATTATTTACTCAAGTACTTTTCTGGAAGTTTAAGAGAAGCATTTGTAACACTACAGTTCTCTGCTTAAAAAAACAAAATATTCCCCATTCTTTAGTCATTCGGTATTTTATTTGTCCTTTGCAAATTCTTGAAAACTGCTAACCATCTTTGAGATTTCATGAACTCATTAAATACCTGGGGATGACATTCGACAGGCTCAGCTTGAACACCTCTAACTCATCTAAACGTTCTCTAAACTTTCCTTAGTCAAGGCTGACATTAGCTTGTTGCCAGCATTCGCTCCATTAGACATTAGTAACCCCATCAGCAAAGACTAGGGCAGAAGACAAGCACAGCTGCCCCTCTTCCATTACCCAAAAACAGAAGTCTTACTCTGCAGTCCCACATACACTGCAGCAGTACCCAATTTTTGCTTCTTAGTCTTCTTACTAGAAATGTGCTTATAGAATAAGCTGGATATTTTCTTGAGTTTGGTTCCTAGTTTTATTCTTTGGTCTTCCTGATGTTGACTATGAAAGTACAGAAATCAGTAGAGGAGCGGAAAGGCATGAATTACTGTCCCTCGTTTACATTTTTGTATTGATGTCATCTGAAACCCTAATAAAAAACTTTAGCAATGAGATTCCCGGCCTCTTCTACTTGGATCTATTTGCCCACTGACAACTTCTTCATACCTTTGCAGTGCTGAAATATACAGACATTTGACAGTATTTACTTGTAGAGAGAAGTGACAATGTACAACAGGGAAGCACCAGATTCCTCCGGAGGTAACATACCTTATGTAAGCTGCAACACTGCACTTAGCCAGACTGAACTGTGACAAAGCAAGTTTTTGAAGATACAAATTATACTCTTGTTGTTGGAAAAAGGATTAGCTATGTGTGCATCACCAGTGGTCTCCAGCATAGTTTCTGAAACCCGTTCTTTATGGCACACTATTACTTCAGGCACAGTAGTTGTGTCTGACAAGCTATCGTAATTCCCTGAACCTCTAACTTACCACAGATCTACTCTGCCTTAGGCATAGAGACTTGAGTCTCTAGCCCCAAACTGCCATAGTCTAGTATAGATCCCAGGTATCACCAACAGCCCATTCTGCAACAGCTATGGCCTTCCCCAACAGCCTGCCTTGGTGCAGAGGGGCACCGCATAAGATTCCAGACAGGTCTGCCCGGGAATTTAACAGCTCCACAGCTGGTTGTCACCATGACTGTCTGCTCACTCACTTTCTAACTGTCCTCATTAGAAGTCTTTGGTCCATCTACAGTGTCTATAGAAGAGCTGATCCCTCCGTGACCTTATCCTTCACCAGCACCAGAAGCCACTTCGAGTTCCTAGAAAGCACAGACATTGCTTCACATTCCCACACTTTGTTCTGAGTGACATTGCTCAGTCTCTTTATACAAGCCCTACCTGGTGTAAAGCTTGACACACAACCCACACCGCACCATATTTCAGAATGCAGAATCTGAAACCCTCCTCTTAAATACAGGGGGAGATGCAGAACCTTTGCACAAAGGGGATCAGGAAAGGCAGACAAGCAGCGTACTATGAACTAGTTCCCATCATGGCTCAAATTAATGCAGTGCTAACAAGACACCTTCCCTGGGATGCATTTCCAGTAATTTCCATGACAAATATGGGTAGCTGAAATGCATTTGTAATACAATTAATTTACAGCAGTATAGATTTGCAGACCAGACACTTACTCTTAGGCTATGTTTGCCTGGAAATACAGACAAGGATAAACTATACTTCAAGTATTGTTTCTATGAGAGAGTTAACTCACATTCCACAACTTATCTGCACAAACTGGTTCCATTGTCCTAGCCTTAAAATTCAGAGTAATTGCAAGAAGTTATTAAAATTACTAATGCTTCGGAACAACGGGACTGTTAATGCAACTGCTCTGTGGAAGGTCACAGTTACTTATAACTCCTGTATACGTTCAAATCACCTACTTAAATCTTCATTTCATTAGTGACATTTTTACAGGAGTGTGTGACCTCTTCAAATGTATGTGCCAGTGTATTACTGTCTCTCACTTAAAGCTCTGGTTTTCTGATTTAGGAAAGAACTACGAATTAAGTGAGCAATCGCACAGCATTGACAGCAACAAGTCATCTTCAACAAGCCATTTTTTCTACAGTCTTCAGTAAACTCTTGTAAAATTCATACAGATAGAATTCTTGTAAGGTTTTCCTTTCCTATTTCATAAATAAATGTAGGCATCTGCCTGTATGTGCATGCATCAACATATTTTTATCAGATAGTGCTCAGATCTTTCCATCTGCTTAGTATCTGCGTAATTGATCAGCCCTAGCATTAATTCTATCCTTAACTGGTCTGCAGACCTGGTGGTTTACTCTACTTATCTTCTTGTTGACTCTCTGAATGATTTTTACATGCCACTTGCTTCACTGAAGGAAGGTTCTACTCCCAGCTTAGCAGAATTTTTCCAGAGTTGAAGTTCCCCCAAAATCCCAGAGTTGTTTTTAAACCAAAATGATTGCTTTTTTAAAGTATGAAGTGTATAGTATACACAGTTTTTCAGAAATGCTTTCTAAAAAGACAACCATGACAGGTATCAAGGGGTCTGGCAAACAAGTCATTGACAAGGCATTCCCCACAATGTTCTGTTAAACCACCTTTTTCCACCCCTCTCTTCTCACTCAAAAGTTATAAAAACTCCTCAAAGTCTGAGAAGTATCCACCAAAACCTACCTAACAGTACATCAGAAATCCTGATGTTATATCTCATCTGTTCTGCACAGTGACAAGCACAGAGACGGCCTACTCGTGGTAACAGCTCCACTGCTAACCAGCTCAGATCCAGCTACAGGAGGAACACATACTCGCACACCTCAACCACATTTCTCTCAGCCAGCCAGCAGACAGCTCTTCTCCCACATAAAGTTGGTATCAGCCTGAGTCCTCCCAATGCTATTCACGTGCCATTACCAATGCCTAGCCCAGCACATCAGGAAGGCACTGGCACACCACAAAGCCCGTCTGTCCACTGAGGCTGGAGCTCACGCACTGCTGAAGCAGGAGCTCTTCCCCATTGGTTTTGCTTCAGGAAAAATAAGACCATTTGATAACAGCATCTTGCGCAGGTATCGGTTGCTTCCTAAAGAACACCAATGCTTTGGCTTTCTTTTCCTTATTTCCAAATTTCAGTTTAAGTTGCTAAAATACTAAGGAAAGAGAAATGAACAGCTTATTATCATGACAAGGTATAACCCCCTCCTGTAACAACGGTGAAGAGAAGCACAGTTTTACCTCTTCAGTTCTTCCCTGAAGTTCAGTAGACATACTAAGAGCTTTGGATTTATTATTGCTACCTGTAGTTAGAAAGCACTATATTCAGGATTATACTGCCTGCAGTTTGAGTTACTATACTTGCAAGGAAGTCTGCAGCCTTAGCCTTTAATCCAGTTCCAGTGCACAGTGCTTTACACTTCTGTTTTATTCAAGGGAAATACCTGCTATGAGCTTTCTGTATACAGTAACTGCTTATGAATGCTAAAAATTGGATTCTTCCCAAATTTTGTTTTAGAAAAAAACTTACACATCCACTCCATAGCCAATGCATCAGCAGAGGAGGTTGATTTTTTAAAACAAACCATTTGCAATTTTATTAAGTGGCAAACTGAACTGCATTTGACTATATGTTCTAATTCCTTTTGGTCATTTTACTTTTACATATTTGCTTAAGTGACTTAAGGGAAGACTTTCAAACATTTTTACAAGACTGCCAGATTCTCAGACTAATAAAGGTGAAGGATAACTTTATAAAAGTGATTTATCCTATGCATGACAACTGTCTTTAAACAACGGCTATGTTCCACACTTACAGTATTCTAATACATTACCCATTAAAAAATCACCTTACTGTATGATGGAATTTAACAAGAAACGTTCATAGAAATGGAGTTCTAATACTGACATCTTACAGATTTTACAACTTGCTCATCACTAGATTTTGAAGCATACGAAGTATTCAAAACTCAAGACTACACCATGGTTGCTTTAAATATTTTCAACTAATTAATCAATTTAAAATAGATGAAGCTGTAAAACCATACAAAAGAAAGTGTTACAATATAAAAGTATTAGCAAATTAAAATTCACTTGCTGTAAAACAACAATTGAACTCCTTGCTGCTATATATCTTCTTACTCAGTAACTCTATGATAAATCATCCCCTGGCACAAAGTATGACTTTGCTCCAACAGCTGTCTTTTTCAGTTCTAGGAAGTCCTGTTCACAATTATTTCAAGAGCAAACTGTGCAAAAAGATTATACACAAAATCTCTTCCAGAACAAATCAGCAGGAAAAGATGATGGCTTGTAGGGATAAAGGCTTTAAAGGTTGGACTGGATGATCTTGGAGGTCATTTCCAGTCTAAACGATTTTATGATTCTACAATATTTAATTAACATTCATCTGTATTAATTAGCTACTCGAGGAATATACTAGCAATCAAAATGAAAATGGCCCTTCAGTCTTAACAGAACTTGAAGGCTTAGCTTTCAAGAGCTACTTGTTACCAAAAGTGTTAGCAACAATAAATGCAGTGCTGCAAATATATCCTGAGACATCAATATAATTCACAGGTTTAAATACAACTCATTTCATCTGCTACTAAATAATGAAGCGATGACAATTTTTTAAAAAAATTACTTTAGAGTACCAACCTATGATTAAAATTTACCTGAGCACTGACATATCTGCAAACTAGGGCAACTGTAATTACCTCTATAGAAAAGGTAGATACAGCTGTACTGAAAAAGGAATGGCTAAAACTTTTCGGTCAAATAGATCATCATTAAGCAAACTAGAGCAGTTTGCCATAACTAAAGTATATTGGAATCCAAACAGTTCATGCATCTAAGACAGGGAGTCAAAATGTTTCAACTGAGATCAGTACTAAAGCTTTTCCTCACATCAGCACCATGTCCATAAGAGACCACGTTGAGAACTTTCTATTGTTATCAACAGGTAATCAAAGCTGTTTGCCAGATGCATGCCACCAGCAAAACACAGAATTCTAAGGTGAGGGTGGGGAGCAGGACTTACTTTCTACAGTCTGTATTTCCAAATCCATGGAGTTATATTTATTTCATAGTTATAAATTGCACTATAATTTATTAACCACTTCCTTCCTTTACATTTCTGGATATAAGCCTTGAAGAGTTAGTGAAGCTTTCACTGCTAGAAAACCCAAGCACTCACTGAGGAAGAAGTTCTCATCACTAAGAAGCCATGACAACACATGCCTTTGTTCTTTCTACACTACAGCAGTCTGAAACGTTCCCAGTCCAGATGACTTCTACAGTCAAGGAAGAGATGCAACATTTTCTAAAGGGACAGTTCAGTCCATCCATCCTAAAAAACAATAAACTTCCAGACTCGCTCTGTTGACTGCCTAGATGACTCCAGATACCTTGGCCAAAAGAAACACCTCCCATCCATTGTATGGGAAAAGGTACTGAATCCATGCAGAAGCAGCACAGAAAACCTACACCAAATCTATTTGGGAAAGCGTTTTGCACTCCCTAGGGTTTGGAGCATAACATATTACAAGTTGAGCTAAAAGAACTTCTAAGAACCAAAGGCATATTGAAACACTGGAATAATTTACAATCAGCAATTGTTAATGTGATGTATCATTTGTGATTATAATCAGCATTTTCATCAACTCTGAAGAGTTGATTTCAACCAATGAATTCATGTTTAAAGCTTACTGTACTGTGTAAGATTAAGCCTTTGTCATGGTTTTGGCTGGGACAGAGTTAATTTTCTTCGTAGAGGCTCACACAATGCTGTGGTTTGGATTTTTGATGAAAATAGTGGTGATGTTTTTGGTTGCTGCAGAGCAGCGTTTACAGAGAGCCAAGGACTTTTTGTTGCTTCTGGTGCTGCCCTGTCAGTGAGGAGGCTGGAGGTGCACAAGGAGCTGGGAGGGGACACAGCCAGGGCAGGTGACCCAGACTGGCCAAAGATATTCCACACCATGTGGCATCATGCTCAGCAATAAAAGCCGGGGTAAAGAAGGAGGAAGGGGGGACATCAGGAGCAATGGTGTTTGTCTTCCCAAGAAACCATTACGTATGACAAGCCCTGCTGTCCCGGCAGTGGCTGAACACCTGCCTGCCCATGGGAAGTAGCGAAAGAATTCCTTGTTTTGCTTTGCTTGCGCACACTGCTTTTGCTTTACCCAGTAACCTGTCTTTATCTCAACCCATGAGTTCTGGCACTTTTACCTTTCTGATTCTCTCCCCATCCCACCTGGGGAGAGTGAGCAAGCAGCTGTGTGGAACTTAGCTGCCTGCTGGGGCTAAACCACAACAGCCTTGAACTTATAAAGAACATTTGACAAGTGGAAGAGTTTCTGGTCTTAGTTGACATTTTATGGCTTAAGGTGACAGCAGTTAAACAAATGGGAGTTGTGCTTGTTTGACATTCTAGATACCCTTCAATTTGTATGCTAAAGCTGTCTTAATTTCTCAGCAATAGAACCGCACTGCCTTAAAGCTATCAGAGCTACACGGATCCAAGAGGCTTTACTTATTTTTTATACTACGGGTAGCCATGTTCTTGTTTATTTTCCGATTTTAAATTAGAGAACAGTAATGGAACTACTTTGATCAGATTATAAACTTCACTGAGCACTTTCCTGAAACAGAAGTGGTTGCAATGTGATACAAAGTAAGGAACATGGAGCATTTAACATTTGTCATAGCACAATCTCCACAGGTGACTCTTCTGAACATTATCACTTGATAAGGCAAACATCTTCTACAAAATATAGTAACTTGCAGCACCTGAGTGAAGTTCAACTCAACAGCTAAGTAGATTTTTAATTTTCCAGTAGATCTAAACCAAGAACTTCCAAATCTGAAGACTAAATGCTGATCTGATACAGTAATGCAGGATAGTACATTTAACATCTTGACTCAAGAACATCTAGATTCAGCTCAAGTTCTGACACTTCACTTGTACTACAATATGCAAATGTATTAAATGGAGGTACAATTGCTCCAGAAGCTCATTTTCCAACCATAAAATGGGAATAATAGTGCTTTCTCTCTCATGAACTAAGATTTTATAATCAGAACAAAATACATCTTTTAGAATTTCTTAGTAAAATGCTTAGAACTCTAGTCTTTTAATAAACCTACAATTCAAGGAATAAACCAGAAAAATCATTAGAACTCTAAATTTACAAAAAGCAAATACCAAGATAGCTTCCTAATGCCTTAAAGGCCTTTCCTAAGTTCTCCTGTACTGAGAAGTCTAGTCATACTTGAAGGAACTGTCACAGTAGAGGGATTTCAAATATACGTAGCTAGGTCTGATCCAAACTCACTCAAACTTGTTATAGCCTTAAACCTTACAGGAAATTATAGCTTTTCTTATTACTGTTTAAGTTGCACCCAAGACAATCACATAAGTCCTGACATTTGTGAGCTTTCCCACTGGCAATGGAGAATAGCTGATCCACAAGGTTATCTCCAATAAGGTTTTTGCATTCACAGCAGCACAACAGATCCAAACTAAGTTGAAAAATTTTTCATTTCATTTAGACTCAGTCTTAGACCTACAGTGTTAAATAGCCACTTGATCAACATAACTGTTAAACTAATTTTTATCTTTTGCTTTTACCCTTCCTGTTCCCAAGAGCTTCAGTCATAACCAAAAACATATTTGACCACATTGTTTAATTTAAAAAGTGAGTTGTAACAGCTGAAAGCAGTAGCCTTCAAAACAGAAGAGAATCTGCTTTTCACTGGTTTTGGCAAATTTGAAATGTGTAACTCCAGAGAAAATAAGGAGCATCCTGCTGATTGAATGTGTAATGGACTCAGCTATCCATTTAAAGTCTTGGTAGAAATACTGTTACTACAGCTTGATTTGGTTTTTGTTTTATTTTTTCAAAAACTCTCAATAGCAAGAGACTTCTCAGTTCAAATGCAGTTGCCTACTCTAAGTTTGTTGACTTGATGAGAGCAAACACTGTGCTACCCCGGCACCACCAAAGCACTGGGCAGGAAAACATTGCACAGTAAGCTTCTTGACTGAATTCCTCTCATGCTTGCTTACTGGTATACACAATGCATGCTGATACACCTCCGAATGAGGAAAAGCAGCGTGATAAGCTGATGATTTATTTCCTCCAAGATCAGAAGAATATAGAGAACTGTGACAAATGAGATCTAGTGGGATTATGAAGCATTTTATTAAAAAGTCAAAGGCCTGATTTCCTTATCTGCTGTAATTGATCACTCTTTTCTCTCAAGACTTATCATTGCAAGACAACCTCAGAGGTCTAGAAAGCTTCTGTACATTGGCCCTCTAAAGCTAAAAAGTACTTGTTTTGCATGTAAGGTTATTCCAGAATCACGGGGAGTGACTGCAAAAGAATAACGATTATTTTTAGAAGTTTTTCTTCAAGAGGAAATAAACTATCAGAAATACCTTTTAGCTATGCAACATCTTAAAATATGACTACGTAAAGTAACATGAATTTATTTTTGGTCTATCTACTATATACTGGTAGACATACTCTATTATAGGAACCAAGAAAGCATCAATATGAACTGACTGATAAGAGAAGAATGAACACCAGCACTCGATATTCCTCCAAGAGAATCTTGTAAGTATTCAATTATGAGTATTGGACATAAGGACTTGCTGGATGTCCTGAATATAATTTTTTTTTCCCCTCCAGTAGAAAGCAATACAGATCTAAAGAATAAAACAAAAGATGCAGTACCCTTGCTGAAAGATCTGCGTGGTTTTTGTTGTTCTCTGCCAGACTGCTGACTGTGCTACAGACTTGAAAATACAGAAGCATTACTCCCCAGCCATGCAGATGCTTTTGTAAGTCAAGTGCAGTTTTTTGGGGGGCAGGGGGTGGACTGATGTTCTCTGAACCTCATGCTGCTCGTGCATCTTTTGAAATGCATTTCTGCAACTTAAACACACATTTTTCCTTTTTCAAACTGAAATATATGGGGTTATAAAAATTAGCAGTCTATCTTGAATGATAAAAATGCATTGCTGTTTCCTATTAACAACCTTAAAGCTATCAATCCTAGTAAAATGATTTCCCTTCATTTGATTGAACAAAATGACCAGACTAAAAACAGTTCTCTCAAAACACAGCAATAAGTATCTAAATAAGTAGATAGACTAATATTGTATTGATGGAGTGCAGAATTATTCAAATGAAGTGTAGCAAACATTTTTAAGCTATTAGCATGGAAAATAAATCCAAGAAACAATTGTGTGTAATTTCTCAAAAGGCAGTGCAAAATTAATTAGCACGAAAAATTATGTGCAGGTTCTTGCCCCATTACTTTACTCCACAGGTCACATTGATTTCTTCAAAAACAAGTTATGAAGCAATACATTTTGTGGAAAACTAACTGAATTTCTCCTAAGAACACTATATTGTCATGTACTAAGTTAAACACGCCCTTTCAATTAGTAAGGCACTGGACTACATACATATGTTTTTGGTGATCAAGCTAGCAAAAAGTTATTCTATTTAAATTGACATTTTGACCAGTGTTTTCTGTACTGCCATTATCTTCCAGCTTGCAATATTATCCAGCTGTAACATTAGCAAAATCTCTTCACACCCATCAGCTGTGCACACCTACAGAATTTTAAGTGTGCATGTTACACTGCAGGCACACTATTTTATAGGAGATGCATCACAGCACTGAAGATACACAAGATCTCAAGCACAACAAAACATGACTTAGCCCATGGTTTGAGAACTAGATAAAAAGTCAATAGTTTATATAAGCTAGAAATGGACTCCCCCAGAAAGCTCACCCAGGAAGCTTAACTGAACACCATTCAATAGCTGTGCAGCAAAAATTTGAATCTATTCTTTTCAGAAATAAACTGAACATCACAGAGTTCTGATTATTCAACTCAAGTCTGGCTTACAGCCAGAGACAGCTATATATATACACAAACATACACACACACTTTTTTAGTTGGTTAAGAAAAGTCTTCTCCCCTTTACCAATCTACTCATCATATACTGTAGTGTTAACATTTAACACATTTCAAATTTGTTTCGCTTAGGTTACATTGATATAGAAATACACTCAAACACCACAAAGTTCTGTTTGATATAACCACAGCTATCTTGAAAACTGTTAAATTGGCACACCTTATTCATACAAGTGAGAAACAAGCACACTACACATCTACACTGGTTGTCTGTAAAGTATTAAATACAGTACATGGGATATTCCTATGGTATTACATAGCTACTATGTTTTTAACATTTTAACTGTGCTGCATTCATATTTTCTCCAAAATTTTCTGGCAGAAGAGTTAACTTTAATCTTCTAAAGTTTCTAGGCCAGACAGCAAGATAAAGCCAGAAAGATATTTAATATTTAAAGAACATCCATTCCAGGCTCTAATGTAAGAAGCAGACAGACATCAGGAACCATACTTAAGTTTCTGAAACAGAGCATTTAGGACCTAAAAGGAGTGCAAAAACACAAGACTTGCCCTACAGAAAAAAAGTAGACTTATAAGACATCCTAAAGATGGAAAAATCTTTTTTTTTTCCTGTACTAGCATGACTTGTACCCCCTGCTCCTGACCCCTTGCAATATGGTTAGCATCAACAATAAGGTAAAAACCCAGAACACATAAGCAGGCTGGTCATGTATCACTCTTCTCTCTCCTCTCCCCCTTTCTGGAGTCAGGGTGTGGGGATACCCAAGAACAGGGCAATTAATGCCATCAGTATTACGAAGGTCCAGGTGTTGGGCTGGCAGGTTGTGGTGACACTCACTGGAACAGGGAAGCCTCACAGAACAGGGAGCACTGCCTATAAAAAAGCAGCAGCAAGCACTAAGTGGCACTTAGACCAGAACTGCCGAGGGACAGTAAAAGCTTGTGACCCCCCGGGTGGCCAGGGACACCTCCACCACTGTTTTCTTCCTCCAAGGACTGAGCAGCTCATGTTCTTTCACATGAGATCTGAGTCTAGATTTAATTATTGTTAAATTAAACAATACCTGCTGATTAATAAGAGTTTGACCCAATCTGCAGAGGGTCCAGGTGACTGAGAATTCTAGAAATTCTGCACAACTGTAAGCTATGCTAAGTGCTAGAAACTGTAGATAGTAAGTTACATTGATTGTTAATGTTTATATAATAATAGATCTCTAATTATAACCACAGCCATGTGGCCAGTCCTCATTCTGCCAAGGATCCCTAGAAGAAGCTGCCTGTCCACTGCTGCGCTGTGCAAGATAGCCAGGATCTTGGCAGACTGATCATGTTATCAGAGACATTTAGACTCTTTAAAATTCATGGAAATCAGGCACCTACTTAGCTTTTAGCACAGCTGCCAAAATACAGAACATGTCTCAGTCCACACAGCTGCTGGACATGAAGTTCATAAACTGAGCAGAGAACCACAAGAACAGGACAGGGAAGAAATCAGAAGGCAGAAACCAGCCGGGTCCCTATCCCTGAGCTGCAAGATGTAGAAATATGACCATCAGCCATATTAGCAAGTTATCAACTGCTTTTTCCAATGCTGGGATAACTGGGAGCCACAGTCAGGAGTTCCAAGGTAGGAAAGGCTGATGGCTGGAATCTCTTGCTTAGGAGCAAGGAGCTGACACAGAGCAGGAGGGGGCAGAAATCCACAGCCTGTGGAGGCAGCTCCTGTTGAGTGTGAAGTCAAGGTATCCCCTCAAGGGGGATCTTATAAGCTACCAAGGCAAGTGGACCACTGCTGAGAAAGGTATCCAGTATCTGACAGCATTAGCAGTAGTGGAAGTGAGCTACAGTAACATGGACAACAAGGCCTCCTAAGATCTGGATGAAATCCAGCACACATGGTCCACACATGGCAGAGTTTGCAGGGAACGCACTATCATATGCCAGCACCTTGGTGATAACAGACCCATGAGGGCACAAGGGGGCAGAACCCAACTGGATTTCTGGAGCAACAGGACATCCCAACTGTTGCCTGTTTTAGAGGGTGTCATGAACCTACTAGGTTCATTACAAGCAGAAGCATCCTACCAGGGACTGGCCCAGAGGCCCTGGGTATTGGCACAGATTGTATCAGAAAGAGCACTTCAAGGACCGAAAACAGTACTGGTGGGCCTTTGGTGCAGCCCCTACAGATGCAGGAGGTTAAAACAGCTGTCTACCTTGTCTGGGCTATTGGAGAATCCTCCTGTTGTGGGGCTGCTGCTTGTCAAGGAGAACAGCAGGTGGCAAATGCAACCATGGTGGCACACCAGCAGCAGTATCACACCAACCAAGACCCCCCGGATCCCATCCACAGGCTGATCTGCCAGCTAGAGAGCCAACGAGTGATCAAGACTCAATTACCTTTCAGTAGTCCCATACAGCCAGTGTGAAAGTCTGATGGAGGCTAACAGCCTAATCACGGCCTGAACAAAGGCACGCCACCACTGAGTGCTGCCATACCAGACACACTAGAACTCCAATTCAAACTGGAATCAAAGGCTGCTGAGTGGTATGCCACAACTGACATTGCCAATGCATTTTTTCCTCAATTCCTTTGGCAGCAGAGCACAGGCAACAGTTTGCTTTCACTTGGAGGGGTGCCCAATACCTACAATTGATCACACTAGGGTGGGGGACCTGCCCTACTGTTTGCTATGGACTGACAGACCGCACTGGAACAGGGTGAAGCCCTCAACACTTGCAATATGTTGAGGGCATCCTGTGGGACAACACAATAGAGAAAGTGTTTGAAAAAGTGAAAAGTAATCAAAATCCTTCCAAAAGCTGGTTTTGCCTAAAAAAGCAAGGTCAAAGGACCTGCACAGAAGATCCAGTTTTAGAGAACAGAATGGCAATGGGTGTCACCTCATCCCAATATCTGTGATAAAGATGGTAACAACTACATCCCTACTGGCAAACAGAAAGGAAACAAGATTTCCTAAGCTTGGTGGGTTTCTGGAGAATGTATATCCTTTATTTCAGTCAGACTGGGAGTCTTCTCTTACCAGGCGACCCAAAGGAAGTAATTTAACTAAGATCCTGTTTGGTCTGTTCAGTGTCTAGTTCATGCAGTAGTCCTTGGGTCAGTCCATACAGGACCAGATAGATAAGTAGTGTGGTCAACACCACAGCCAGGAAACAAGGCCTCAAACAGAGCCTCTGGTAGAACATACCTGGAGAGACCTGAGGTCAGCCTCTAGGGTTTTGGAGCCAGGAGTATACAGGATCTGAGACCCACTACACCCCATCTTAAAAAGGGGATACCATCAGCACACAAACGCATTCAAGCTGTTTCAGAAGCAACTGGTACAGAAGCACAGCTCCTCTTGGCACCACGAATGCCTCTGCGGTACTGGATGTTCAAAGGAAGGGTACCCTTTACATACCACACAACTGACATTAAATGTATGGAGTAAGCAAGAGGCTGGTGAGTGGTTAGCTGCTGGCTGGGTTCAACCTGCCCCAAAAGATCTTTCCAAGATGAGTCAGACTCCTGGTATCTTCAAAGATTCATCTGGACAGGGGACACTGGAATCATGTTTGCTCTGAAAAGCATGATTTTGGCCAAAGTGAAAGTGACAGGCATTTAAATACCTGTCATTTTGTGCATTTACCCTTTAGCATTAACTTGATATAAATTCTAACACATACACAGTGTGTGCATAATTTTAATGTAGTCAAACAATTGTTATAGTTCACATCTCCCTGCTGAGGTTAACAAATGAGAGAAAAGCAGTTGGATATAAAACTGTATGCTACCAATACAACTGAAGCCAAAAGAATCTTTAAGTCCCTTGTAAACATCTGTTTTTAAAACATGTCCACCCTTTTCAGCCATTAAGACTACCAGGGAGCAAGTAAACATGTAAATCTATTTCATTCCACTTCCCACTGACAGTCCCTAGCACATATATTTCCTTCTCACTTTCTCATCTTTTCTGTCCCCTCTAAATTATTTGCATCCTGCATGCATGCCTCAAAACATGAGCTGTTTGCCAGAAAACATGCCCTATCTCTCAAACTTGACTGAAGTTATAAACAAGTTATTCCTGTAAGCCCATCAAGCAACCTTGTAATTAACCATCTGCTTCCTTGAGGGCTGGTGTCAGTCACAGCACAAATTAGAAAATGCATCTTACGGAAAATTATTCTTATGGAACAAAAATAACTTGGTCTGTTTTCCATGTAAGGTAATGCCGTACACAAACTAAGGACACAAGTACTGTATTTCCTTCCTCATAGCTGAATGTCCCCCAGTATTTTTTTTGTTACACTAACATGTAAAGATCTGTTTTTTTAAAAAAAGTACACATTCCTGTAATAACATAGCTAGTTAGGTGATTGAAAATTTCATGCAATAGGACAGCAAACATTTGGAAATTGTTCCACTTTGGCTTAGAACAAAAGCTGAAATATTTTTCCCCAACAGGGAAGGTTCCAAAAGTCTCTCCTCACAAGGCTTTTGCCCTAACTCCTGAAAATGGAACAGTCTTCTGCAGGGATGAACACTCTCCCTGGCTTGAGGATAGTCAGCATGGCCTGAACCACAAACACTGGACAGACCACTGGATTCACCAGCAACCCTTCAAACTGACTGCAAGAAAGTTAGGTAGGTTTCCTATAAACAATTCTTTCCTTCAAGCAGTTGGTAGTTTATTCCCTCAGGAGTTTTGGTGACTTTTACACTGTAATTGCTTATGACTTGAATAGAGCACAGACATACATAGACTAAACTTTATCAAAATTAAAGTAGACTGACTTATTATCCTGGAGATGCAGCAGTAGTAGCAGGATCACATACGGTAAGACCTTAAGGAACATACTAAGTTTCAGTGACCGATCAGACAGTATGAAAGTATAACCCACGCACAGAATTCACAAGAACATTGTAAAACTGTAACGAACTTGTGCGGAGAGAATCCTGAAAGACTTGGGCAAATAAGAACGGATGACCCCCTCCTGTTCTCCCCAAGGTAACGTCCTGCAGACTTAATCTGCTGATCTTTAACAGCACACAGACAGCCTATTTCAACACCAAGGAGAAAAAGTGATACTGGGGAGTCTCACCCAAAGCTGCAGTTATCCACATCGCACACCCAGCTCACTTGTCATGGTCAGGACACACCTAGGAGCACAAGTTTGTCACAGCACAGTGACAAACAGGGGCTCAGGCAGAGACATGGAGAAGTAGTTCTACCCATTAAGGTTATGGGTTGTGACAATAAATAAGTCATAGGCCTGAGAAGTCTAACAATGCTTACGCAATAGGACACCTTTCAGCAAAGCTTCGTGCCATCTATACATATACACACAAAAAAGTTTGCCTCACAGAGGAAACTTCCAGCACCTTAGTATTTTCACTTCTGAGAAGATGCTCCTTAAGAAAAAGTCATGTCAACAAAACAGACACTGCTCACAACTGCATTTTGTTTTCAGTGCAGGATTTGGAGCTTCATAAGTCTATGAAAGGATTGTATGATGTGGTAGCTGCAACACAAAGGAAAAACCATTTGATGACCTGGACAACCCTTTCCTACCATGTAATCCCAGACCAATCAGACTTCAAATTAGAAATTAGCTCTCAGAGTAGATGTGGTGATAGGCAGGACAACATTCTCATCCTAAATCCAAAACAGCACCATACCAGCTACTAGGAAGAAAATTAACTATCCCAGCCAAAACCAGAACACTAGTAAACCTGAGTCGTTCCCTGTGCAGAGACTGGAAACAGTGAGGATAGGCAGAGACGTAGACCATGTTGAAAAGTCTCCTATATTACTTATTCATGTAGCTAAAGCTACACAGAAAGCTGTTTATAAACAAATTAGCTCCTTATTTTCAATTTCATGTTTACTTTGCCAGATCATAAAACTTTAAATGCAAGTAATTCAGCTTTGCCTTCCGGAGTTTCGGATTGTCATCATTGTCTTCCTCAGCCCTTTTGTGTTACAAAAACCACATCATTTTCAACTTCTGATTTTATAGTCAATAACAGAATGAATCACAGGACATTTCCATCTAATAATTCATGCTGAAATTGCCACACTTCACTAAACTAAAGTGCATTTACAGTAATGTTCTCTTTATTGGCTATAATAAAACAGCAAAAATTAAAACAATTTGTTAAAACTACCTTTCCTGGGGCAAGATATTAACAGAAGATCTCAATTCTTTTGAATAAATAACTTGTCTACTATCAGATATATTAGTGCATCCAAATTAAAGCCAAGTACTTCCTACATTTTCAACACAACTACACACATGCTTAGATCAGACCCGTATTTTTTAATATATATACACGAATAACTAAACCACGACTTTTTTTGTTTTTAGAATTCAAGTATCTATGTCTGGTTTTAGTTATTTTACTTCGGTTTTACTTTCAGTTTCTCAGAAAAAAAACTTTGCTTTCCCCAGGCTCTAGTCTCCCCACCCTAACACCAATCACTGAAGAGCTGAGCAGTTCTACGTATTTCTCCACAACCCCCCCTCTTCCGTCCATCACAGAACAGGGTAAGGCACACTTTGCAGCAAAGCCCAGATCTTTCCACCTCCTGAAAATGTTTAGAGGAATTACCTTCCAGGGCCAGTTTAGCAGCACCACAAAGGTTGCTGCAGAAAAAAAGCCTCTACGATCCTGCAGCCTGCTTCACAGCTGCAAAGTGACTTAAGTCACTTTGAAGAAAGACAAGACAAGTACTTCTCTGAAGACAGCGTACCCGCTAAAGCGCCTCAGCACAGTAACTTTGCTCTTCTCCACGCAGGGAGAAGTGGAGTTCCTAGCCACTGGACAGTGACATTGCCTGGAGCAGCCACTAGCAGTGTACATGACAACTGTCACCAATTCAACTGCCATGATGGCAGCAAAACCTGCAAAGAAAAACAGCAGTGGACCACTGAAGGATTTAAGAGTTTCTTAAAAGAGGTGCAAGCATTACCAGAGTCATTAAAAATTGACTCAATTAA
Source organism: Chauna torquata (assembly GCA_013399475.1). Classification (NCBI taxonomy): domain Eukaryota; kingdom Metazoa; phylum Chordata; class Aves; order Anseriformes; family Anhimidae; genus Chauna; species Chauna torquata. Next base: position 69,133 of record VXAL01005367.1, on the reverse strand, counting down.
GGAAAATTTATTTTCCAGACATTATGAAGGACAGTTCTACTTAGGTATCTATATTAATGACTAATGGTCTATTCAGGAGACAATGTTTATTTTATGGGTCTATTGTACAAACAGTAATATTTGTACATCACAGAAGACCACTACTAGACATTTAATACACATCTTCAGTAAACCAAAACTACAGAACTATTCTTTCATATCTATTTTAATAAAGCATTAAAATAATCAGTTACCCTCTATTCACTGAAAGCAATACATTATACTGCTTTCGCATCATCTCTGGATTAAGGATTAGTAGTCCTTTGTAACCTGGGGGCAAAAAAGGACAGCAGAAGGCCTTCACTCATGAAGAGCTTTTCAAAGTATCTAATAACCATCTAGCAGGTTTTTTTTTCTAATCATAAAACATTTTGATTCTGTAAGAGACTTTCACTGCAGATAGATTTGAGGAGGAAAAATTCTCAAGAAGAGAAGAAGGCTACAACATAAGACAGATAATGGGTGGGCCAGAACAGTCAGAAGTAAAGGGTGCAGTGCAAGAGATTAGAGCAAGAGAGACATCAGTAACAGTAAAAACAAGGTAAACGTACAGATGTCCGCAGCATGAGAACCAGTAAGGAGGAATTAAGAATTCCAAATGTGATCAATGAATTTTGATGTTATGGGAATAATCACGATGTGCTAGGAGAGTTCACACAACTAGAAAGCTGAGATGGATAGACACAAGCTCTTCATGAGACAGAGGCTAGGAAGATGGGGTAAAGAGATCTCATCCATGCAAAGGAGCAGCTTGGATTTAGGGAGATCTTCTACAGGATGGAAGACAATCTTGTTGAAAGTTTGAGGGCTCAGAGGCAAGAGGCCAGTAAGGGTGACATCCTGGTGGAAATCTGTTACGGACTACCCGATCAAGGTGAGGAAGCAGGTAAACTTGAAGAACTTGATGAAGTCTCTGTATCACAGACTCTGGTTCACTTAGGCAGCTTTGGCCCCCCGACATCTCAGAAGGCAACATGGTAGGACAAAAGCAACCAAGTTTTCTGGAGGACTTCAGAGGATAATTGTCGTATCCCAAGGATACATGTGCTGGATGAAACAGCCGAAGATGATGCACATCTGTATCTGCTACTAACACGGAAGAACTAGTAGGGAACATGGTATTCTTGGTACTCCTTAGTGATTATCCTCATGACTGAGGGGAGTGAGGAAGGCACAGAGCACAGATCCTGAACTTCAAGAGAGTAGATATCACTTTATTCAGATAATTGGTAAACATGATCCTGTGAAAAGCTCTGAACAGCAAAGGAGCCTAGAAAAGTTGGCCAGTCCTTAGAGACCTTATGCCCCAAGCACAAGAACAGTTCATCCTCATGCTGGGGAAAAAAACAGACAACAGCTTGGCTAAAGCAGAGAACTCATGAGATATCCAGCACAAAAAGACCACTACAGAAAAGAAACTCAAACACTACTCAAGCAATTAGCAATCCTGTTAGGAGAACCAAAGCTCTGCTGCAGCCAAGACTCACAACTGACATCAAGGGCAACAAGAGCATGTACTGCTACACAAGTAGTAAAAGGCTGAGCAAGGTAAGTATGGGCTCATTACTGCATGAAGCACATGATTTAATAAACGTAAGGATTAGGTACTTAAGGACTGAAGCAAAGAAATCAACATGGTCTCCCGTGCCTCTGCTTAGTGAAAGTTCAGGGAGGAGAAGTACCAGCAGTAGATGGGCACTGAGTCAGGGATAATGTGAAGATCTGACCCATGCCAATCTGTGGGATCAGACAAGCTGCATCCAAGGGTGCTAGAGAAAGTGTCCTAACAAGGGGACTTCCGTCTTTCAAAGGCTATAGAGATCAAGGAGGTCTTGATCCAGTCATAAAAAAACAGTGATTCAGTGATACAAATAATTAAACTTCAAAACTGTAGCATTTGATCCAGTACGAGCATCACAGATCTACACACTATACCTGAAGAAACTTGGCATTTTCCAGACACTGGCAGTACAAAAACATGCGAGTGACTAAATTAGCAAAATAACCGCTAACTCTAAGAATTGGCTCTTCTGCTTACCATGCTAATAATTGAAAAAATAAGGACAATAAAACAAATGTTAAGACAGCATTTTCAAATCCCTTAAGCATTTAATGAAGTTTCTTTTACAATCCAAATCAGAAGCTGAGTTCTGAACTAGTCTTCCACATCTAATTTACTATTAACTTCCAATTTAACACAAGCAACTTGTGTATCAATAATAGAAAGAAAAACAAAAGTGACAGACTGCTCTATGATGCACAGGCCTAAAACAATAACAAATTCAGTCTTTTACAGAACATACACCACCAAAATCGCAGCTGAAGAACCCCATATAGTACTTTTCTACAATCAAAACACTAATCCTTAGAATAACATACTAAAGTTAGATGCAAGTGTGCATTTACCTTCACAGTATTCATGTTTCAGAGCATGATTTCATAAATGTAATTTTAAGGGAAAATTACTGAGAGATAATTTAAGTACTATCTTGCAAATGAAAGGTTTAAGATATATCTTCTAGAACTGCAAAGAAGCAGAAGTTGACTGTAAAACACCTCACTGTAGGGTATTTAAACATTTCAAGTAAGAAAGCTTCTGTCTCCCAGAGCTAAATGTAGAAGGCTGACTTTTAGAAAGGTTAATAGCACCCAATGGCATGCCCTCATCCTTATATATAAAATATGAGGGTGAAAAGTTACAATGGAGAGAAGAACAAACACCACCAGCTATCCTTTCAAGACGCAAACCCTTCAATGCTGCTATTCCATCACTGTGATGAAATCTGCTTTTAAACCTATCACTAAGGAAAGCCGACACAAAGCACATGTGGCAGCATATGCTACAAATCTGACAAAGGCATTAAGCATTGAGAGAAGCTGCTGATAAATTAGTGTCTTCTGATAACAATAGGTTTGAGATGGAGCTTGTACTTCACCACACTAATGACTTTAAGGTCTCAAGACACTTATCTCCTTAAGTTCACACTCTAAGAATTTGCTTCTGCTAACTTACCTCCTTCTACTTCTCTCCCAAAATCTTTAAGTAAATGAGTCCACATGGATTTTAAACAAAAGCATCACATTTTATCACAAATTACAGCCCACAGTAGCTGATTATATAACTGCAGAAGAGACACCAGAGATTTCACTGTTTGCTTCCAGTTTCCTATCCTCATTTAGTTCTCCTCTGCAAAACAAGGGAGCTGATATAAACTGAGGGAACCAAAAATGCAGAAGCTAGCATTTCATTCATACTGCATGATTGAAGCAATTTAATAACAAAATGAGTCTAGATAGCCAAAGTACCAAATCACTACATGAGGTATTAGCCATACAGTTTACACAAAACAATCTTACTTACATGCCAGTATGGCAAATGAAAACATTTACAGCTTACATTCATATATAATTAGGTACCATAATGAAAGTAACAATAATTACATCCCCTAAGAATTGCCCAAATTCCAAGCTTAGTCAAAATGTTTCTCTGAAGCAAGCGTAGTCCTGACCCAACATTTGGAAGTGACCCAGCACCTTCATATTACCAACAAGACATGCACCATGTATTTCAGGGGGACAAAGGATGACATTATCTTTGAACTGACTCAAACAGAAGACTGGTTACCCAAGGATCCCACCACACTCTGGGAGGACATGGCTGGGCCTGACACCCATGACAGCTGCATGTGGAAGAGATTACAGTCAAAAGGTGGCAATATATTCCACCCACATGCAAAACCCAACATACAAAATCTTTCTACTTCTGTATTAAACTCAGCATTATTTTATCAAAAGAAAAAATGCTAAGCAAAAAGCAATGCCAGCAAGTTCTGAAACTATTGGTTTATTTTCCCTCTTCTACTGCCAAACATACAATCCATAGCCTACCTCAAATTGCTTTAATTTTCATTATGTCCTTGTAATTTAAAGCAGAACACGGACTCAAGTTCAAAGCTCAACTACTCACTAAACACAAGTGCTTACGAAAGGGTGAAAGCCAAAGAGCACAAGTTCCCCTTTCAGAAAACTGGAGTAGGACTACCAATTCAAAGCATCTCTCCACATCTTCCTTAATAGACAAGCTTAAATAAAACGAAGGCTGCCGTTATGTCTGTATCCTTTAACTTTGTGTCAATTCTTTACACATCTACTTTTGCTGCTGCCACTTTAATGGTAGAAGGACAGCTTTCAGAAGTAGGGAGAAGGTGCACATCATACAGTCAATATAGATCGACTTACAGAAACCAAAGACACTGACAAATAATTTAAAATTTTAACAGACTCATTATGCTACATGTTTAAGTTTTGCTATTAAGAGAACTAGTTAAGTACAGTCTCAGATTTGGATAGCATCTTGTTACATATTAAGACAAAATGCTTTTGTAGCTACACAAATATCTTGATTCCGAGGGGAGGAGACTTATAAACAATGTGAATTTGGTGGTTCCATTTTCTTAGGTCACATAATACTTTGTATAATCTCCAGAAAGTGTTGAGCACCTGCTTTTTAAAAAGGTCTGCTACCAATTTTTAGTAAGTAGCAATTTCTGAAAATAGAGACCATGGTAATCACTGCTGGCACTGCTATCAACATGCTTTGACAGTTTCTCTCACACTGTTTAAACTCTCAGTGCCTCATTTCCCCTCTTGTTGCCTCCCATATGTAAAACTAGTCTCATTGAATTTAGCTTCCTCAGGGTGGTATGAAATTAGTGTTTGACAAGCAGTTATTTTTGCTGTGCTTAACAGCCTGGTATGCAGAAGAATATCAAAAAAATTTGCTGGCCACTACAAACTATTTACCATAGAAAAACTGAAGTACTGGCAAGCACAGATGTCACTGAGGCACTGGTGATATGAAAATTTAGTAGCAGTCATTACAACTATCAGGGGACAACACATTCATGTGAATCCATTAAATGACACTGATAACTCTGAAATACTCTTAAATATTAGGGGCTTACGAAACAAATTTGGTCACTCAAATCTGAACTTTGCAATAAGCTTTATGCAGAGAAATCCTTGTGGTTGTGAAGGATTTACTGCAAGAGTGATGTGGGTAAGTACCCTTAAGTACAAATTCCTTATTTTGAATTTCATGCAAATGATAAGTTTTTAACAAGTCTGCACATCTTCATTTTTCCAGTTAATCATTTTACTGCAACCCATCACTGCCTCTTAGCACAGTGCAGAGGCCCACTTAGAGCTGTGAAAGCCTTGCACAGCTCTTCTCAGCTGTTCCACCCCCCGATTTTGTACATTAGGCCCACAGAGTAATGAAGTTTCCAAAGTGACCACAGCTGTTTTATGTATTAGGTGTTCTACATAGCTCAAAGATGCTGCAAAGTCAGCTTTGAGGCATTGGTTTTGTTCCCCTAGGTCATACAACTTCCATATAGTGGTACCAAATGCATTGCCAGTTTGGTCAAAAGTTTAGCTTTCAAAATTAATGCAGAATAGAATTGTTTGTTCTTTTTCACCATGCTGAAGCCTCCCAAAAGAGCAGTCTCAGACATAACATCATATCTCCATTTTCAGTTTCCAGTTTTTTTTTAAAGGAACCCATCCTCCACCCAAAATTTATGAACACAGCACTTCTGTTCCCACTGCTGACCCTGCAAAGGGCTGATTCAGGATCAGGTGCCAAACACCTGAGAACATCCCTGTAGCAGGTTCTTGCTTCTCTGGAAGATGACAGTAATTGCTGCTCAGGCTGCAAGGCCACCCAGTCAGGAAGGCAAGGTCCTACAGCACATGAATTCCAGCCAGGATCTTGAGGTCCGAGAGCGCTGCTCCAGCAGCTCCCAATATCAGCCCTCTTCACCACACAAAACACAGCCCCACTTTTTCCTTGCAAAGATAGGAAACCAATCATTTACCTAAGCACCATCTGCATCAGAAGAGATACACCAATACCAGTTTTTTTAAGTTATATTTAAGACTAAAATTAAGCTATTTAAAACTTTTTTGTTCAATGACTGAAAATGCTAGGGAAGCTCTCTTCCCAGTTTCATTTCTAACCTTCGACCTTTCCTCAATTACTGTTTCAATTAAATATGATGTATTCAAGTTGAGCATTCAAATAAATGTAGTATTATGAAATACTGGGTTACTCATTATGTTAACCTCATTAGCATGAGATTAATGTAGTGATAGATTGTCATCAGTTAAAGATAGTCCAAACTGAAAATGGAGCACTAAAAAAAGAACTCCCACCACTAATTTAAATAATAAACCAACTTCAGTTTTCTAATGAGTTTAATGTGCTATGAAAGCTTTATCTAGCCTTCAGTTAAACTAAACTGAGTTTCTCTGAGCTCAATTTTAAATACAATTATCCAGTTTCTTATTATCATCAAGCAGATGCCATTACATTCACCTCTTATCTATAGTCATTAATCTCCTTCTCATACACACCACACAACAATGCATCAGCTCTCTGAAACACTAACATGATGGAGGATTATTATCCCCAACTTTGCCCACAGAAAAGAGAATCCTGGAATTCTGATTGACAGAACTAGAAAAAAGGGTTCCTTCTGAAATCAAGAGGGAATGAGTGCTCTTGGTGCAATCCACAAGTTTTCATCTACATCCAGTGATAAATACCTCAATTCAATGTTAACTTACACTAAGCGCTGCCTGGCACTGGCAACAAAGTGGGTGAAGTTCTTCTGCTACGCAGCCACAGAAAACTGCTACCAGAGGCAGAGCACAAGTGTAAACCTTTTTCTAAAGGTAACTTCTCCAAGTAGGTACCTCCAAATAAGAAAATGTAGTTGACACTTCAATTTTAGTCTCACTGCATTCTTGCACACCACCAGTACTTTGTCTCCACTGCTTATTTCTTATTTATACACATTTTCCTGTGTCTAGTTTAACAAGTACTGGTTCCTATTTGTAGTGTGGGATGGCAAAGCTTAAGAGCAGACTGAAATAAACACCTACTAGATGAGATTAAAAATTGCTGGGAAGATCTTCCGAAGATTTGTGGAAAGTTAGTAACCTTAGATGAGCAAAATAAATGGCTACTAATCACTATGAATCATCAGTGAAACCACAGTGCTAAGTACACAGGGGCATTCTTCTCTACAAACTTGCACACGAGCTGCGGCAGCCCACACAACCGAAGGCCAAAGACCTAAGACTGTGACAGCTGATTCAGAGGTAGGCAGGCAAAATCACTGATTCTCCCAATACACGTGAACCAGAAAGCCAGCCACCTTAAAGATTTCTTTAAAAATTTCTGCAGTGTAATCCCACCTAAAACAGCAGCTATTATGACTGAACTTTTCTATGAAATACCATAACTGCAAGTTATGAGCAAAATAGATGTATTTAGCCAGAGATGTATTTAAAACAATAAAATCTTTAAGGAATTTAGTATGTTAATCCCAAAGTTGAAATGTCCCTTCATGAAGAAAGCTAGTCCTAAACCTGCTATGAAGACTTACTGATATCAATCTGCACGGATTCGGAACACTGGAAAATAATTCAACATAAGTCTAATTGGCCTCACTTCAATGCATCCACTGCAGAGGGGCCTCCAAACTCCAGTTGGATACAGTGTCTGATCCACAAGGATTTAACTGACTATAGTCATTATCAGGGCTAGCTTTACAATCCTGAATTTAGCCAAGAGTATCACTTTTTTCTGTTTGGTAAACTGCTTAGAAAGACAGTGCTTCTCAGGACCATAAGAAACTACAATGCAGTTCCCCTCCCTTTGTGGTGCCAGTTACAGAGAAAGTTAGTTTCAGGAAGCTGGCTGAAGCAGCCTAAAGGTACCCTGCCCTACCAGAGAAAACCAAGAACTCCTGCCAGAGCCAGCATCAAGAACCACACACCGCTCTCCCCACTGATTACCGAACAAAGAAACTGCTGGCAACTGGATCTTGGATAATAACTCTGCTAGCCTTGCACTTGCTACATGCATCTCACATGAAAACAGTTTCCATGGTTTCAGAAACAGGAGGAGTAAGGCAAACATTTTCATAGTTGGACTGGTTTCTTCCTCTGGAAGAACTAATGTATTGAAGAGAGCCTGCCAGAGCAACACTTTACTCACTTTTCTTGATGTCTGAATGTTCTGACAAAGCCTACACACCAAATCTAAGCCACTGAGCCGATGATGTACTCACTCTTACAGCAGAGCCCATTTTAAGACTCCATAAAAACATTGCTGCATATCTCATGAAACAGCAAACAGCAATTAAAATGGCTACATGCTATTTATATCTGAGTTACATTCCCCATCAATAAGAGTAGCCAGAAAACAGACAAAGTCTAAGTGTTACAATGTTATATATGTGTAACATTTGCAAAGGTTCTTACCGTCATGATGTTCCTCCAATGCAGTAATAGTAGCTCATGATTGCATAGTACACTGTCAGATGTTTTCCTGGCCTCAGGTAATTAACAGGAGTAGGGGAGCAGTAAAAGGGAAAAGTAATTTTAACGAGATACATCTGTAGGGGAGATGGTTTCTTCCACACACTGACCAGCCAGAAATTACAGCACAAATTCATCACCAATATTGTAGAATTGCTTTAAGGTGAGAAATTCTGCACATAGATGCAAAACCTGAAACTTTTTTTTTATAGCATTCTATTTTTCTGTATTACTCTTTGGCCCAGGAATAGTTCTAATGTCTTTGGTTTTTTAATGAAATGATCTTGATCAAACCTGCCTGATCACAGAATCCTAGTACATTGGAAAAGTACAAACTGGAAACCAACCTCAAATATTCTTACCATGATAGTGGAGCTCCAAAGAAACTAGGGTTTGGGGTCCCCCGCCCAGGAGTCCAATGTAAAACCAAAACTGCATCATTCTCAGAAACCTTGTTTTTAATAATTTTAATAGCCAGGCTGGATAATTCTAGTTTTGATCAATCATTGACAACAAAATTATCAAATGGTCTTCCGCATTCATGTGGCAAAACAGGATGCCACACTGAAGAGCCACAGCAGTGAGCACTGCATCTTGGTGTTGTAGTCAGAGAAAGCAGTTCAAGTTTCCACTTACAGGTTGGTGCTTTGACTCATGTTATTTAATTTGAGGATGCTCAAAAAGGTTCCCCCCAACCACCCAGACACCCCACAGCCATATTATGGACCTTCTCAGAACTGGATGACAGACTATCCTCCCGGGCATGCAAAAACCTTAAGAAAAAATACTACAAAAAAAGAAATTTGAAAAGAAAAACTATACGGTCCTCAGTCACATAACTTCTTTCAAAGAGAATCAGCTTTTTGGAAATTAGGATAAATACAATATTTGTATGTGATTTAAGTGCTACTGCATCAAAAAGCAGAATACAAAACCAGAAGAGAGTCATGCTTCACTGACAAGTGCGTCTGAACAATACGTTTCCTATTCTTTCCCTCCCTGTTCATCCCCCCCCACCCCAACCCCAAATAGAGATAAAGTAATTCTGGCAAGTAACTAAAAAATGCAATTACATCTGAATGATCTTGAAGTAAAATCTTGACCTTAAATGGATTCTCTCAGGCTAGGCATCAGGAAGCTTTTAAGGTGTTCTTGAAGAACTGGTTGTTAGTTTGAATGAGTGTGCGCAACTTTGGAGACACGATCACTGTAAAACATGCATCATTTGTCAATGACATTGTCAAAGTCCCCCAGGTAGCCATAGATCAGTAACTTCCCCTTGGAAGATTTTACCGTGGAAGCTTTAGAAGAACAGAGATAATCATCAAAACTGATGTACTCAAAACTACACATAGCCACAGTGCAAAAAATCCAGGCACTGAAAGAATCTAAGGTAATAGTATCACTCTTCCATTTTGCAATATCCATAATTTGAACACTGCTATAGCCTTCAATTTGTTTTCAGACTGCAGTGGAGTCACACCTCACTACAGGTGCAGCTTCCCCTTTGTGACTGCCTCCCTCTATCAGAGGGAAACCAGCACTGCAGAGACCTAGCCACCTATATGGCAAACTCCTCACCACTATCTTCATCTTGGACAAGATGAAGCATGTTCCTGACACCTGATCTAGGCACCTATAGTAAAGTTTTTAAAAACCCTGTTACTAAAACATACGCATACACTGATTGTTATTCCATGTGGACATCCAAGTGACATTGGTAGACTCGGGGAAACAAGCATGTCAGTAAGCCTGTATGAACATGGCTTAGAGGGAAGGGCAGAAAATCTTGACAGTTTCCTGCTTCCCAAAACATACTACACTACTACTGTACCAAGACAATGGCATTTTTAGGGAAGAAGGAATGTTTGAAGTTACTAATGGTGCGAACGTATGGTATTTGGCCAGTTTGGTTGCAGTTCTCCTTAGCATACCACATTGAAGTTTTATTACTTTAGCATAAATATTTGCATGAGCTTTGTTGCAACCCAAACCTAATTCTGGCTGATGAGAGTTGTGTTTATAGCCCTTCTGTTTGCTTGCTTTCCAAACTGCATATTCCCTTATACCATAGTGCCCATTTAATCTTTAAATTACATGTTTTTTTTAAACCGTTACTGATAAATATTGTCATGAATCACCAAAACTTAGCTTGCTGAGAACTGCTTACTAAAATGTTTTAATAACTAATATTTTCTAAATCTTGCTAAGTGAAAACAACACAAATATCAAGCCACTGTTGGCCACAATTCCAAAAGGGCTTAAAGCATTGATAATCAAAGTCAAACTAGTCAAAAACAAACCAAAATTGATCATAATACCCTTCTGGATACTCAGGAAAAAACATCTTATACCCTCCAAATATTGCTACTATCCCTTATTTGAAAATACAAATATTTATATCTTTCCTTCTTCATCCACAAAGAATAGACTGATGAGCTCAAAATACTACATTGGTTTGGGTTTTTTTTTGTGTGTGGTTTGCGTGATTTTGTTTTTGAAAAGTACCTGCTCTATCTCCCAAATATATCAGCACACTTCCACTTTTGTACATTTCATAACCAAACAGTAGGTTCAGTTAAAAGCCCTCCAAGGCTCCTCAATCTGGTTTCTAGGTAGCTTCAAAAAACAGTACTGAAACATTATCAGTGAAAGGAAATTAATGCAATGTGACCATATGAGTCAGTAGAAAATCCATAGCTTGCATAGGTTTGAGGGCTCTACACAAGTTTGCCTGTATATCTCTGAATGCTAATACAGTAATACACAGATATCTATTTATTCCTTTTCCTTTCCCTTGCAAATAATTCTTGTAATTGAAGGAATTTATCCATTCATCATTTACAACCCAAAATAAGTTTTGATCCTCAGACTTTATGCACAATAGCCAGTTTGTGCTTGGACTAGCAGGGTTTGAGGTTGAATTATTACATCTCTTTACAGCACAACTACTTAAGAGTTGGTTCAATTACTTTATATACATGCACTCATTCACCATGCTGGTTTAGTTGTCTTTATGAAATAACCATTACAAAGGGATTAATTCTGGCACATTATGAGGCTGAGAGGAGTCATGAATATATATTAGCAAACTCAGGGAAATTATTTTCAGGTTTTGTTTTGTTTTTTAAGCAAAAGCAGCAAGTAAAATGGAATAAAGAACATTGTTACATCATCTGAAAAATTGTATGTCTTCATCTCACCATTATAAAAACACACTTTTTTTTAATTAGAACTACTACTACAGCTAACTAAAACCCCTCTCTAACTGAAAAAAATGAATTAACTCCCATTTTCTTAATATCTTTGTAGAGCATGAAGTCTTGCTCATTTTGAAATGGCTATTGTCATTGCTAGGAACAGGCTGCACACAGTAAGGACAAGAGGACAAGCAAGCAGGAGTCCCAGGACTTGGTTAGGCATGAACACTGGGAGATCAGCAAGAGCCCAGGTGTTTTGAATCATGCTTCTCCCCCCACCCAGAAACCAACCGTAGTCACCCCTCCAGCTGTACACCTGACAGTTAAGGGTAGTCTTCCAGAACTGAGAAAATCAAAAAACATCCAGCTGTCAAAAAAATGGATGCAAATCCAAAGTTTTCCTCATTGCAGGTCTAGTCTGGCTATTTACCTGTCTGAACTGATCTTTTAGGAGATCTGGCTCTAGAAAGAGTGATTGTGCAACTTTTCAAACAAAGCAACTTATTTTGCCTGAACACTGGTCCTTCTTAGTACATGCCAAGTGGAAATGAAGATAAAGGTATCTGGTGTCAGAGATGAGCAAACTTTTTCCCCCAGCTACTTGTAATCAGATGGTCCAGCTGAGTGACAAGAAGCTTTGTTTGTGTATCTGGGCATAGGTCAGTAAACTTAAACATTTGGGTCTCGGTACCTAATTCCTGTTGATTTCAATGGAGAACTGGAATCTAAGCACTTTTGAAAAGCATATTAAGTGTCTTTCTACCTTTACATAATACTAGAAAAACCTCACTACCTGTCCATGAAGTCACAACATCAGCAATCAAACTTCACATTCCTTTTAAAGAAATTACTGTCTTTTTAGGACACAGAGTATTTTAGGAGTTCCGAAAAACCTTAAGACATTTTAACAAGTGGCCTCTACGATAACTCATATCTAATTTCAACCATACTATTAACAGTGATACTCTTGATGGAGCATAAATTTACAGCCTAACTCCCAGCAAACCAGGTTATGCAACCTGTGGCTTCAGACTAACTCAACTACAGTTTTTCGGTTCCCCATCTTCCCAGAGGAAGATTTCTAAACCTGGCAAATTTCCCAGGATCACATTTCTGAAAAAAGAGCTAAGTACAGCTCTTGTTTCTGGGCTTAAATTCATTTCTGTCTCAACAGAAAACTCAAAAGCAGACGAACCAAGTCCATCACTTTCTCCCAGACCTGAATTCATTGAGCACCTCATAACCCAACATAAATAATTTACCTTTATTCTCTTACATCATTTATTTAGAAGTACTAATTTTTAAGCATCTAATTCACTAAGGAGTAACACTCAAGACTGTGCATTTAATCCTCACCTTTTTTTGAATATAACCTTTATTCCTGCCCACTAAAGTCAAAGGTGGTTGTTCAGTAACTTATTTCCCCCAACACATTAAAACATGAAGCACTTGAAGTGAAAAAAGCTTTCTACATTAGCAGTAAGCTTTCAGGATATACATTCAATATTTTTTTAATGTAATGAAAAGTACCAAAAGCTCATCACAAGTTACCTAGATTCCACATAGAGCAAATTTATTGCTTCAGTTCCACAGTAAGAACACAGGGTTGCCGAGTTCAGCTGTCTAAAAGAAAATCCAGCAGGAAAGAGCACAGCTTTAGCTCCATCTCTCCAGTGCAGTGCTGATTTTTGGACCCAATACAAAACATCACACATTAAGTTGAATTTTACAAATTTGTAAATGCACATATAAGACTCAGTCAAAACAATTATACATATGCAACTCCTAACACTTCCATGATACTAGATCAATCCCATTTTCAAAAATTGCGCACAAGTATCCAAAACCATCTTGGAAACAAATCGAACTTTGGAGACAACATAGGATTTTTTTTAAAAAATAGGTAGGTAAAAATTCACTAATTCCAAAATTTAACATTTTTTCCCACATCCAAAACTTTACTGAAAGATTAGACACTCAAGACTTGAAAGAGTATAGTATTATGAAGAATCTAAAATATCCCTGTCTGTTTTCAGTCAACAGAACTAGATTTTTACCCTTATAAAAGTTGAAACTTCGGCCTCAAGGAGGACATGATTTCTCTTCAAATACAAAAAATCAGGGAGGGCACTTCAGTGGTTTAATTAACTTGTAATAAACTTCTACCTATTCAAGATAAGCAGCACCATTAACATTACTGGGGAGCCTCACAAGCAAGGATTAATAAGACTACTGCTTGCAATCCCTTATTACTATTTTGACTATGATACCCTAAAAACCCCATCCTTGCATCACAGGAAGCAATGAAACAGACTGGTATCTTGGAAACAAGTGTTCTTCCAAGTTGTCACAAGTGAAAAAGCCTGGCTTTGAGTCAGCAGCTCCTGGCTCCTGCGTTCTGCAACAACAGGCCAGGCACGATGGAGCTCCTGGAGAACCTGCTTGTCACACAGGGTGCTCCGAGCACCTGCCTTCTACAGAACCCAGGCACTTACAGAAGTTGTATGTTCTAAACATTTTTCAGGAGAGGGAAGACAGCTTTATTCACATAAATATAGCAAGACTTCACCCAACAAGTTAACATGTCTGGGAATTAAATCCATCTTCGAATGCTCACTGCTACACCAGCCCTGGACAGTACCAGGGCATGACGGTGACTTACTGCTAGGGATACATGATTGCTATTATTGATCTTTACAGCCAGCAACTGAATCCATCTGTGGATTCTGTACCATCCATCTTGATTTTCCACAACCTCATCCTCCTACCCACAGCTATTAAACTGTCATCTGTGGGTTTATATCCTTTCTGCTTGACAGGCAGAAAAACTTTGCAGCTCTAGTTTTTAAGATGCATTCAAAACTACGCTATTGCATCCTGAAAATTCCATTTCGCTTCACACCGTCTCCTGTTATCTTTGCTATGAGGATGGCAGATTTAATAACTTTCGAGCAGCAGGATATCAGAAATACCAGCATTAGAAATATTTAAATTAGACTTTTGATATGCAATTCTTCACTTCCCATCAAATGTCTTCAAGCTTTTGTTGCCCACTTCAGCAAACAGGATTATTCTAGTCACATTAAGGTGTTTTCTTTGATGTGCAAATAAATGAAAAAGTTCAGATAAGAAAATTCAATATATTGTGTGCTTCACATCAGCAGATCAAACAGATGAAGTAATTTTGTATTGATGGCAGAAAAGTGTCAGACGGCATATTTAAAATTAAATGTAGTAATTGCAGGAAAATGCATGTTAATATGCTGTTGTAACAGCAACAGGAGACTACAGATGAAAGGATAGAAATAAAATTGAAATAGCTCTGCTCTTTATAACTAAGCACAACACCAAAACATACTTTTTATAGGTACAGGACCCCTAGACATATCTAAAATACAGCAAACTGATGTTTCCTTGAGTCAAAACTGTACTATAAGAACCAAGGTAATTTCATCTGCTTACAATATGTACAAAGATAATTATGTCTACTTACAATGATTAAAAAAGTCCTGTTGGCCTACAAAAGTTACTTATGACAACAGCTCATCTTTTCAGGTGGGATATATTTGTTACAGAAAATATCTACAGATGTTATTGGTTTCTGACAAGATCACAAAATTACTACGGGGAGGGGAAGAATTGCCAAAAACCAGAAGAGCAGTCAGGTCAAGAGGTAAATATTTTAACTGGATCCATTTCATAGAATAAGATTATGCTGGACACTGCTTTCCAGAAAGTCACTTTACAATTACTTGAAACTGTTCTGTGAAACAAATGGTTTAAGAACAGTAATCTCACCATCATAGCTAACATTTTTTTCCATTACAATTCAACAGGATTTAGCTAAGCTTGTAGCCTTTATTATTCTAAAGGAGACTAATTTCTATGAAGCCGTACATCCAAATCTTGAGCAGAACTGGCAATCTTTCTGGTGTTTCTCCAGTTCACCCTCTTAACAGCGCCAAGATCTGCCGTTTCTTTTTAAGGAGATGGTAGGGAGCACAACTACAAAGAAGGCTGGAGCACCCACATCTGCAGGTATGCAACTAGGGGAAGCCCCAGCAAGGGTGCATACACTTGTAACTCACACTGCCCAGGCACAGGAGTGCCTGCAACCTCAAAGATTAGTTGCAAAAGGGTGTTTAGAAATGTGTAAAGCTTAAGTCTCTAGTATTCTAGTTCATCCCTTGTATTAGTTGTATTGATCACAAGTATGTATTTCACTGATTGCAGCCAATTAAGCACCATTAATAAATCACTAAATTAAACCCTTTTAATCCTGATTCAGTAAACTACATTAATCATAGCATTTGCCTGCAACAGCTGCCAGCTTAGCAAGTGCAGAAGTGACATCTACATATCAGAATTTATGCAGGTAAGTTGTTTTTCCTTGCACTCATTTGTATGCAACTCCCACTTCAAGGTGCAACTGCCACACAACCCACTATTCAAATTTAGCATGGTCTTTTTTTTTTAAGAAATTCTGCAAAGGCAGAGAAAGAAAAAGGTTCCGTTCCTCAATTTTTACACAAAGAAATGAAAGATAAATGTGGAAGATAGTTTTAAGTAAAATAAAGGTTGAATAAGCTTTTTTTCAACTGCTCCTAGATTGTATTTACCTGAATTTTCCAGCAAGGCAAGACAGCCCAGTAGATAGACATAGAATGGCTGGGGTTGGAAGGGACCCTTAAGGATCACCTAGTTCCAACCCCCCTGCCATGGGCAGGGATGCCACCCACTAGACCAGGTTGCCCAGGGCCCCATCCAACCCGGCCTTGAACACCTCCAGGCATGGGGCATCCACAACTTCTCTATGAGTGGAGTACCTGTATTCTGAACATCAGCTGAAAGGTATCACAGATCAGCTAGTGTAAGTTAGAAACCCTGACTACACTAGAAAAAGCAGAACATCTCTGCAAGTGTCTCACTTTTTGTACTACCACGGTGATTGCTACTGTATAAAACGCAGATTTCTCAGACTCCACTGCCTCCACTAACTGTGATTAAAGAGCTACAATTTCAAAAACTGCTCTGGATTTTCCTCCACACTGCTGAGGTGAGGCACTGATGAAAACTTGCTTATGAGATTGAGCCACTGGATTCATTTTTGTGGAAAAGTTTCATAGGAGCTCATTACCTACATAATTCTACACAATTTCTATGTTAAATGTGTATGTTACATTTGGGAACAGCAGTGAAACCAATTTCTCAGCAAACAAGGTCTGTCTGAATTCCTTAAGACACAGAAGCAGTTTGTCAAAGGACTTAAAGAATTACATCTGTCTCAAAGTTGCACAGAAAACACTGAAGATAAAACATCCTAAGGACTGCTCAAAACAAAGGTTTGTTCATAGAATTCCTGATCTGAGTTTCCTATACTTACCCTGAATGGCAGTTAATCAAAATATTTATGGAAAGAAAAAAGCAAACCAGGAAAAGAAAGGTAGAGTCTTTCTTGAGCCACAAGTAAACACTGAATGGCTTTATTAATGGAAACCCAAAACTGTTTCCTAAAGTAAAGAATGTTGAAAACTGACCACAAAAATCAGGAAAAATGATAGATTCTGTATTATCAACTGGTTTTAATGACTTTGGTATTTTCACTTTTTAGACTCAGACTGTATCAATAATATGCAGCCTCCTGGATCTCCCTGCTGACCTTCCTTTCCTTTATCTAATGGTCCTCATAGTGCTTAAGTTGTTCCAAAGCTTCCACCTTACGGAAAAGCATGGATGACAAGCTTTCTTTCTGTACTGTCATTTGCAGTAGCTGCAGTATTCAAAGTCATCAAGCATGCTTACACAGTAAAGAAGTGATGTTTTTAGCAGCTTCAGTAGTTACTTGGACGTAGTCTCACCTGTTTAACGCTCTTGGCCTCACTCCATTCAGTTATACTGAGAGGAATTTCCTGCAAATATTTGGACCTAAAACTCGTACAATATCTTAAACTATAGACAGATCAATTCATAAGAGTGACAAGAAAGCTGAAAAATAACTTGATGTTCTAAATACTACAAAAGCAGAAAGGATCTGTTGGGACTGCCTTTGACAAAGTATAGAAGATGCTCTCGGAAGTGTTGACAACAAGCAGAGAAGTTACGCATGATTCCTAACACCTCAGGATGAGGTGATCCCCCAGACATTCATTGCAAGAGATAGATCAGAGCAACTAGATCAGTTTGTAATCCTGCTATAAGAATAAGGGATTATTCTTATATACAAATGCATACATCACATGTGGAATAGCAGCATTCACAGGAATACTGAGGGACCTCGCACACCAGTTGCAGGACTGCAGATGCAAGTGTGCACACCACTACAGTAGCAGGGGACTACTAGGCTTGCCAACATACCCTGTGTCTTCCAAAAGGGATTTCCAGGAAATACCAACTGATGACTTGGACTTCTATCTCAAGAAAGTTGGGGAGCCTACAGTAACATATACAATCACTGAACCTATACAGAAACAGCCTGTTTGGAAACAGTTGGTCCAGGTTCCTGCGAAGGGAAGCCCTGGCCCAGCACCCTGCCAAGGTGCTTGAACAGAGGGTGGGTGTCAACCAGGTGGGCAGCCAGCAGACATAATATATCTGGATTTTCAGAAAACCTTTAATAAGGTTTCACAACACAGACTGCTGCAGAAGCTAAGCTGTCATAGGACTGGGGATCTTTACACAAACTAAAAGCTGATTAAAACAGAGGAAGCAAACTAAGAGCTTAACACTCCCTTTTCAGGGCAGAGGAGTCAGGTGTGAGGCCCCCCAGGGATCAGTGCTGCAACCGACTCATTTTATTTACCATCCATGCCACAGAAGAGGAAGAGCTCTGCCAGATCAAGCCTGCTGAGGGTATTAAACTTTTCCAGGTAGACTAATGCCATAACAATGGTGAGGACCTCACTAAGCCACGTGTGTGAGCACAAGATGGCAGACGAGATTCAGGATAGATCAATGCAAGGTTGTGAACAACAGGAAATCATCTAAAGCATGCCTATGTGAAGATTAACTCTGGACCAGCAGACAGCTCTGGATCTTGGTGTCATCACTGACAGTTCTCTGAAATCTTTCAGGCAGTGTGTAGCAGCAGTCAAAAGAGCCAACAAGGGATTGGGCACCACTAGAAAGGATATAGGAAAACAAGAACCCACAGCATGCATTTCTCATCTCCATGTCAAAAAGTCAACAATTTCAGCTGCTTCTTTATGAAAAAACTAGAAAGGTCTTGAACTTTGCTTTCTGAAGAAAAAGCTGAAGGGATATGATACATGTTTCTAATGCCATGAAGACTGTCTATAGTGTAAAGGCAAAACTTATGACCAAAATCCTGCAATACTGGAACTGGGGGGCGGTTCTTAACAGCAGATTTAAGTAGTACACAGCAGGTAGTTGCTTCTGTCAGGTTGCGAAGGCAGGCTCTAATGACAGGTTTAGAAGGTATTCAGACAAATTTAAGGATCACAGATTCATAAGTGTGTATTATACAGGGCTAGACAAGGAAGTAGCTTCTGATGTCCCTAACATCATCATGGACAACAAACAACTTGAGGGAATGGAATGCAGGAAGCGACCAGGGTCTCAGGCTGTCTCTGAATAGCTTCTCCTTCTTCACTGGGCAAGAGAAAATGGGCTAGACAGACCACAAGACTCAAGAGGCCATGGCTTACATTCCATTTATTTGGAGCAAAAGTCAAATCACTCCAATCAAAACAGACTCCTGTCCCTTTTAACCTCAGTTACACAGAACCCTATCTATTCAGCTTATAAGGAAAACAGCAGGCTTCACTTCCAGCCCTTCCGGCATCTGATCCTTATCTGATCATACAATTAGTTTGCATGGTAACAAAAAGCCCAATTCTTAATGCCTGTTTATCTTATTCCTAGACTTCAGCTATAAGCTTATCAAATGCATTTTGGAATCCATTGCTTTTATTTTTTAAAACAGACCTTGCCTCCTTCAAAAGACTACAAATGCTGATTCTGCTGCTGCTGGATAGGGTACACTGGCTTTGGTAATCAAACCCTGCAACAAACAACTTATTGAAGGAATACGAATTATTTAAATTCCTAGATGTAAGACCAAGTAGTTGACTGCTGAAAACACCCACTCAGCAGTCAGACAAGTAAAGAAGCACAGGAAGACTTATAGGAGTCTTCTCTACAGATAGTGAATGTAAAAATGAACTGTGGATCTACTTGTTTTTGTTATAAAGAATTGGATAAAAATCAGTTTGTTCAAATAGTTCACAAGCATTGTCAGGTTGACAAAAAAATTAACACAAGCTCACTTTCAGCATATGTCCTGGTATCCACAGCTGATTCACCTACAGGTAAGCAGTTTTTTTTGATAGCTGCAAGACATTTATAAATTTAATCATTTATATTGTTCTGTCTCATCAGAACTCGATTTAACACTTAACAGCCTGATGTTCTCAGATTTTTCCTCTTTGCTTAAAACCTTGTATTCGCCTCCAGAATATAAGCTGCTCTAAAAGATTGACCAACTTTAAGTGGTTCCTCCACAAAATGACATGTTCAGCAATATTTCTTATGAGTGTAATAGTGAAAGTTAACTGTAGATTTACAGGCAGTCTGTATGCCAGAGTAAAAATCAGATGTTTAAAAATAATAGCAGGAGTAATTCTTATTCTTGACCATCTATGCTATGTTTAAATAGCTTTCAAAAAACACAAATTTTCAAATACTCTTTATACTTTAAAAGACCACAGACAGCCTATCCTAGGTGAAAATGACACCAGTAAAGATTCCATAGAATGAAATTATTTAACTATATTCTAAATACTGACACATACAAAGATTAAAACTCTTCCTTCAAGTCTTTCAACTATCCTTTCCTCTTCCACAGTGAGATTTTCCTTCTCAACTAACAAAGGCTAATCAGCTTTCATCCAACACTGGTATGCCCTCAGAAGGCTTTCCTTGTCTCACTGATTGGCAAATGTATCAAACCCTAATACAGAAAGCCCTGTAAGTTTGCTTTCATTAGAGGTAATGAAAAAATAGTACACAACTGAAAGACCAGAAAGCATTGAAGAAATACTTGCATCACTGACCAATGCCAATACTCATTCATGACTTGTGAATAACAAACTCCCAAAGGAAAGCGAGGAAAAGGTGGAAAGAGCAGAGCTTTTCAGAATGCAGCATGCATTAAACCAATAAAAAGCAATACAACATGAGAGTTCCTGGATCTATTACCTCCATCTAACTCCTTTCATTTAGTCTCATCTCTTGTTTTTCTTTATGGACTTCAGTTCTCCAGAAAGGATCAGATGTACAAGAAAAGGACACAGCAAGTCATCCAGAGGCTTTTGGAAACTCCTGCATACGCAGGTAATCAGGAAAAAGCTGTCAGGAAGTCAACACCTTTAACTCCCCCAGTCTCCAGAAGAACTGCTGCACAGTTGCAGAGAAACATCTGCCACTGTAGCCTTTAGCAAATAAAACTAGGACAAATGTAAGCTAGCAATAAAACAGCGCAATACCTTTGTGAAATCTTCTGATTCAGGATTAGAGACAAGACTAAGAACGGAGGCATGTAACCAATCCTGCTAACGTCTGTCGATCTAGGATCTTTGCAGTAAGAAAGTTTGCTTCAAACAGCACTGTAGGAACCCAACAGCAAGTTCCAGGCCTGCCACCAGTGGGTGTAGGATTCAAAATGCTAGGTAAGGCCATTCAGAAAACAGGAGAATATCACCATCTGTAGCCACACACCTACCATGTACGTTCTTTCCCAGTGCCTTTTTTTTGGCTTCTCTATTTTGTATTCAGAGAATGTATAACTTGGCATAAGAGATTAAATCAGTCACCTGTATCTGCCTGTAAATGACAACTAATAAGGAAATCTAGTTATAACCATTTCTACAGATGACATTACTATCAGCTGCAAATAGTTTTTTGAAACACCACACAGCTGAGAACAGTTTTCTGCTACATGAGTCAACTTCCAGCATCTACAGAAACTGTTTCCATCCAAATGCTGATCATTTTGTAGAAGTTAGACTTAGCTAGCATTAGGGCTACATTACATTAAGACCTGTTAAAAGCGAAGTGCACTGCAGAGATTCACACTCATACATTCCCACCACAGCCTAAAACATATGATTTAGAGGTGGAAGAGTACTGAATGAAATAAAATTAGCAACCTTAAGTGTAGTCCTATAACATTCACAGATGGGAGATACTACTCTAGTTGTGGGGGGATTCTTTTAAATGATTTTAAGTACTGATGTGCAAAGTCTACTTCATTCTACAGTTAAGCTCCTTAAGAGACTGAAAAGACTTCTGTTTCCATTAAGCTAAGACATCCCATTAAGGCATTTAAATAAATACACTTAGCATAATGTTCAAGCTCTAGTGCAAAAATTAAGAGTAAGTGCTGAGGCTGGCTAGTTCTTCAGGTACTTTAATCAGAACCATAGACTGAAGAATCCAGGATTATGAGGAAAATCAAGTTTATCACATCTTGCAGACAATTCTCTGCACATTCTGCTCACTAACTTCATATTTACCTTGTACCTGACATACTGTGTGTGATCATGCTAACGGGAAAGCCTTTGTTATGAAAGGTATTCCAGTAAGTTACATAAGTTTACAGAAATTCTCAGAAATCAGACATTAATACCAGTCTTCCCACCCGCCTCCCCAAAACTTGTGACAGTTACTAAACTTAGATACTGCAAATTTATTAGGGAAAAATATACTTTAAGATATCACAAGCATCCCTGGAAAATTTCAGGTCATTTGAAGTAGAAGACAAATTTGAAATAAAGTATTTATTGTAAGCACAGTTTAAAAAAAGCAATTCTCAATGGATAAAAGACTTGATCAGGTTACATTATGTGAAGTGTTTCTACTGTCTCCAGAAGTGCTTTGTTGCTGTTGAAGAGGCAACCAAGCCACAGTGCAGTTAGAATACAAGGAACACAAGAATTTACATTTTGGTCTTGTGCACTTGACCTCATCTCTAATGATGCATCCTGACTACTCTTATTACTGACAAAACCCCCACAGAAATAGGAAGTGTAAACTCACAAGGGGACCCAACTGGTTCAGAAAACTTATCAAACTGAACTGTAGCTCCAAATGACAAAACTGCAAAATATCAGGATGCAAGTTCTTAAACTTTCAGCTCTTTATAATTTCCATCCATAATTAAGAAACCACATAACAGAGCTGAGTTTCAGTACCATACTGAACATTTTGACATAGAAGTTACATTGATATCCTAAGACACCTTTTACAAAGAAATATTTTTATTTTACACTTATTGAATTCTGTCCTGCTGCAGAGAAAGCTAGCATGGAGATAATCGAAACAATGCTTTCAAGAACACTTCTGGATAATGAAAGAAATTACTTAATAAAGCATTAATAAGCAAAAGCTTACCAAATGATATCAATTTATGTAATAAGAACCCTTTTCAGCCTTGAGCAATTATAGAATATCAAACTGTGCAGTTTGAAATGCAAAGTAAAAAACTGCAACTACTCCAGCAGGACAAAGTTTTTTAATAAAATACAGGTTTACAATATGGTCTCATTTTAGAAAATTCTTTTAAGCAAAAAACTAAATCAGTTCTAGATAGCTATTTCAAAAGCCAAGAGCAGCAGAAAAAATTTACAAAAGAATGCATTAGAGAAGGTATTCCCAAGGTCATTGAAAGTTCTTAACATTGGCAACTGACCACAGAAACTATTGTTAGGCAAAAGATGAAAATCTATTCTTTAAATTATTTTGCCTTCCTAACTTCTGAAATCATTTAAACAGATAATATACTTCAAGTATAAGTAAATGTTTGAGAAGTTAAAAAGTCTTAAATCTCAGTTGAGTTTGTTTTTCACACAAACCCCTTTGTCAAAGCAAACCATCAGTTTAGTACTTAGCAATATAATGAAGTTACTTAAAATATTTACCTTGCAGTTAAAATACTTTCATCATCCATGTAGTTTAGAGAACACTTCCCTAGTCTTTGCTTAGGAACAAAAAGGACTGGGAAATAAGAACCTGCACTTCAGTTCCAGACCCAGAGTGAAAACTTCAGTGGAGAGTTCTCCATTTTTGCAATTTCTGAGGACATTTCATTATACTGAGGAGACAAGTTTCTAACATTCCAACAGACACTTCAGACCTATGGTCTCCTACCCTTCCAAGGGAAGGGCACTACTCATACACTACATAAATAGCTCAGTTGTGGTCCCAGATCTACACTGCAATTTTCCAGGCAAAAACAAGCCAAGAACAACCAAGAAATCTGCCAAGGAGCAGTATCAAAAAACTGAAAAAAATCAGATCCTAAGAGAACAAAATCCCTGTTTAGTGGATAAGACCAATCTCTAAATATGCCCCACTAACTGAAGAGCATATGGGTTATACTGTTTCCCAAACTAACTTGAAAAAACCTTGGTGTTCATTGATTTAAAGCCTTGCTGACAAAGCACTGCATAATACCTAAATTCTTGGTACTATAAACACTGAATTGGTGAAATTTGTTCCAAGCAATTCTTATTGCTCTAAGCAGTTCTGAAATAGTACAAAACAAAGAACCTAAGGAAAGCAAATTCAACAACCAAAAAAGTTACAACAAAAAGATTATTATGGAATCATCCTGTAGGCATAAATAAATTGTCATACTGTCTGTTTTATGTCTTTACCTCAGCTGGAAGTGGCCCCCACCACTATTACAAAATGAGCAAGTTCAAACTAAGCATGTATTTTTCTGTGTAGCTTATTTTCCAACTGTCACTTTCTCACTTGTTTAAATCAAAGCCAACAGGAAAAACATTTTGCATTTGTCACTTGCTTTGACTGAGCATATTTATTATGCCATGTTTTCACTGTACCTGTGCATCCGCCAGCTCGCCTTTAGGTTTTTCTTTTTTCCCCTCATTTAACTTCAGTACTGTGTCCAGCCTTCTAACACTAGAAAACACTACAGAGCCCATTGGTGCTCTTACAGTTAAGGGGATAACTAAATGGAATGCATTTCCAAAGTTTCATGCAGAAGTGTCCCTATGACATCTCTGGAGATATTATTACAAATTACCTAAACAGCTGACAAGCTGGACACTCTCCATCAGCAACAGCCAGGAAGGAATATACAGCATTTGGTCAATCAAGAGTACACACAAATCTGATGGAAAAATTGAAGACTCATGTAACAATCTAAGATTACTGACCTTAATGGGTAGAAGAAAAATCAGTAGCTCTTCATATGAGTACATCATAGAACCACAGAATGGTTTGGGTTGGAAGGGACCCTTAAGGATCATCCAGTTCCAACCCCCCCATCATGGGCAGGGACACTAGATCAGGTTGCCCAGGGCCCCATCCAGCCTGGCCCTGAACACCTCCAGGGATGGGGCACGCACAACTTCTCTGGGCAGCCTGTTCTTGTGCTTCACCACCCTCATGTGAAGAATTTGTTCCTCATACCAAACTAAAACTACCCTCTTTCAGTTTAAAGCCATTACCCCTCATCTTATCACTACACTCCCTGATAAAGAGTCCCTCCCCATCTTTCTTGTAGGCCCCATTTAGGTACTGGAAGGCCCCTATAAGGTCTCCCCAGAGCCTTCTCTTCTCCAGGCTGAACATCCCCAGCTCTCTCAACCTGTCTTCATAAGAGAGGTGCTCCAGCCCTCTGATCAACCTTGTGGCCCTCCTCTGGACTCGCTCCAACAGGTCCATGTCCTTCTTGTGCTTGGGGCCCCAGAGCTGCATGCAGGACTCCAAGTGGGGCCTCATGAGGGCAGAGTAGAGGGGGAGAATCACTTCCCTTGACCTGCTGGTCACACTTCTTTCGATGCGGCCCAGGATATGGTTGGCCTTCTGGGCTACAAGTGCACATTGCCAGCTCATGTTGAGTTTCTCCATCAACCAGCACCCCCCCAAGTCCTTCTCAGGGCTGCTCTCAATCCATTCTCTACACAGCCTGTATTTTTGCTTGCCCTAAACCAGGTGCAGGACCTGGCACTTGGCCTCATTGAACTGCATGAGGTTTGCACAGGCCCACCTCTCAAGCCTGCCAAGGTCCCTCTGGATGGCATCCCTTCCCTCGTGTCAACCACCCCACACAGCTAGGTGTCATCAGCAAACTTGCTGAGGGTGCACTCAATCCCACTGTCCATGTCACCAAAGTTGTTAAAATAGCACCAGACCCAATACCAACCCCTGAGGAACACTACTCATCACTGGTCTCCACCTGGACATTGAGTGTGACCAGATCAGAATTACTCATATAGGGTGGTCTTTCTGTAAGATGTGCTGGCAACAGAAATTCTAAGCCAAAGGGCATGGCTCTAAGCTCATGTCCAAGCCTGAATTTCTCAATTCAGGTATTGGCATGCATTGGGAACATCTACTCAGCAGGTGTTGCCCATGCTGTCCCCTGCTGGCCAAAGTCACCAAGAACCATTCTTACAATGTTTTAATGGAATCAAAATACAGGAAGTTGATTAAAAGCATGTAGGACATGTAGAAACCTTAAAACTCACCCATGGATTTGGAAAAAATTACATTTAAAAAAGAATAAAGAATTTTTAGACGTATCTAGCAACTAGTTTCATCACTTCATGAACACAATAAAGTTGGAATGCACTTCCAGTATATCCTTTGCAATTTATTTCCTAGCCTCCATTCCAATAATTTCTCCATTACTCTTGAAGGCTGACCTTTCAGTGGCATGTTAAAGAACTAACAGTTTAAACAGTAAATATAGCTTTTGTGTAGCAACAGCATTCCTCATTTCCACTGCATTTCTACTTTACACAATATTACCTCTGGCTGTCAACATTTTTAAATTATCTGCTTTCTGCAGGAAATGTTTATAACCACACTAGCCCTTGAGAAATACAAGGCAGCACGTTTCCTGCATTACTTTTCATTGTTATTCCAAATTAAGGTGATATGTCACAATTATATCCCGGAGCATAAACTGTTGCATATGATTAAAATTAGTTTCCAACACTATTTTTCTCCTTTTTGTCCTCTTTTCTTCAATTTCTAAATAACACCACCTTTTTGAGGAACTTGAGGCACAATACAATTAAGTCCCAAAAGTCCTGCAGAACCAAAAATTTCAACTTTATTACACACGCATCTCCAAAAACCTAATCTATATTACACAAAGCACACTGATGTGATTTCATAGCATCAAATTCAAAATAAATGTAACGAATGGAACAGTAAACAATTAAGACGAATGTGTCTACAGAAACGCTAAGTCATGCCACTAAGAAGAGTATCAGGGCTTCCAGTCAGTGTTAGAAACAGAGAGGTCTTTACCATACTGTTCAGAAAGCAGTAGTAGTTTCCCCTCATGAAAGGGATGAGGCATCACTTGTTCTCAGAAAGCAGTAAGTAGACCTAACAATAGAAATGGAGGTAAGTTTAAGATAGGGCCACTACAGTAAAATTGCTCAAAACCATAGGCGTTTTCCTCTCTCCTCCAGCCTGCCAATCAATGTATGCCTTGAGAGGTAAGAGATTTAAGTGTTTGATACGTTTTCCGCTTTGATTTTTTCAATTATTTAGCAAACAAATGTTGTCTGGCCAGTGAACTCTGCCTCAAGAGTCCACAATAGCTCATGACTGAGTACATAATGCAAAAGTGTCTTTGCAGCAACTCTAAAGAAATTACAGACCAGGTGGAAAACCACCTTCTGTATATTCAAAGAACTCTCTCCACAAAAACATTACCAGAACCATGACCAGTTAAGGTGCACTCAACAGAACACCTGCTTCAATGAGTCTTGAAGTGTTTATATCCAGGAATCTTTGGAGAGGAACTTAAACAGCAAAATGCAATTATGCCAGTTCCAACTACAGATGGATGAGAATCTTTGTCAGGTACCCCAAGAACTAAAATATGAATAGCAATTTTCATAGTCATGGGATTCACTGAGAGAAACAGTAGAGGTAAACTGGTATCCCCTGAACTAGCTATCCCCTTTCTGATAGGAGGACCGCAGTTTTCTTGAATCTAGGTGCCTTTTGACTGTTCTCTCAAAAGGTTGTAACAGAAGACTTGCAGTAAGTTTAATGAGGGATAAGTGAATAAAACCAATTACTAACAGCTTCTGAAAATATTCAGTTTTCCATTACTGAACTTGAAGCATGTCCTGAAGGTAGAGGCAGAATGTGGTCAAGAAAAGCAGCTACATCTGCTTCATTGTGTTTTCTTTCTTCTGCATTCTTATTTATTGCCTCCCTCCTCTCCAGACTCCCAAAATAGCACAGGGGAGAAAAGACAGTACAAGAACCATTTTGGATCAGACTGGGTAAGCAGGGTGAGAGAAAGTATCTGGAGAAAGTTGCTAGTTTATGTATACGATCAAAATTTAAGACATTTAATCCTTTTTTTCCTGTTCAATTACTTGTTGCAGTTATCAGCTTCCACTAACAACCCCCTACCACTAACATTTCCTAGTAAATGCAAAGGCTCTTGATAAAACAAATGTATCTTAACAGAAAGACAAAGGCATAGTTAGCACCATTAGATGAAGCTATCTCAGATCCCAGGAGTAAGGTAATCACATCAGGGTATTATCTGCGTTACATGCCACTGCAGAGCACAAACTTTCGCACTTCCCCCACAGTTGTAGTGACTGAAATTCAGCTATGGACACAGTGACCATAGCAAACAAGTGCTTAGACTAATGCAGAACCAAACTGGTACAAACATCAATTGAACCACAGAGCAAAAAAACAAACACACTGAGCAACAGATAGCTTCAGAGAATTCATGATCTGTCAGATGACATCTCATGAAAAGAAATTCTGCCAACTACATTATTCATGATTTATGATTTCCTGGTTTTGTTTTTTTAACCCATAGACCTTAAGGCTGTGGAATCTGAATTAGAGTTAACAATTTTAGGAATCTCTAAGATAACAGCTATGTAACTGATGGAAAATTACCATGATGCCTCAGTTCCTCTTTTCTAAGACATGAGCAACTAAATGAAAATGGAGAACAGTTCTCCTCTACCACCAAGAAAAATAGAAGCATTAAGACAATTTCTCAGATGCAACAATAAAACCTCAGAAGTATCATCTTCTTCCCCCCCATCTTTCTTCCTTAAACAATGCCATTTTGCAAATTTACAATATTATGAGTCCACAGGCTGACGACGAAAAACATGGAGTATGGTTTACATGGCAGCTGTCATTCTCCCCCTTTCCTAGAGTTACCATGCTGAGTTACTAGCCTGCTAGATGAGTTTGGGACACCTGGTCTTTAATTCTTACTTTCTAAATGAAGCCTGATACCTTCCTACTTTAGAGTGCTATGTCTGATGTTACTATGAATGAAGTGAATACAGATATAAGTTTATTCTTCACCCCCTAGTAGTTTTAAAAAAGGAAGCTACTAACTTGAAATGCCCACTTAAGCTATTCCAGTAGTATATGCACTCTTCCAAAAATCCTTTTTAAAGAAAAAGGTCAGAAAAAGATGCTCTGGGAGAAAGGACTGACTTTCACAAGTAATACAAGACTAGGATAGTCTAACCTCTTGAGTAAGATGACCATAATTTTCATAGACTAAGAATTAAAACAGGACATGGCTGGCCTTAATGGAATGCCGTAAAAGCAAGTTTTGACACAGCCAGACTACAGAGATGTGTTTCCATACTTTGATTTAAAAGCTGAAATGAGACAAACTGCCATTGAAATATCCTGTATTTAAGGCCAACATGGCAAACTTCAAAAATATGTAAAAATTTCAGGCAAGCATACTGGGTGACACTAATTTGTGCTGTACAGATAAGTCAGATTTGGACATGAGCTAATGTATGCTCCTACTCCATCCACAAACTGAATGGGATTACTCTTTACTCATGAGTAGAGTCCTGGGAAAGACAAAGTACATGTTACAAGAGATCTGCTGATAGAGTTCAGGAAAGTTAACTGGTGCCCAAATCTCACTTGGAAGCCCCTACCATGATCTTTGTGGCAGCCTTGCTGGCTGATGCTACCTGCAGCACAGGCAAGTGGTTGGTCTCATGAATGTTTACTCTCATTCAGGAGCCTTCAATAATGTTTTAGTAGCCTGGATGAAAATAAGAGAATTGACTAGAGATGAACTTAGTCTAGACTGAAAATAAACTCATGTAAGATGAAGCAGTAAGTTTAAAAAATAAACAGAGGAACAGCTTGTGCATTCTGCCTTCAGTCTCTCCAGTGAACGCCTACAGTGTTTCTCCTGGTGCTTTTCTTCAGGTTACACCTTCCTCCAGATTACTTTCCAGATTCTTTTTTTTCTTACCATGTTATTACGCTTCTCAAAGTGTCAGCCTTCTGCTGGTATACAGCATTGGATATTTATAGGTGATAACAGCACAATTTCTTTAAAGGAACAGAGTTCACATGCCAATAGTTTTTAAAGGATAGTCTTTCATTCATGATGAGCATCAAGAAAGCATTAGAAACCCTATTTTTAAACATGACCTATTATAAACTCCTTCCACTTTGTTCTACTGTATAGAAGTTGGCAGAGGGACTACTCCTGAGAAGTATACATTCAGCTGTATCATGAGAAATCCCGAAATATTTCAACCTGAAACTCACTTCATACTCAACTAAAAGAATGTGTGAAAAGGAGTCTTAAGAGACTACAAAGAAATGTGAAAGGGCACAGAAATGTATACAATGCTACATCTGACACTGGAAGGTCACTTGCATACAGAAAAATATCTGCATGTTACTTGTATTCACTAGACAAACTCGTGCTGCTGGTATTCTAGAAATACAAGCTTCCTCCTTCTAGAAGGCATAACAGTAAGAACATCTCATTGGTAAGAGATAATGAAGCACATTTAATAGGCAGAAAAGCAGAGAAACGTGCTTCATCAAAAAATGCTTTCCTCCACACCGATGTTTTAGACTTCAGTGTACTTAAATATATTATAACCGAACAGCCTCAAATTAGGAGTACAAAAAACATTTAAGGTCTAGGAGGGAACTGATTACAAGAAAATCTCACCCACCCACAGGATCTATTTTCCTTTTCATACTCAAAATGCCTAGCAGTTCTGATAAAGTAACAAACCAGAAACACAGAAAACCCAGCCTCTCTTTAAAGCAAAGACTTGAATGCATTTCTCAATTTCTTGCAAGTACTCTAATCTTCCAGACAGTTGCTTTGATGAAAAGTCTCAGTCTACCATTATATCCTTTTTTGTGAAATCATTCAGAAGGCTCATTGTGGTTCTTGAGTGGAATTCAAACATTTCAAAGCCTTAGTATTCTGACTGGGGAGGGGGGTGTTGCTTGTTTGTTATGAGAATTCTTGTTTTAAAGGCAGCCTTCAACTTATTAATCCTTGCCTGTATATTAAATTACATAGTTCCAACAAAAACCCAGTAAGGTCCTATACAGATACCCAGGATAAAACAGACGAGATCCCTGGCATTTGTTTCCAGTAGAAACAAATGTTTCCACTGTTTCCATACATCACACACAGCAAGCACTTACTACAGTCAGAAACTGCTTGCTTCCTTTCAATAGCAAACTTGGTTGTAGTCATTTGACTTGCATCTCTGAAGCCAAGCATATCCCTACATTGGGGTTCCACATCAAATGCACAACCAAAACCACTCAAGAGATTCGGTCACACTTAAACATCCTCACTTCAGTATTAAAGCTTTGCCAAGTTTAAAAGATAGTTCAACATACTTTGACAATTTTGTGGAAGTTGGGAGGTACATTCTAAGAAAAGTCACCACACAGCTACCTGTATGTATTGCTCAGGTAAGACTACCTCAGCTCCCTTCCACTAGATGATTCTGGTATGCTCTGGGAAAACAAAGCACAGGTAGTTATGAGGGAGGCTCAACCAAAAGCTTTTGCATTCCTCTGTCCTGTTCTAAGGCTTGAAGTATGCCAGGAAAAGAAAGAGAAAGATGAACTCTTTTACAGCTTTACATCCTTGTGATATACAAGGAACAGAAACCAGGTGATGGTAAACCACATTAACATCAGGTGAGCACAAAGTCAAAGTCTAGCAACCAATGCAGCCATTGGCAGCTTCTGTCAACCATCCAGATTAGAAAGCCACAAAAGCATGAAAGCAGCAAACTTCTTCCTTTGAGTCCACAGTGCTGGTTATAACTGAACCACAAGCCTTAACTGAGAGAAGCTTACTAGAATAAAAATTGCTATCTGCTTTGCTCATCCTACTAAGAACATCTGGGATTTTAAGTCAGCAATTACTGTGGTTGTATCCTGGCAACTCCTGCACTTCTGGATTCCCTTGTGGCAATGCTTGGGTAGTTCTCAACACAGCCACTTCTGATTCCAAAGGTAACAGGTTTTCTGGACCTTTGATTTCATTCAATATAGCTGCTCCATCTTACACCTAACTTGAACACAGGGTCACAATTTTCCATTATCATACACAATATTGCAACTAAGCTTCTGAACTGTTCATGTGGCCATACACAACTCAACCCATCCATTCCTAAAAAATTTGGCTCAGGCAGCACTTCACAGGAGATTATGACAAAATCCTTCCATAAAGGTAGTTTGGAGTGTTTGGGAATTCATATTTGGTTCAGATGCAATATTTCAAAGGAAACTAATTACTGTGTGAAATACTGAGAAGCAGATAGTTCACTTGTTTTTATTGTTGACAAATTAGAAATACTCAGTTTTCTTAAAAATTACTTCAAAAGGAATTATTTCAATTTACAGTCAAACACACTTATTACTCAACACTTACCAAAAATGCATGCAATAGTTACATGAAAGGATAAGATCTCCATGCTAACAGAACATAGATCTACCTATTCTCAAAAAATAAAACCCTGTCTGAAAAATTAGAGTTAACTGACATTTTACTGATGCTTTCTAGAATTTAATGAAAACAAGCTGAACAAAGTTGCAGTATTAATGAAACATCTAGAAAACACTTATCAGGTCTTTCGTCTGAGTAATATCTGAAATAAGAGTATTAATATCTTCTAAGCTACCATCGTTATCAACTAAGGGCTAGTTTAGATCATACTGGAAGCAGTTTATCTTCTCCCTCTGAAAATATCAAAAAGGAAATCACATACTTTTCCTTTGTGCTTCTAAACAAACTAATTACTGTTCCTCACAATGATGAGTACTAATTATATACAATGGCTTTTCAGAGGATAGGCACTTTTCAACTGTTTTTGGCATACAAAATCCTGCTTGTTCCTCTTCCATCTGATGTCTACACTTGAATATTCAAAACAATGCCAAGCTGGAAATAACAGGTAAGAATTTCCTTTCCAAAGAAAGTTCTCCTTCCACAAAGCCTTAAAAACATACCCTTTTCAGAGACCACCCCTCCAGTTTGTGACTATTATCCCTTATTTCTTTGTGACAGACTATGGATAGAAATACAGAGCACTATCACACCGTATGAGCTCAGTTCTATGTACAGGATGACTTATCCCTTCAAAAACATTTGGCCAATATACTGAGCAGCTTAGTCGCTTCAGCAGCTGGAAGTGTCACTACTCTGTACTTACAGAGATAAATCAGCCATTTACTCTGAATTCACGTGTTCAATACCTATATCTCCCACTGATTTTGCACTCTTCTCCTCAATGATCCAAAGCATGGAGTTTTGCTATGTCAAGAGAAAATAGCAAACAATCACTAATCTCATTCTCTACTAAAGCAAAAAAACACATTGCCCTCCTCTCCCCAGTAAATGCAACAGAAAAATTAGCTGATAAAGAATATATGCTTTACTGTGGTTATACAAAAAAATATTCACAGAAATAAAGTAGTGCAATGCATGACACTAAGATTAAGTACCACTGCAACACAAGTAACAGCAAAACCAACCCTTTTAATTAACATAACTGGTTGCATTATTTTGAAATAAAGACCAAAAGGATATTACAGCAATTATACTGACATTCAGATTTTACATATGCTAATAATTCATAGCAGATTCTTCAAGTACTTGAAATTAATGTTGATATTTTATACAATAAACAGAACTTGCAATTGACTACAGCACAAAGCACCATTGTATTTTAAGTATTCCACAGGGACCATTACTACTACATCTGAATACTTAAATGATATGAATGCACCTCTCCTCATAAGAAACCTCCAAAAAATAAAGATGATTATTCCAAACTTGGACAGAGAAAGCACAGCAACAAAAATAAAACTACTTATCAAAAAGGATTTACCAATCTACTTATCACCAAAATAGAGGTGGTAGCCTGTAGACTTTTAAGGTTCCTCACAAAATGGCTGAGGTTAGAAAAGACCTCTGGAGATTGCCTAGTCCAATGCACTGCTCAGAGCATAGGCAAGCAAGGCAGGGTGCCCAGGATAACAGCCGAAGTGTAAGAATCTCCTCCAAGAATTAAGACACCCTTTTTCCCCCCACAACGGTGCATGTGTTACTGGTCCATCATCAACTTGGGGTTCACCAGCACCCCCACACAGCCTTATACCCTTTGTCCAAGACTGCTTTGCAGCCTGTCTACCTCCAGCCTATGCTCAGGCCTCAGGTTATGCCTTGCCAGGCACAGGGATCCATGCTTCCTGTTTAACTTCAGAGACTTCCCACACCCCATTACTCCAGTCTGGGAAAGCTCCTCTGGAAGCTGCACAACCATCTGGTTGATCCATCAACCATTCCTCCCACCCTGAGGGTAACCTGCAAGCTTGTTGAGCATGCACTCTGTGCCTAACAGCTCATTAAGCAGGATATTAAGTAATACTAGATCCAGTATCAACCCCCTGAAGTATCCTGCTAGGGACTGGCTTCAGACAGACCCCTCCCAGCCCACTCTCTGGACCCCTCCATCCAGTCCACACTCCATCAGTTTGTCAATCATGGTGTCACAAGGGAACAGTGCTGAAACCCTTACTGAAGTCATAAGCAATGCTCTACCCTCACTCACCAAGCCAGCCATCTAATTACAGTAACCTACCACAGCTTCATCAGGTATGATTTCCCTAGCTGCCACCCTCTGGGATCCTGAACTCCATCTTACGGTCACCACAGCCAAGACTGCCCACAGTCTCCACATCCCCAACCAGTCCTTCCTGTTTTTAAGTACCAGCTCCAGAAGAACATATCTCACCATCAATCCCTCCATCACCAGTGTCAGGAAGTTACCATACACTCCAGGAGCCTCATTCATTGCTTGTGCCTTGCTGTATTGTCCCCTCTGACAGGTATCAGGGTGGTTCAAGTCCCCCATGACAACCAGATCCTGCGAACACAAGGCTTCTAGTTGTCTGAAGGCCTCACCTAATAGTTATTCCTAACCAGGCAGTCTTGCTTAAGCCAGATTTTACTTATGAAAATATGAAAGTTTATACATACATTCAAAAAGAATAGGGAAATTGGAAAATGAGATTGGAAAAGAAAAACAGACTTCAAGGGTTAAAAGATACAGCTGATCAGTAGTGTTTTTGTAGGCAAAATTCAGCAGTCTTGTTTGTCCACCTGTGTCCCTCCCCCACCCACCCATTACCTGTTTTGGCTAAGGTCACAGTAGCCCAGGGTTAAAGGTTCAGATTACTTTGTGACATATTAAGGTACATCTTGCTGCATGCAGAGATTTTTCTAAATTGTTTCAACTTTGAAATACAAAGGTGGTGCCTAAAATCACCTACCTTCTCACTGTTCTAGTTGGTTGGGGTTTTTTGGCCTTTAATTCAATTTCTGATACAGCCAAATAGTTCATAGATTGCAAGGCTTATACGCTGCTTATTTACCATGGTCTTAGCAAAATACCACCATGCTTTTCCTTTTCTCCCTTCATGTTGTTAACACTAGCAAAATCTGTAGAACAGGCTGAGATTGATACTGTCATTTTTGTGTATGTCTGTCTTATGGATTCCAAACTGGATGATCTTTGGAAGCTCAAAGAACTTCTAGCTTTCATTATGAAGGGGAAGCCCATTTTTACACCACAAATTTCTTAACTGCAACCTTTTCAACTGAATGAAGAGATTATGAACCACAGCTAGACTTGGATACAACCGTATGGAAGTTTGTTGAACTGTAGCTGTTTGCATAAGGACTTAGTTTGGCCATGTATCTAAAATGACTATGCTACTACAGAACTAAATCTGTAAGGAAATATTTGAGGCAAATATATTAAACAACTTTTAATGCTCTATTGACTATTTAAGCAGAACCTTGCTGCTTTGGGATTTTTATTACTCAGTTTTCTTCAAGAGATAATGGAAGTTTCCAGGTAAGAAGGTGATTACGCATAATTAACTAGCAACCATCCTCCTGCATAATATTGCTGGGTAATGTACTATTCCTATGCACTTAAATGCATGAGAACAAGAAATCTAAGTTCTCCTGGAAAATGGAATTTTGCTTCTATTATTTATTTCCCCTTGCTTCACTGGCACACAGCAGGCAAAGCTTTTGAAAATCAGGAAAGGAAACTTGATTCAGCCATAATGCATGCCACTGTTGACCCTTCTCATTCCACAAACAGCTACCATACATCCACAGTTTTATTTAAGTGTGCTTCATGCACTCTAACATAAATATCAATAGTCTTAGCCTTGAGATCTAAAAAAATGAAACATTAGGATAACCAGAATCAATACTGGAAGTAGCTGGGGAAAGAAGTGGCATGAGCAAAGCATAAAAAGCCATGATCTGAATAAGGACAGTCAAAATGCACCTTTGCCAACAGAAAACAGATCGCCAGCCATTTCAGAGTTTGTAGTTATTTCCAAACTGAACTGTCTCCCCATTATATCCTAGTGAAAACCTGAAGTGGTCAATAGATATTACAAAAAGGAAGAAAACTCCATAAAATTGTGGTCACTAATTCATGCATTTAGGACAAATGTGTACGAGCATTAGAAAGCTTTTTGTATTGTCTACAACATTACATAAAAGGATGAAGCAATAATTGGTAAAAATGATGAAAACCCGTTTTCAATACATTAACCAAAGAGAACCGAATGAGGATTAAACAAGCTAAATTCAACCTACTGCCTAGCAAAAAACAAGAGTTAAGTCTAAATAGTTTACGAATAGCAACTCACTCTTCCCATGAGAACAGTAATTATATGGAAACACCAAAGCTAAAGATTTGCAAAATGAATGCTTGTACATTGACATCCTCAGATGAGCACTATGCATGTCTGAATCTTTAATGTCTATTCAACTGTTCCAAGCCAACTGGTACCAAAATCTTATTTAAAACTGTTTGAATTATACAAACCATTTCACTAGTAGTTTTTCCCTAATTTAGCTTAAATAAGCACACATTTTACAGGTTACATAAATATGCTTTTACATACACATGCACAAATCTTCCAGTTAGTTCAACAGTTCCACTGTATATAGTACACAAAGCATACACTCATGTTAATGTATTAACAAGAACTACCTGACTTCCTGTCAGAATGTTTACACAATATCAGGAAATCACATTTAAAAATTGCAGAGAAATATCATTGAAAGAGCCCCTATAAATTTCCTCAGTTCAACATAATCCACCACCTCTCTTCTCTACCCCCCAAAGAAAACATTCCAATGCAACAGAACTGTCAAAAGCTACTAGACAAAGTTATTTGCAATTGACATGGTATGGGATTTACTTGAAGGTAAAGACTAAAAGTAGAAACATTCTACCTTTCTCATGGGAACATAATTGATTACACATGCTCACAGGCTAGGCTACAAATGAAGCTGCAGTTAGAAGCTTTAAAAAATTGCAGGTCCCTTGAGAAACTGATCTCCTAACCAAACAAATGAATATAATCAGACTGCTACTGCTATAGTTACAACCAATTCAAGTATTGTGGTTTCTTTTCAGATTATAGGATGCCTCTAATATACAGTAAAACAATATTGAACCAAAACAGCAAATTTTCCTCTAAGCAGTAAATAATTTGAGCTAATAGATCTGGTTATTACACAATGGTTTTTCATTGAATTTCTTTAGTGAATTTGAATACAGGTGTTTGTTTCTATCAATACTTTCTACTTTGAGCTTCACATCTGAACAAGGCAAGAGCATAATTGCTGCTGGAACATTTTACATCCATGTGTACCACAGCACCACAGTGACTTGAATCTATCCAGTGTTTAAGAGTCAGCAAAAGGTTCCACACTTATTAATAAGTTTCAGACTGCAGTTCTGCTGCAAGTGAGTTGTAGGTGGTAAAACTGATGGTAGAGTATCTGCTCCTTTTGAAAAATAGCTTTAGTCACTGTTTTGCTGCTCTTCTATCACTTTTCCACCTGTCACATTCTGAAATGCAGTTGAATGAGA
Organism: Chauna torquata; assembly: GCA_013399475.1. NCBI lineage: Eukaryota > Metazoa > Chordata > Aves > Anseriformes > Anhimidae > Chauna > Chauna torquata. The sequence goes on along the minus strand of VXAL01005367.1, from coordinate 31,218 downwards.
GATGTCTGACTTGGTTTGTATCCTCAGAGCAAGAGTCGATCAATTCTTATGATTGTGATTGGTAGCTTGAAAACAATTTATGTAATTGAATATTTGTGTGTTCCCCCCATTCTTTACTGCATCCAGTTAAAGAATTAAAATGAAACTGTTTAAATACCTGAAGCTATTGCATAGTTGTCATGTTTTTCCACTTTCCCTTTAAAAATGGAAAAGGTCTTTTCAAAGAGCCTGCAACAGGAACACGCATATCTCTCAGCTGACCCCACCAGTACTGCCTTCAACAAGTTTACCAACTTTTGAATTAACTACTACACTAGTGACAGACTACTGGAAAATTGTGGTTCTGTGAGCAAGGTATGAACTTGATTTTTGTTACTGATTATGTAGTTGAAGTAACTGATGTTTAAGATTCCAAATGCAGATAGAATGTGTTGGGGAAGACTTAAGATGAACATAAAAATTCATAACTTGACACAAAGTCAACTACTTCACAAAAAGACAGATGTTTTCACTTCAGCTAATTAACATGGCTGCAACTACTTCACAAAATCCTTGTGAAACAGGGCTGGTCTAGCAGTTTTCAACACAATGACTTGGGTAACTTAAAAATGGAAGTTTCCATGTGGATATGTGAGGCTGGAGTTTCACAGGTCATAAAAGAGATTGGAAGGGTTCTTAGGAAGTTTCCTAGTCCAGCTTTCTGCTCCAACCAGTGTCAGCCCTGGAATCAGCCCAGGTTGCTTAGGGCTTTGTCCTGTGGGCTCTTTGAAACTCACAAGGATGGAGCCTGCACAAGTTCCCCAAACAACCTGTTCCACTAGCTACCTATTCTCATAGGAAAAAAACTATCCTTATATACAGCCTGAACCTTCTTGCTTTGACTGGCCTGCTCTTTGTCCTCCCAGTGTGTACCACTGAAGAGCCTGGTTTCATCATCTTGAAAGCTTCCCTCTAGGTACAAGATAGCTTAGATCCCCCTCAAAGATCCCTGTAGGCTGAGCAATCCCTCTTCTGCCAGTGTTCCTGTGCATTTGCCCTGAAACAACAACAAAAACCCACAGAAAACATCTAAGGTGCTCTCCATTGAACTTGCACTAGTTGTCCAGTGTCTCTTGTGCACTGGAAGGCCTGAAACCGCATGCTATATACTCACGTGCACATCCCAAGGCAGGGGGAATCATTTCTCTTGATATGGCCCTGTAAGAACAGCACAGGCTGCTGCTATTCTAGCTGCTGGGGCACACTAGTGGCTGATGCTTCACTTGCTGTCTATCCAGACAACCAAGTATTCTTCATTAGAGCTGCTCCCCAGCCAGTCAGGCCCCAGCCTGGCCTGCTGCAAAGGCAGGATTCTGCATGTCCTTGTTAAGTTTCATAAGGTTCCTCTCAGCCCACTCTTGGGGATTGTCTAGGTCTGACACACCAAATGGTACCCCCAGGTTAGCATCATCTGCAAACTTGGTGTACTGTTTCCTTGAAGGAACTAATAAAGATGTTCAATGAGATAGGTACTGGGAGAAGCCTTTGCAGTACTGCATTTGTTAGTGGCCTGTGGTAGAACACAGCCCATTAACTATTCTCTGGGGCTGACTATCCAACCAATTTTTTTTTTTTACTCAGCTAGCAGATGATCCATCCAGACAACATCCCAGCTTGGACAGAAAAATACTGTGGGGAAGCTTCCAAAAGCATTGCTAAAGTTAAAGGAAAAAACATCCAATTCTCTCCATTCAAAAATGTGATTTTATCCTAGAAGGCAAGGAGGTTGTCCAGGCATGATTTTTCCCCATGGACAATCCATGCTATTTCCACTCACTTTCTCCTTTGTGTCCACAAATCTTTTTCAGAAGACCTTGCTCAGTGCTTTTTCCCAGCCTTCAAGGGTTGGGAGATTAAGTTACTTGGAAAGATTGTGCAGGTTACTTCAACATAAAAATAGATCTTTGGTGATAAACTCCTGGAACAGAACAAGCCATAATCTTTCCTTTACCTTTCCAGACTGCAGTTTTGGGCTAAGTAGTCACAGATTACTTAAGACAAACCATTTTAGGGCATGAAGCAAAAATAAGAAATGTTTTGCCCAGAAATCTCTTAACTGTCACAGCAGCTTGTTAGAGTGCATTGACTAGACTTGGCTTAGAAAGAAAATGTGTTCAGTCCTTCAGGTGTAGGTATCCAAATCCTTGGCTCCCAAATGTATTGCTTATTTTCAGAAACACAACCCCAGTGATTTCCAAGACTTATTGGATTAAAACTATGAAACTAAGTCCCATGGTATCTGGAAATAGATCTAGTTTTGTGAGGAAGCTAGGAAGCTTTGAAGTCCTGTCCACAAAATGGAAGCAATAAAATGCATCTATTCTTATTCAGTGTCAACTGTTTGTAGTCACTAAACATTACAAACAGTTTTTGCTCCGATTTTTTTCAGATTATAGTGATATTTACATAGCATTGTAATGTTTGACTTTAAAATCATTAGACTGAGACAGGAAGAAAAAAGGGAAAGTGTTTCAAGCAGCTTACAGGTAACCCCTAAAGCTCAAAAGAGAAGGAAGGAGTACAATAAAGAACAGTTGCAGAGTAACTGTTAACACTGGATTGTTCATTGTAACAGATGGGTTTTGAAGAGAGCAGGGAGTGAGGGGCTACTGGCATTTTATTTCGCAGTTTAGAATTAAGGCCTAGATGGTGTATGGCCAGTTTTAAGACTGTCCAAGGTCATTCACATGAATAATAAATAAGTTTGTTCTTTCCTGGTTTATACTGGTTGATCAATGGAGAATAAGGATAATCCCTATGATTTGGGGTATGGGAATGTAAGTTCTCTAAAGAGACAAGAAAAAGCAAAATAGCCTGGTTATGAGTTTCTTTTTTTTACACTCTTCAAGAACATGATCACTGGCATAATTATGCTTCCTGTATTCTTTTTTATATATTCCAATCTTTATCCAGTGGTATTCCAGCGTTCCTTTAAAGAACAAAGCTAGCCTGCTAGCCTACAGCAAACATTCAAAATTTGTCTCATCTTCATCTAACTGGTTTTTCTTTTCCTCTTTTCTACACCCCCTTTTTGTTGTCCTTCTTTCTGTACTCCTCCAGTTCTTTTCCAGGAAAAATGCACTCATCATTTACCCTTGACCCCTTTTTCAAAGCAACTCCAAATGACAGGTATGAGGCACTACTTGAGACATTATCACTGGACCCTTGTGGTAACCCCATAATGGCAGAGAGTTGTGCCATGATCATGTTTAGAAATCTAAGATGAGAATGGTCCTAGCAAAACAAATAATTTCCAAGACATTAATCTCAATGAAAGGAAAGGCTTGCCTCACGTTTTTGGCAACAAGGTGTTAATAAAAAGAACAAAAAGCGATTCCATTACAAGACTGCTTGTGGTATATTTTTGTTAACTTGCATTCCTTAAAGTACTCCTCATTCTTTGTTAATACCGAGTAGAAAATACACAGCATTTACTAGTTGTTTATGCTGGACACAATCCTACAGAAGTGATTCACTTTGGCTTAATACTTGAGTTTTTTTCCTTTTCTTAGTTGTCCTGACAGCAGTTCTCAGAACAAAAGCCAGCTAATTCTCACACTTAACTGGCAACCCGAAACAAAACGGAAAAGTCTATTTGATATTAGTGTTATTCTTAAAACAGCAAAATGACACTGAATCATGAAAAATACATTCCATAAGATGTGGCAAAAAATTACAAATCATGTAATTAATATGTCCAACTATTAGCTTTGACCTAGAAAATTTGAAGTGATCAGCAGGATCTTAAAGCCTGTGCTTTCAGTAGGTATTTTTGAATACAGATGAAGATTTTTAAAGTTTATTTAGGAAAAGCAAATTAAAATAATTGTTACTCAACTGGAAAGATTTAGCACAGTAAGTCATGTACAAACTACTCGTTTCTTTGAAATCTTGCCTTTCTTGTTCTCTTGTTCTATGTCAGGGAGGAAAAATAAGACCCTAGATTTCACATAGCTTATAAATTCACTATTTTACTGAAATTGCCACAAAGTAAAATCTCTTCCAAGTAACACTGTTTCAAGTACTTAACTTTCTCCAGAGGTGTTCCAGTTGAATTCATGTTGTGGTTAGCCACTTTATATTTTTAGAATATAGTGCAGAACCCAGCTATTGATCTTGTGGGTACAATCTGCATTATAAAGGAGGTTTCCTCCTACTGTTAATAAAGCTCTAACTAAAATTATTACATATGCATGAAGACTTGCATGCTTTTTACCACTCTGGGATGTTTTCACCATCTCAGGAACAAGCAGTACTCCAACCTCAAACATCGACCTCTTATGCAAGTTTTGAATGCAGTTGGTATCCGTATGTATAGTCTCTTCTGTCAGAATACAGCAAGGGACACCTAACCTAGCCAAGGACTTTAGAGAATCTGCATTTATATTAACTTTCAAAAATAATTTATCCTACTAGCATTCAAGCAGTCTCCAACACTGTTTAGTTGCTTTTGAAAATACATTATCATGTCTTGGTACAACAGATCAACAGCAACCATCTGAACAGTCACCTATCTCTATGCATTTTAACAGCAAACTTCTGATCAAATTAGAAGAATGAGCACTGCCATGTCACATATGAAAGGAAGGGATATCTAATTTTAAAGCTTTCAGGAAGAGCATCAGAAAGTTAACTTCCTCCACTCTCTTCCTGTACAGGAAGAGAAGCCCCTAGTACAGCAGCCTAACCCTTTCAGTCACAAAAGCATCAGTTAAACTGAATGCAGGCAGCAGCTTCAGTTGCTTAAGCTGTTAGTCATTACTGATACAGCTTTCTCTGGTCAAAAACATACCAAGACAATTTACTGAAACAGAAGAACAAATAAAAGACCTTGTTGATTAGATAGACAGAAAGTTACAAGTGTGAAATCCAGGAGTTAACCACAAAGGGAGATGTGTAAAATAGTCTTCTTGCAGAAGTAGCATACTATATTCTCCAAACAAAGGGCACTCAGCAAACACAAGCAGCTTAAACTCATCAAGACAGCCTTCACAGAAAGCCTACTCACCAACTGATAATGTACCATAACAATTAAAGCATAACACCAGATTCCAATTCAGATCAATATATTTTTGTTCCTGTGCTCTAACAAACACAGAGGGCATTGGTGACAATTCTATTACATCTAAGTTTATGACAGAGCTAGCAAGGAAAACATGGTAGAAACAATACATCAGAACAAAGCACTGCTTTTGATGGGCAATTCTAACATGCAAATAGAATTGAACAAATGACGAACTGGCAAGGCAGCCAGAGAACATGAGCTAAGGATCTCCTACAAAACAGGGAATTCAGCTGGCACCTGATAGCCAGCTTGGTTTTGAAAGTCCTTCCTTCCTCCACAAAACAATCAATCAGGCCAACTAGCAAAACAGATATAGACCAGCCAGATCTTCTCCAATTTGGTATTCAAGAGCATTATCCAAGATGCACACTTCACTAACCAAGTGTTTGCTACCATCACAACTGAAATTAATATTTAGAAAGATCACCTTTAAGGTAAGTGCAACAAAATAACACTCAAAGTAAGAACAAGTTGCATTTCAGGTAACACTTAAGAGCAAAGTGAATCAAGCATCACATGTTTAACAGCAAACACCAAATCCTCTGTCAACCTCAGATGTATTTGTACACCCTTATAATAAGACAGACATGTTCTGTTAAGGCTCCTCTCAAGAAAATGCCTGCAAGATGCCATTATGAGAAAAACCAACCCTCTTCCTGAGAAATAAGCATGCTGGGATGCCTCTCTGAAGCACTCACACTAGTGCACACAGCACAGGGAATAACCATGAGGCATTCTAGATGCGTGCACCTGTGAGACTATGATCTTGCCAGAATCAGAGACACTGTGCTCACGAGACTGGAGTGCTGCAATGGACATATTCAGGCTCTACAGGAAGGATAGGCCAGGAAGACAAGAAGGTAAAGTTGCTTCTCATGCTAGAAAAGCAGATGGTGTAAGTGGAACTCTGCCTGGGGATGGATGAGCCAACTGAGAGCTTACAGGTGAGGATTAAAAAGACAGGTAAGGGTCACATTGTAGAGGGAGCCTGCTATACACCACCTAATCAGAAAGAACAAGTGGTAGAAGCCCTCTACAGAGGGAATAGGAGCAGCCTCATGTTCACACATCCTCATAGAGGACTACAACCACCCTGATATCTGCTAGAGGTACAACAAAAACTCAAGAGCAATCCAGGAGGTTCCTGCAGAACTGATGACAATGTCCTGACTCAAGTGACAGAAGCCAATATAGAGCAGTTCTCTGCCAGGCCTCTCACCAGTGGCAGGCTTGTTGTGGATGTGAAGGTCACAGGCAGTCTTGGCTGCAAGACTGTACAATGGTAGAGTCCAGGACCCTGAGAGTAGAAAGCAAAGCAGAATGCAAGATAAAACTGGACTTGAAGAAAGCAGACTCTAGCCTCTTTAAGGATCTGCTTGTTAGAATCCTGTGGAATAAGGCCTTGGAGGGAAGTAGTGCCCACAAAATCTGGCTAATCTTCAAGGATCATCTCCAAACTCAATAGCTGTCCATCCCAATAAACAGAAAAAGTCAGGCAAGAGTATCAGGAGGCCTGCATGAATGGACAAGCTCTTGGTCAAACAAGATGGCTTCTGGAAGGCAGAAGCTGTGACAAGTAACCCAGGAAGAACAGAAACACCGTTCCAGCATGCAGACAGCTAGCAAAGCCAAAGCCCAATTGGAATTGAATCTGGCTAAGTTATGTCAAAGACAACAAGGCCTTCCAGTAGTACATAAGTGACAAAAGGAAGACTAGGGAAAGTGTGGGCCCACTGCTGAATGAGGCAGGGGCTCTGGTGACATACAACACAGGAAAGACTGAGATGCTGAATACCTTCATCTCAGTCTTCATTGCAAGAACAGCCTTCAGGAATCCCAAGCCCCAAAGACCAGCAAGCTGGAGCAAAGACAACATACACTTAGTAGAAGAGGATGAACTCAGAATACTTAAGTCCACAGTCCTTGATGGGATGTACCCACAAGTGCTGAGGGAGATGACACCTACAGACAGAGGCCACCCTCAATCTTTGAATGATCACAGCAACTACTGAGAGAAGTGCCCATAAAGAAGCATCCAACAGGGCAAAGCAAATGTCACTATCTTCAGAAAGGGCAAGGAAGACAACCCAGGGAATTACAAGCCATTCAGCCCAACCTTGATCCCTGGGAAGGTGACCCTAGGAACCATTCCCAGGCACACAAAGAACAAGATGATAGTGAGTAGCCAGCAACACTGCCTTGCAAAGGCAGCCAACAGCCTCCTGGGTTGCATTAAGAGTAGTGTTGCCAGCAGGCTGAGGGAAGTGATCCTTCTCATCTACTACTCAACACTGGTGGTGAGGCCACATCTGGAGTGCTGGGTCCAGTTCTCAGCTCCCCACTACAACAGAGATGGGGCCACTGGAGAGAGCTCAAAGGGACTGGAACCATTTCTGCCACAAGGAAAGGCTGAGAGTGCTGGACTGTTCAGCCTGCAGAAGAGGCTCAGTGTGATCTCCATGGATACAAATACTTGAAGGGAGGGTATAAAGAGGACACAGCCAGGCTCTTCTCAGTGCCCAGTGACAGGACCAAGGGCAATGAGCACAGACTGAAACACAGGAGGCTCCATCTAAACAAACATTTTTACTCCACAAAAGCCTAAGCACTGGCACAGGGTGCCCACAGAGGTGGTGGAATTTACCTCCATGGAAATGCTTAAAAACTGTCTGGACATGGTCCTTGGCAACCTTTAGGTGGTCCTGCTTAAGCACAGGGATTAGACACCTCCTAATGTCCCCTTCAAACTCAACCATTTTGTCATTGTGAACTCAATCACAGGTCTCAGTATGTTCCTGCTTCACAGACTGCATCTCAATAACTGTCTAAGCACATGCCTATGAAAGTCACTTGCCACACAGGGTTTGACGCAATATGCAGTGTAAGAAAGCTAGAACTGCATAAACCAATAGAAATGATGCCCAGCTACAAGAACAAATACAAGGAGAACTCTACTGGAAGAGGGAGACATTGCAAAAGCAAAGGAGGGCTTGAAAGAAAGCTGGAAAGTAGTTAAACACTGGAAAAGGAAAGACCTCTGGAAAGAACGAACCTCACCATTAAAGTTTCACTACAAGAAGCCATAAATGCAACCTACCAAGTGGTTAAACTTCACATGAATTTCAACAGAAAGTGACCCAAAGCAGATAAATCAAACAATGCTCAGAGTACACCAAAAGAACTAAAGCACAACATTGGGTCCTCTACAGATCTCAATATAGCATCAGTACCTGATAGAACAGGACCTGAAACAACTCAATGCTAAGGTAATTCCAGCTAAGATGCAGGAATCAGACTTCACTCAGAAAGCTGACAGATAAAACCTCAGACTACAGCAGAAGTGCTATTAAGCACATCTGACTACCACCTAATGGGGGTATTGAATTCCATGAAAAGAGACCCACTAAAAAGCATTCTGACATATCCAAAGAGACTTCTCAGGTCATAGCCACAAAACAGTCATCACACCTGGAAGCCTTCTGCAACATGATACCACAAAGGCTGGAAGAGAAAGCTCACGCAAAGCTTTGGGATTCAGATCCAGGAGCTTCTGAGCCATACTCCCAAAGGCATTCAAGTGTAAATGCTTCCAAATAGAAGTGCAATATCCAAAACAATGACCAGGGCACAGCATAACCATTTTTTCATAGAACCTCAAATATACAGATTTAAACAAAGTCTGACATTGTGCATTAGTATCTGTACAGTTTGAAAAGCTATTCCACAGTACAAGTGCCCCAGAAATCTAATGAAAGCAGTATCAATCAGCATACACAAAAGAGAAATGCTCTTCACAAGAATTAGAAAGCAGCACAGTTCACTGCACACATTAACATGCAGCACTGTTTTCCAATGTTTGACGTTACCATGCTTCAAAGCAGCACAAACACTGTTTGTACATGGATACAAACACTACCTTAACAAAGAAATGAGAACTATCTAGAAGACTTCTTTCCAAGAGCCTAAGAGCTACTAGGAAAACCACCTGAGACCTGCCTAAACCACTGCAAGTTTTCCTTCTCCCTAAAACACCCTTTTTGTAAAAAAAATGCTGCTTTCAAGTATATGCAAGATTCTGTCTGGGTTTCAGGTTTTTATGCAGCTCACTTAAGTTTGTGTACCTTTACAGACTTTCCTCTTGATCTTGCTAATGACTTTTATTGAGCAATATCCACCATGATGCTAAAAGGAAAACATCAAGGCAAGAAGAAAGCTCAGTTCACAACAGACATTTCAATTTGTGCTATGAATTCAGTGCTATGTTATCAAATTCCTTTCCAATTTCCAAGAAACTCATCTTGCAAAGCTCAACACCTTTCTACAACCTCTAACAATAGGGAAGCTAAGATACTGCATGGGGTAGAAGTTAAGAATAGCATGCGGAAAGCAACCTGCATAAAACTTCATATGAGTACTGCAGCACAGAGTACAAAACAGCTTCTGCAAGATAGTGACCACTGCTTACCTTTATTCACCATCCAGATCAAACAGGTTCTTCTATTTTTTTTAAATACAACTGACAATACACAGCACAGTAAACTTTTCAGATCAAGTGGCTACAAAAATAAAGTCCTACACAGGGCATAAGAGAAGTATGAGCTTACCTAGATCAGGACTGCCAAAACAATAACCAGTGCAGGCATTACTATCACAGCATTCTCTTTTCTTTATTCTGAGTCATGTAAACAATCACCCAAGTCAAACTGCACCTTTTATCTGAACAGCAGCAGCAGCTTCTGTACATGCTTGAACAGAGCTCTACCATACCTATACCTTGCTCTAATTATTATGATAAAATCTTATAGTTGTTAACCTAAATGCTATTTGGGTTACTGCAGTGTGTTCCACTGGGCTGCAAATCTTCATGAAGAGCTACAGTATGCCTAATTACATAGCAGTGAATGCTTTTGTTTGTACTTATATTGATCTCCCTATGATGTTAAACAGATCAACAATAAGACATTTTACATGCAAGCCTGACTTTCTTAAGTAGTTAAACACAGAAATACATTTTATCTGCTAGATAACTGTATTGCACAGATCACTGGTCAAATGTGTTGTTGGTTTGGTTTTCAAATGAACATTTTCTTAAAGCATCTGCTTTCCACAGAATATATCTGCTTTTGCCCTTAATTTCTTGCTCTCTCCTCCCTGTTTCCCAGAAATGGGTAGGACTATTCTTTTATTAATCAAAGGTTTATATATTGACTACTGTGATAAAAGCATCCCCAGTACACATGCTGCTAGTTTTCATCAACTTGTATAGTTAAAATATCTGGATATATGTAGTCATTTAACAGAAATTACTCAAAGGTTCATCTGTCACTTGAGGTGCACCTCAGAAACCAACATTCCACACTTAATTATTCACAGCTAACAGGAATGATTTAAAATTAGTTTCATTAACAAAGCCTAATCATAGAAGTACTGATAGAAAAAGTTTGCTAAAATAATTCCAGCACTTGTTCTCTGGAGAAGGTTGAAATAATGGTTAATATCAGATAATTGACAAAATTCTGATTGTTCACCTTTGAGCTGTTAGAGCTGGTCTTTTATATATTGCAGGGGATATGCAAGACAACTGAATGCAAGCATAATGAGCCAAACTATCATTAAGTTTCACCTCAGTTTTGAGCCACATTTTCAAGCAGCAGTATTCACTGGTGGCTTGGTTATTGCTTTTAATATACACTGTTCTAATAAATTTAATAAAGAAGGCAGAAATAAGTACCAACAAGTAATTTGACTGAAGAGGCTAAGCATGCCAAAATCATATGAACTATCTACCACAGAACAGGGAGAAAATCTTAATGAGAGCATTCCTTCATCAGCTCCCCAGATCAGCTACAAAGATGGCATGCTCCCTCACCAACAGGTGAGACAAGCAATCCACCTGGGTGCTGTGGCAGCCCATGCAGCACACTATTCCACAGGGGGAACACCTGCAGAGCTTGTGGGTGCCTGGGACCACATTTGCTTGTTCACTCTTACACAAAACAATCTCATGCTGCTGTGCTGCAGCAAGGTGAATGGAGCAACACATGAACTCTTGAAGAGCTGCAGCAGGCAGCTACTATAGCCAGTGATGCATTCAGAAATAGTGAAATATACTTTGCTTTATCAACACTTCAACTGCTGCACACTGTTCTGACATACTTAGAGAATGCTAGCTTGTCAAACTAGTTTAAAGTTGCTCCTCATTTTCAGGGCATTGCAAATTTGACATACACTCCATTTCTTTCCTTACAAATCAGGCAAGGTTAAGGATGATAATCTCACGCATTTTACTGTGCACCCACTTTACTAATTTGTCCCAAACTCCCAAGAGCATAAGAAGTTTATACTCCACTATTTTCCATAGCTTGTTCTGTGAATTGGGATGCATTCAGGGCTGGGGGGAGGGAGGGTAACAGTGCATATATGGAAGCACAATGCATATCTGTGCTACTTACAGAACACTTCAAGACATATGGGCTTCAAAATAGTTTACCAATTAATAGTTTAGCAATGAAATGAAGGTCACTACATAAGATAAATGTCACTGAACAGATGTCCCTGATGTCTAGCTCTCCCACATGGTAGTGAAACCAGACTACCTGAAAGAAACATGGAGTCTCACACTAACAGGAGGCTGCATTTTGAAATAGTATTTAGTGGGAGCTAAGTCAATGAAATTCATCTTTTCTAAGGGTATCCAGGAAGCCCTCTCCTAATGAACACTAAAAAAGGCACTTATCAGATTCTTGAACTCAGACCTCCCTTTTTCAGAAACTAGTGATAAAGAAAGCTATTTACAACCCATCAAAAACATTGAGCAGCTAAAAAATTAGCAAAGCAAAAATATCTAAAGGTGTAATATGTATGCAAATGATTAAAAAATGTCTAGAAACTACACATCAATAAAAAGTCTACCATAAACCTAGCATTTAAAACAAAAGTGCTGTAAATTATCTGCATCTGTCATTCAGTTCACCCCTCTCCAACCTTTGTATAAAAAGCCTCAGCTTTAGCTACAGAATGAGGACAAATGCCCTCTGAGAACATAGTCACTCCTGTAGCCCTCCTTCAGTCTTTGACAGGTCAGTGATGACTCACAGAAACTATTTGACCATCAGCAGTTAAGACTATATTTCAAGTATTTAAAGACAAGACTACCTTTCAGCCTCATTTCTAAGGAAAAACATCACAAAGGGGGCCTTCAAATACTTCCATCTCAACCTGAAACAGTAAAAGTTTGCAAATGTCAGTGTTTAATGAATTCCCCAAATTCCAGTTAAAGTAGACATTAAAACATTCTCAAAGCCCACAATGTTGCATTCTTTACAACTGATGTTGAGACATCTACACTACCAACTTAGTTTTGGTACTTGGATATTTTGGAAACAGATTCAAAGCAAGTGAAATTGAAGCTATTTATGAGAATATATTATCACATTTCACATTAAATATATTGTCTCTATACATGTCCTTCCATATTCACTACACCCAGTTTAACCACTAAAGCTTAACCTCACCAGTGAAATGAGAAAACTTGAAATTTCAACAATTCTAAGGCCTCCCATCACAAAAAAGACAGCCTAATCCTGTTGCTTTATGCTTCAAGCATACCCCTCCAGTATTCTTAATTGTGAAACAGCTCATTATTTAAGATAACTCAGTTTTTCATTACACATTTTACATTTGTGATCTGTGCAAGTGCCCTCAGTGCAGAAAGTACAAAACAAGAATTTCTCTAAAATGTATTAAAAAATTTAATGAGACCTACCAAGATTACATGTATGCAACTACACAAGCTCTTAAATGCATAAGGCTCCCTCACATATAAGCATTTAGGTACACCACGCTGCATGCTGTGCAAATAGAATTAGAATCTGACTGCAATTGAGAACTGACATGAATCTAGTAGAGGTCTTGACAGAAGGTTATACAGATGCCACACCAAGCCCTTACAGAATAAGTGTTTATTTATAAAATGCCATATGAAGATAGGTATGTTCTATTTATAATAAGACACCTACAAGTAAACAGGTATGAGAACTGAACCACACTAAACATGACTGTAGTCTAGAGGAGTTTGCTTTCTGTTTGAAAGCAATGACCTTCTCACCCTGATTGTCAAGTGCCACAAAACATGACAAAGTTTGAAGTCTGGAACGTATTTTAAATTGATCTACCAAATACATGCTGAGCCAGACTCATTTGTCTTGTGGGAATAAAGCAACAGTATCTCAAACACCACAGGCTAAAATAGAATGCGGTCTGGTCAAGATTAAGAGAACAGCTGCACTGTCTGAACTGACCACTCATACTGTGTTTAATAGGTGTTAGGACATGTCATGTTGAAACTGCTGAAAAACAAGCCTGCTGCCAGTGCTTCTTTTCCATTACAGAGTTCTCAGGGAACACTCCTAAGAAGTCACACACCAAGAACTCGGTATGCCTTTGAGGAAAAGAACCCAAAGTTACCAGCACAAGAGTGCAACAAAAATCAGTATTACTAAGACCAAGGGGTCATCACATTTTAAATGTCATTCTTTTCTGTTATCCATATGGTCAGAAACACTTCTGACACATGGCAGTGTTATGCAATAAGCAACCCCAAAATTCTATGCCACAGAAGCAGCTGGATTGATGGTTCAGAAAAAAGCTGAGCTGCAGAAGACAGTACATACTGCAAGAATGAACACAGCACATACAGGAACAACCGTTCACTGCCCTGAACTTGTATTTCCTTCATACAGTTTCACTTCCACATTTAAAAGCCTAATTTTTCCCCTTTTCTTACCTTTAAAAGAAATTTGGATGTATTGTAATCCACACCCTAATTAGTTCAGAGATTACAGACTGTAGATAAAGACTGAGACAGAATTTTACATGTCTACTACTGTTAAACAGCTAGTTGAGCAGACTAAAAAAGTCATCAAGATTGAAGTTCTGGCACAGATTAATACTGGGATGCGGGTGCTGGGCTAGTGGGCAGCAGTTCTGATGAAATCTTCTAGGCCTTTTGATCTAGAAGACCTAAAAGAAAGTCAGGTTATTTGGGCTTAAGAATACTCCTTCTAAGCAATGACAACAACTGAGTTATTGTCAAAGGTACTAACATTTCATAGACAATTCTATTTCAAGTATTGTTCTGCAACAGTTGTATCTTAAAGGCTCTTAGAAACCTTAGAAATATTTCTTGGAATCATTAACCCCAATTTCACAGAAAAGATGAGAATACTGCAACAAAAACATGAAACAAATCCACAAGCATTTAACTTCCATACTCAGACTGATGGAATTCTCTTCTTTCAAGAAACCCTCAGCTGCTGAAGTTAGAGCTCTAGGTGAGTCTACTTGCAAATCTAGCCTTAAGTCTTAGTGTTGCAGAACAGCAAAAAACAGCAAAAAGTAATTTATTATGATCAACCTCAACAAAAATATTAATCCACAAAAGAGAATAGCATTTTGTTTCCAAATATTTGCTCCTTGCCCCTACAGAACAGTATTGCACATCAGTTCAGGATTAACAAGAGCTCAGACTTCAGTTCTACATTTTGACAGACAGACTTTTGCATCATTGTGGATGAGAAATTCTTTCTAGGAGGGTTCTCAAATGCATGCCCTGGGACAGAATAACTGAAACAGGAAAATGTTTTGACTACTGAAAGACAAAAGTCAATGTAATAAGTCACTCTGGAATTATAAATCAAACACTGCAAAGAACCTAAAATACTTGGTTGTTGCTGTATTAAGGCTTTAGTTTACATGCATCTACAAATAGGTACATGTGGAGTAAATTCCATCGTCTTCACAGGAACTTTAACATTACTGAAAAACACTTTAGACCACAGAAATCACATTATAATTAATGTCAACAGAAGGACCTTTTCAAGTTCTCAATCAGTTCCTCTAAGGACAACCATACTACCAAACTCAATTTGCTCTTAAATTTCTCACACACGTGAACACGCTAACTGCTTTATAACAAAGGTCTGCAATGAATACTGATACAAGGTGCATTCACTATTCCATTTCGATTTCAGAGATCAAAGTCAGATTTTAAGCTGCAGAAAAAGATGGAGTTACCCCATCAGGTTTTGTAATGTAAAATCTGTAAGACTGAATTCTCGTCTCCAGTTCAAGATCTGTGAGGCAGAGACTAAACATGATGCACTTTCAAACTCACATTATTGAAGCCAACAAGCAGGGAAACAGACAGTCAATCTAATCAGAACAGAAAATAAACAAAGGTTTCATTTCCACTGGTGCCCCCCAGCTGTATGTTTTATTACAGCCCTCCAGGCAGCATTCTAATCACTGTACCCTCACTGCAGTGAGGGTACATGCACAGGAGTCTCAAACATTCCATTACGCTTTCAGTCATAAAGGGATAGTTCATTAAGTGTAACACTTCCATCAAGACACTACATGTGTGCTGACTGGCTGGAACAATTGTCACAATACTCCACTATTGGGAAATAAGAGATATAGGTAATATAACTGAATAGTACTGAAAGAAGATGCCGCACTCTAAAGTGCGGTTCTTGCTCTCTCCAGTACCCAGAACATTTTCTGAAATTATTCAGAAACCCTTCTGAAAGACCACCCTTTTACTTCTAGCATGTAAGCATGGCACACTTCTTCCAACATCTACCAGCACATCATACATATCTTTCTGCATCTGTGGAGATAAGGCATAAACTCCCTGCCTGTATTGAAGTAGACAAGGAAAAAGACTAACCACAGAAGTAGGAAAAAGTACATGCCTCTTCATGTGCTTGTAAAACCAAGCTGGAATAGTTACTCTCCAACAGCAAGGGAAGAAATTCATCATCTTAGACAAGACCTACTTCACTTATTACCTTGTAGTAGCATTACAGGCTTTGATAATTGCTGGCTTTCTAAATGGAACCAAGTATGTTGGGTATTTTACTCTGAAAAATGAGACAACATGAAGAGACATTCTAAGAGAACCAGAAGATACAACACTGGTAGGCAAAAACAAAAACAACCTGTGCTTCTGGCACTGATGATTCCAGCTATCCATGCATAGCCATTCATTTACCTCTAAAATAAATGTAGTTTTAACATAGACTGCTATACTGGCATCACCATACATTAACAGCATTTGAAGGCTGTCAAAGTAATTAAGCTTAAGCCACTCCAGATTTAGGACACTAAACTTGGCAAGAATCCTTAGGCAGGATAATTTGCCAAAGAACAGGGTGTGCACTAATATGCAGGCATAAATTTTATTTCAACAAGCACATACCACAAATCCTTGTGCAGTAGCAATCAGTACTTTCGTATTGCTTTTGACTCCCTCTTTAGAGCAAAGGCAATGAAGCAAGAGAAACCATTACAGATGCTCATTCAGTACAGTTAAACTGAATTTCCTACAGGATCCAAAAATTTGAAGACTGGCCATACAATGCTGAATAACCCACTCCAAATCAAGTGAGGCAAGTTCTCCTAGGATAAGCAGCTTTACTCAGGAACTTCTCAACAGCAGCTTATTGAACCCAATACCCTTTAAGAATGAATCAAAAGCCTACTATACATCAACCATCACCACAACAAAAACAAACAAATACACAATTCAACCTCTTGTCAACTATAGTGGAGAGTACAACAGACAAGGTTAGCTTAATATGAGAAATACAAACTGAAAACAGATTCAATTCTAATTGTCCCTGGATTTTCTATGGGTTCTTACACATGTCAGATTTCCTAGATGCTCCCCAGCCCTAGGTGCTTGCTCCAGATATTTACACAGCAATATTTCAGTGACCCTTCTCCCACACCTTGGATCCCCTAGCAAGTCAATCACGAACAACAAACTGAAAGAGTCAAGCACTTCAAGAAGCCCTAGACCTAGAGAACTGAGCCCTTAAGGTGCAGCATAGCATACTCTTACCATGCAGTCTAGACACAGCCAACTTGTTTTCAGAGGATAATTACTTCAGTACTTCTAGAAATCTATTTAGTGTCTTTACCAGTGCTTTGAGAATAATCTGTCTACATTTAGACACTGATCAGCAATAAAAACCATTTGCCAGCACCACAATATCCTTTTCATCATAGAGGTGCATCATGGTCAAATTTCTGCCACAGCATAAGGCATTACACAGTCCCACCAACCAGGTAAAACCACTTAGCATTGCTTTACTGACTGCAAGCAGAAGCCTATGAGATACCACTTTCATCAGGTGGTACCAATCTATCTTGGCATAGAACTTAAAATTCCTTTTAACTTTTGGAACCTCATTACAGTTCTTGAAAGAGTGGTCAGAATGGACCACCACTTGGCTGTGACATCTGTCTTGCATTTCAAAGACCATGCAAACTCAGGAAAATACAAATGCAAACACAATGATGACAAATTCCCTAACATTGTTTTAAGTAATAGAATATCCTGATATAAAGGCTTTAAAAATGAATTGGGAAGAGACCTTTCTAGTTACACAGGACTAGAAGAGCATTTCATCTTTGCATGAAACAGTAATCTTCATTTTCTATAATTTTCCAGCCATTAAAATGGCTTAGTAAGAAGAGTTCAATTAAACTCAGTTAATTTACTTGGCTAAGGCAACCACTATTCCCACTAATGCAACAGTGAACTACAAATTCCTTTACTTTATCATTACATCAATTTGGGGGGGATAGAGAAAGTGTTAATCTTCTAGGCTGTTGAAACCTTGACTGTTTCCCAGTGTTCCCTGCACACATACCAGGCATTCTGCTCCCTACCCAGATGAAATTGCATATATTTTTATGGATTTACACAAAGTGCTATACGTTTGAATGAGCTTGACACAGACTATATAATGTCTAAGAACTGCTAAAGTGTAAGCATTTAGAAATTAAACTGAATATTCACATGCAATAATTTACATTATTCATTCCATTTTAAAGTTTATTTATAAGAAATCCATAATTGCACAATGATGATTGAAATTGTGTTATCTGGCCAATTGTGCAGATGAAAATAAATTTCAGTGGCAACATGGACTACAAATTTGCTTTCTCTGCTCATGAAGTATTACCAACTGTGCAAGTCAGACCACAAGTTTCCTTCATCTTCTCCAGAGAAGCAACTGAGAGCAGACTGTATTTTGTACATAGCAAATTATACCAAGACTTCAGCAATATTTTTTGTTCACATGAACAAAGCCTGGTACTGCCATAACTGGCATACTAAAATTAGTTGCCTTTATTCTGTATTGTCAGTATTATCACACATTTTGGCAAGGACAGAAGGATTTATGTGAAAAATAAAAGGTTAAAAGATAGTCTGTAGCCCATCGATAGTGAAATACTGATGAAACGACCCAAAACAAATATGGATCAGAAATACTGAGATGACTAATAGAAACACTCCCAAAACAGTAAACTCACTCTTAAGACAAAAACACCTGATAAAACCTCCCAGCAACTACACACTGTCTCAGCCTACAAACATTAAAATGCAGCTGTGCTTACTATGGATCCTTTTACTTTACTTTGGTGATCCCAGAGCACAGCAAGCAGTAACCTCAGTAACATCAGCCTTCTATTCAGCCTTGTATTTAGCATCAAGCCTTCTATTTACAGCCTTGTCCTTAGGCATCAGAGTAAGGACCAGAACAATTACTAGATGTAAAGGCTTCCACATGTGTTTCAAAGGACCACTTCCAAGGGTTGAGGTCTCCAGAACTACTACTTGTTTTGTCTGCTAAGTACAGTATTTTGCCAACTATAGTGATAGCTTTATTACTACTCTAAAAAGCTAGAGTAATGCTGTCAATTCATTTCCAGAAGACGGAAAAACAGTGTAGAAAAAGTGCAATGATATCTTATTTTGAAACTCAGGTTTGAACCGTTGTCTAAGGCTACAATTAAAAGGAATATACCCATACTTTCTGGATTCCAAATTGTCTCAAATTGCGTGAAGACTTGTTTTGCTGCAGACCTTACTGAAGACCTCTGCTAATAAAGCAACCAAAGATCATTCAAGAAACAGGGTGAATAACATTGTAAGATAATACATAGTTCAGCTATAGAACATATTGCCAGTTGCTATTCTGATGTAACAAATTTATGACAGTTAATAAACAAACGGCAGAAGGAAGATTATAATAAGAAATTCCATATTTCAGCTGGACTTCCATCAATACAGATGATTATCCATTTTCTAACTACCTGAAGGTTTATGTTCAGAACTTTACTTGTTTTTAACTGGAAGTGTTTGATGTAATACAATCCTTATTTCTCCTGATAAGCTCCATTTAACTTCTGAGCCATCCAGCTTAGCATAATTTCCTTAAGCTTGCTTCTGCTTGCCAGACAATACATCACATAAGTCTTACTATGTGTAAGAGATTCTGCTATTGAAAGTATATACACCATCAGCACAGTAGTTCATATATAGCTTCATTTTCCTTCAGAAACAGTAGCATGTAAGAGTAACATTTTGAAATCAAGCACAAGGCTCAACCTAAACCTGAGAGTACATTTTAGAGATGTCAGGAAATGGACACTACACCACACAAGTCTCAGCATAACACTTATGTACAGTCTTCTCAGAAAGGTAGGCATGTATGTATAAACACATCAACATGGATGATACAGAATCAGCATCTCAGAATACAAGCTAAGCTGGGAAGCAAGCAATAGGGCTCCACTACCAATTCACTGACTGAACTTCATTAAAGCAGGGCACAGTTATTGCCTTATACTTCCATACTCTGTAGCATCCCTATATCCCCCTTACTATTTGTGGAAGCAGAGCAAGAGTTTTCCCCCCACACGTGGGTTTTTCGGACTTCACATGCAAAGCAAGATCTGGCTATGCTCAAGCACAGATTTATTTTGCAGCTAGTGAAAAGTAACAAAGACCTCTAAAAAAGCATACAGCAGCTCATGCCCGGGCATTATTGACATTTCATACATATTTCACATTAACAATTTTCTTTATCACCATTATCAGCACAATTCTAATTTCTTTTTTTCCCCTTAAGATTAGTTGAATTATAGTCAGCCTCATCAGTTCAGAAAGTAAGCCATATTAAGACCATTCTTCTCATCCAGGTTAGAAAACAAAAAAATGCATATTTCACTGACAAATATACTACATTAGCAGTGTATTAATCTCACATAGCAAATGAATTGAACTGGTTGGTCTGGCAGAGATGGGAAAAACTAACCAATTTAGCAGCAAGGTTAAGTATTTGAGAAAAAACACTGGGAAAACCAAGAGCAAGCACTCTTACAAACATGGGAGTAAATGCAGAGCTGAGTGGCTACTCATAAAAGGTAAATTACTGAAAATTCATTGATTATGACAAAAAAGGAATATAGCCACAAAATGTAATATATTCATGCTCCATTTCAAAAATGTGAATTAACACCAGTCAATTAAAAAATGAATTCATCAGCATTAATTAAGAGCAGTTCTGCAGCTTTCTACCCCCTGTAAGACAGAACCCAAGCTGTCAGTTTAGAGCACACTACCAATTCAGATTCTCAGATTTAATATTGTGGGTAACTGCCTGTATACACTGAACACATGCAAAGGGAAGGAAGCAACTGGCACAAGTCTGTATCTGGGGAAAGGAAGCTTTCACTCTCTAGCCCTCTGTTTCAAGTTACCATATTACTCCTTATGCTTTTGGTATGGCTTGGGACAACTCTGATGCACAAGCCTGAAGAGGATCACATGGAATCCCACTAAAGTCAAGACCTACGTATATAAATATAGAAGTACAGAGTACAAAGAGTTCTATTACCACAACAACTTCAGGAATTTTTTAACTTTCAGGTCAATTCTAAACCTGGATGAGGAAAAATCTTCCCAAATACAAAAGCTAAATATGATTCTAACAGTAACGATTTGGAGCATTGGACCAGCACTGAGAATTAAGTTGCACAGAAGAACTGAAGTCTGCATGAACCCTTTGAGTGTCAGTGGTCCAGGTGATGCCAATCCATCACATAGTTTTCCTTATTAGAAGAGCCAGGAAGCTCCAACAAAGTCTGTTTGTGGAACAGCTATCAGCATAAAGGCTGGAGGGGATAAAATTGAAAAGCAAGACAGAGCCCACAATCATATCTGTATGAACACATCTTAAACTTGTCAACAACAGTCCCAGGCAAGCCAGATGACAGTCTTTTGTAACAATGGCAGTCTTTTATAACAATGTATCCAATTTTGTCATTTAGAGTTTGACAGACATCCAATCAAGGGTCATTCTACAACAGTCAAGAGTAGGTATTTCAATTATTCATTAGTCAGACCACTTTTGTTGTTCAACAGCATATCCTGAGACAGCTTCCCCAGCTCTCTTCTACAACAACCACAGATATTTTCATCTAATCAATACTTTAGAATCAAACAATGACAGCAATCTAAAACAGAATATTTTAGTTCTCTTCCATGTACACCAAGGACTGGATAATTTTGTCCACTTCTTCCTCCCCCATCCCTTTCTAGGATTTCTAACCAGAAAAGTTTGCACATTCAGTGATTTTAAAAAATTTCTTCCTGTAAAAGAAATTTCTTCCACTTTAACTTGCTGTTACACCTCTCCAAGCATTGAGGGAATAAATATTCTCAGACTGTGGCCCTGATTTAAAAATAAGAATCTGTCCAAGCAGTGATTTTCTCCTCCAAAAACCATGCCAGGACATTCGCAAATCTATTGGTGCTGAGCATTATATTAGTAGTGTCACTACAAACTCAGAGGCTGTGTCATTAGCTTACATCAGTCTCAACAAGCTGCAACCTCCCTGCCCACTCTAATTCTCAGGTGCTTTCCCAGACATGATTTGGCAGAGATCCCACCACAGGGTCTCCAGTGGATCCATGGGGTCCACTAGAACACCAAGACCAACTGCCTCAACTTTGGACAGTAAATTGCCTGAGCAGTGATCTCAAATATTTTGGAGGGAGACACTGTCATGAAAGAATCACAGAAGCATGCAACAAATCCCAGAACAATTTTTGCTCTGAAAATAGGCAAAAAAAATGCATTTCCTCACTTAGGTTCCCACACTACTTTTGATCATGCTCTGAGTTCTAGTTCAAGTCAGAGCCCTTGACCCTGTGTAAAAGTAACTCTACAAAGCACTGGATCTCTCTCCTGTAAGGGAATTCAGGTCATCTGTTGCCACAGCAATGACAAGAAGTAAGAAGAGACCTGTATGATAGATTAGCACAGAACAGCACTGTCAGTATCACATGGGAAGTATCAGAACATGTCTTCACAGACCAGGATGCACAGCAGCAGCTCTCCAATGACTGCACAACTAACTCCAACCATTAACACAAACTGAAGTCCATCAGCAATGTTCAACTGTTGCCTGCACTAATCAAATTAAGCTAAAGGCAGAATGTATACACTTACCTTCATCTTGCTATTAAAACATGGCTGTGAAAACTTTCCAGTTGACCTATCAAAGCTGAAGAAATTCTACATACAAGAGATCATAGAATGGCTTGGGCTGGAAGGGACCTTGAAGATCACCTAGTTCCAAGCCCCCTGCCATGGGCAGGGATGCCACCCACTAGACCAGGTTGCCAAGGGCCCCATCCAACCTGGCCTTGAACACCTCCAGGCATGGGGCATCCACAACTTCCCTGGGCAACCTGTTCCAGTGCCTCAACAGCCTCTGAGGTAAAGAACTTCCTCCTAACCCCCAATCTAAATCTCCCCTCCTTTAGCCTAGAGCCATTCCCCCCCGCCTCATTCTCCTATCACTATCTGCCCTTGCAAAGACTCCCTTCATCTTTGTGTAAGCTCCCTTCAGGTAGTGAAAAGCTGCAATGAGTTCCCCTCAGAGCCNTGTTGATGCAACCCAAGATGCAGTTGGCCTTCTGGGCTGCAAGTGCACACCACTGGCTCATGTCAAGTTTCTTGTCCACCAGAACCCCCAAGTCCTTCTCTGCAGGGCTGCTCTGTGAGCTCCCCTGCCAGTCTGTACTCATGTCTGGGATTGCCCCAAACTAGGTGCAGCACCTTGCACTTGAACTGCATGAGGTTCATGTGGTCCCACCTCTCAAGCCTGTCCCGGTCCCTCTGGATGGCATCCCTTCCTTCTGTTGTATCAGCCACACCACTCAGCTTGGTGTCATCTGCAAGCTTGCTAAGGTTGCACTTGATCCCTGCGTCATTGATAAAGATATTAAACAGCACCAGTCCAATATCACAGCCTCTTGCCAGGTGATAAGCTGTCTGCATGGACTAGTGAAGGGCAATAGCCATTTTTTCCTCTCCAAAGCATATTAATCTGAATAGATAAGAATTAGGACTGCCCTCTATTGTTAGCTCTATGCTAGGTACAAGATTTTCTTCTGTCACCTCCCTTGAGTGTAGCTCAGTATGAAAACAGAAGTGAAAGAAAAACCTCATTCAAAATGGAGTTTGCAGTTTGACACTAATATGCAAAATCCCTAACACCAAAAAAATTCATATACTATACATAAATACTTCACCCAGATTGTCATGGTAACATTACAAACCAAATGGTATTTGCAGTGTGTTCTTCAGTTGACATTTAAAGCACTGTATCACTTAATTCATCCTGCCCAATCTACATTTAACCTGCTCAGAACAACATTTTGGTGGCTCAGCACTCAAAGTCAGCACCCCTTTAAAGAGGCGCTGCGCCGTTACTTCTGTGGTAGCTGAACCAGAGAGCACTATTTGCTGATTTTCCTGTATACAGTGAAGACTTTGGAATGTTTTCCCAGCACTAAAGCAATACAGACTGCTGAATCCAGCATACAGAATAAGTACCTAAAAATGTAAAAACATATTGGTTAGTATTGAAACATGACATTGTGTGAATGTATGCAATCTCATCTACATTGAACATGAAGCACGAAGATGTGAAATTTAAAAAGCTGAGCATGTTTTGAAAGTTAAATGGAAAGGTTAAACTTGCTTACTGCTATTTGAAACTAAGAAAAAAATCCCTCCTCCTGCTCTGCACAAAGTCTGAAAGGTATGTTCAAGCTCTTCTGTGTAGCATAGAACTGAAAGCCAAACACATTTCCTGCTCCTGTAGTTGATTAAAGGCCTGAAATGTGAAATTTTATCAGCTTCCAATAACTAGATTGGATTAAGAACACTGCATCTTCCTGAAGGTACAGAAGAATTTCCTATAACAATGGCAATGTATTCAACTCCAACAGACAGGATTTAAAAATCAAGATATAGATTTCTCTTGTTCTTACATAGACAAACCTCCCAATAACTTAAATGGCAATACCCTCTGTACAGCCTTCAAAACCAATTTTTTACCAGCAGCATGTATAATCAGATAAAACTAAGTCTGAAATATTCATTCCTTCAGCCCACCTCATGCCTGAACATTTCCTTAGAACCCTTTTGACCATTATTATGAAGATGCTATAATGCAAGGGGGCAGGTGGATAGGGGTTATACATTTTTTTAAAATGCTGTCTTTCATATTACATAAGGTTCCTCATTTTTGCCAATGCCATATAAAGTGTTTTAATTCCTTCGTAAAAATAAGTACTGAAAAAACCTTCAGTTCTACAAGTTTACCCTTCCAGCTTTAGCAACATGTTATGATGAATTACACATACAACCAGTCCTGCACCTAGGCTTCTTAAATGGCTACTGTAAGATGCTCAACTTATCGATAAGCTTATTTCTCCTGTACTCCAGCTGCTAAAATGCAATAAGAAAAGTAGAAATAAACTATAAAATGCAATTAAGATTTTGTTAGGATTTATTTTTGCTTGAGAGGGGACTTCTCCAGGAACAGTGTTGAATTGCAGCACTGTCACAAAAGTGGCACTGCTTTTCATTCTGTGCCTCTAACCACACACATATATTTTCTGCATTATATTATGAACTGTGGTATTAGCCTCACAAGCCCAAGGGAAGCAATATAATTTATAACAGCTTTGTTACACAGCAAAAGCCATCTTCAGCCATATAGGTATAACTGGAATGCCAGTCAATAATAAGCAATACATTTTGAAAACATTTAGGTAGCTTGACCTTCAACAATTGCAGATATGCCACACTGCATTATCTCAAAAACCTAGAGTTTTTCTGTTTCTCATTGAGACCATTGGTCTTGACAGCAGTACTGCATGTTTCTCTCCTAAAACCTGCATAAGGTACCAAATCCTTTCACTGCACCAGTTCCCAGATTTTTCCCCTGCCCCTCTTCACAACCATAATGCTTACAACTACCAAATTTTTACCCTCGATCTAGCTAAGCACTGAAATGATTCTCAGAACTTAAGAGGCAGATTCACCCGAGATCAGAAAGGTCTACAATAAGAGCCTATCCTACATGAAGACATGCTGCCAAGAAGCTCCAACAACCCATAAATGAAACAACATCCCCAGGAACAGTCATAGCTCTTCTCACTTTCCTGTAGACAGTGACTGAACAGTCTCTGCCTAAGTGCAAAGTCTACACATAACCTGATTCAGCAGCACTTAAGCTGACCCTTCTAATTTACACCTCCTGTCCTTCACAAGTGAAAAGCTTCCAGCAACTACCTTTGACTAAAGTCAGAGATACCCCTGGAGCACTAAGATACTCTAAGGGCTCCAACTCACCATTTAATACAACTCTGACCTTGAAAGTAACAGCAAGGATTTCCACTAACATCTACAGGAATTACATATGCACGCCATGGACAGCATGAACTTCTAAATGCTTTATTGTATGATTTAGAACCTCTTTAAACAGAGTATCATGGTATTTTAGGGCCTAATTCCACTCATCTCACTCTGCCAAAACTCACATGAGGAAGAAAGGTTTGGTCTCATAAAGCATACTGAATTAAGGGCCATAAAAGAAACCAATTGCTTACCAGAATGATTAAAATCAGATATGTATCCACAGGGAAAATGAAGGCTCTTTACAAAAATTCACTGCCAATGGGAGCTGAAATTCCCTTTGAAGATATTCCTTCTTTGCCTGAAGTATTTCTAACAGACTATATGCAAGGGAGTCATGAAATTTAATGCTTTCTGCCCATGTCAACCTCTTCTCCTCTCCCCTGCTTTTCTCACTGTACTTTTTTATTCTTTCAGACAGAGCTATGGACACAAACACAAAATTTCCCCCAAAGTACTATCAAGCCCCTCTATTGCTTTTCATTTTTATCATCCTTTCCCCACATAGCTCCTTGTTAACAGGGTTTTCTTCTCCACAATACAATTCTATTTTGCAACCAAAAGTTGAGGAAAAACTAGATGCATCACAATTGTCTTAACCTTTCATTGTGCTCCTGAATATATGGTAGACTAACATCTCATACTCCAGCACACAGTTGAAGACATCTCAAAGAATGCAATTTTTCCTCACAATTACAGAGGAAAAAATCTTAAACTCTTCTATTTCAGCTCTCAAAGAAAAAACTAAAATTTCTGAGCAAGCACGCATTTTGTTACAAGCAATGTTAACCTGTCATTTCCAGAAGAAAAAAGTTTTAATATCAAAGATGATCAGCTGTTTTATGTTCATCGTTAGCATTTTATCTGCCATTTCTGTTTTGCCCTTTTCAAAAAGGCCAGTTAGATAATGCCTAATTTATTCTCTTTTTACAATTGCCAACACTTCTACCATCCTATGATTTTTCTGATTTTCAAACAGTGTCGGAGCCCAGGAAATACCTCCATCCTTTGCAACATATCCCAAATGATTTCCATAGAATTATATTCCCAACATCAATTTTTTGTTACACTTGTAAAACAGCACAGGAATGTTCATTCATGACATGCCACAGACTTACAAAATTGATTCACTTTTAAACTTAATCATTCTACCCATAACTAATGGAAATAATGATGCTGGAATAGCAAATAAGCTTCTTGAAAGAGGTCCAACAGAAGCAATCGATATTTCAAGAAAATGTTTCTAGACTTTCACTCACCCCCCCCCCCTTTAGGCAAAACAATCACACAAGCCCACATGCAGTAAGAAATATTCAAGCCTTTATCTACAAAATAGACCCAGCTATCTCTGCACTAGCAGATGCCAATAAAACAAGATGTCTGTATGATGTTAAACTCATCAAGACTGTTTTGGATTCCTATCAACTAACACTTCCCTCAGCCCTTCACAGTACTGCCAGCTCAGTCAAGTCCCTGCATGCTTGGGCAATTGCCAGCACAGCTCTATTTATGCTGACCAGCTGGTCAAAGACATGCCCCCATCAGCCAGCTGCCTCTTACTCCTAGGTAGGAACCAGTTGGTGATTGCCCTTCCACCAGTTAGATCCATAATTTTCATTTCACTCTAGTGTTTACTTGCAGATTCTTTTTTAAAGAATCTAAGCTTCTTAATTTTGGGACCCCAAATTTGAACCAGCTCTAACAGACGTTAAACTGAACTGCAGTTTCATGAACAGCTGATGGTCAAAGCACAGCCATACAGTGGGCTCCTCTCAGCATATGGAAATAAGGCAATAAATAGCCGACTAAAGGGAATTTGTTAAAATCTGGTTTAGACAAATGAACCTGTCAATCTCTGGATAATGTTATCCTTAAGTCCCATCCTCAGAACTGCACTCAGATGTCAAATTCTCCAAGCTTACACGCAATACTTTATATAAGCACAGTATCCAAGTATCTGAGAACGCAATAACTATCCATTCACAAAAAGTCTTTCAGTTTCCTAGATACTTAAAATAACTCAATAACTCAATTTTTTGTGAAACATAACTTTACAAGTTGATGACAGCTGCAGACCTCAAAAGCCATGGAGGAGACAGCTGAGACAGCACTACAGACAACAATTTTTTATTCCTGGAAACTGCATCTATGACCACAATTTTCAAATGCCAGTCATCTGAGACAACAGTATTTGCATGTATGCCCAGCTCATGAATATGACAAAGGAAGGAAACCAATTGCAGACTTCCTTCATTTAAGCAACCCTGTGAGTTGCCATTTATAATCTGTCCTTTGTCTCCAGAGGAGTCACTCAAACACATTCTATTTCCCCTTTACTTTCAACATCACGCAGACCAACAAGTGAAGTTAAGGAGGACAATACATTCTTCACTACCAATGACACAATGCTTTCCAACCATGCTCCTCATTTACCAAACTATAGTAACTCCTGCATGAGCAGAAATCAGCCCATACCATCTCTGGACAGACAAACTGTTTCAAAAGGAAAGATGGAGGCATTCCAGATGACATGCTGCATTCCACCTACTCAGTGCCTAACAGGTTGGCACACCTGCTCCATTCCAAAAGGGCAGGCTTGGGAAGCCTCACAGCACTAATCAGCTCAGCATTCATCTTCAACACCCTTGTAGTATCAGTTGCAGAAATACTGCCACTTCAAACCTCAGCTTGTTAGGAACACCTCCCTTTTTACTTGGAAAAAGGGCTCTGTACAAATCAGCCAATGCATCTCCAGATTAACTTGCTGGTTTGAGGAAAAGAAAATAGTTTTACTATAAAGGCCACATAACTTACTATACTTGCACACTAGACCATACAGCTATTTTATCTAACCCCTTTAACATCTTC
Source organism: Chauna torquata (assembly GCA_013399475.1). Taxonomy (NCBI): domain Eukaryota; kingdom Metazoa; phylum Chordata; class Aves; order Anseriformes; family Anhimidae; genus Chauna; species Chauna torquata. The sequence continues at coordinate 2,610 of VXAL01005367.1, read as the reverse complement.
TAGACATTCATTACAAGGTCCTCTCAAGCTCAGGAGCATATTCAGTATCACCAGTCATCATCACTCCAATACATTTTTGAAGATGCATGTTGTCTCAGAAATAAGTGTATGTTGCATAAGAAATATGGCAGGCTAAGAAAGCAAAAGCTTTCTTTTGAATGCATATTCTACTGGGAATAAACTTTAGAATGACCACTGAATTAAGGCATGCAATACAACCACCACTGATTCTCAGTAAATACTGAGGAACAAGCAATGCAAAATACAGGAAAAGATATGAGGTTCCAGAATTGCATTATGGACCTCATTAAGCATGTATGATTTACTTGGAAAATAAGAATCCTAAAATAGGAGAAATAGGAAAAAAGGCACAAGAAGAGTTTGGATAACAAGCACAGGGATGTTTCACTGTGCTACTTCATAGCATACATACCATCCTATTTTTAATGGTCTTAAAAAGAATATCCCCTTTAAAGAAGCTGTAACTCAGTTCTCTTTTTATAGCTAGAATCAATTTCCCTTTGTCTCTTATATCCCCCCATATCTGTTTGAAAGGGATCTACAGCAATACTAGGAAGTCACCATGGAGTACAAAGTCTATCAACTGAAAACAAATGAAGGAATATATGAAGAAAAGGTATGTTTTCATTACCCTTCCTGCTTGAAGTAGTAATAGATTATTTTGGCTCAACAGAAACCCTCCAAGAAAGGACAGAAGTTTATGACCATGACAGAAACTGCCTTATATAAATCCTTCACAGCAGCTAATAACTACTAACTGGGAAATGTAATCCTTCAAAAGCCTGATCATCAGAAAAAGGAACACATTATTCAAATACAGAGAAGCGAGAAAGTTCTAAATCAGAAGCAATCTTCAAATGAGCACAAACTTAACATTTAAAATACTGTATAAAGAAGTGTATTTTACATTTTGTGGTATAATCATTCCATTAGAGGCACACCAACTCATGGAATGAGTATTGTACACTTATAAACTAGAATCAGATTTTTAGTTTAAGATATATGTTACCAATAAACAAATAGAGGTATGCAAAAAGCATTTGCTGCAAAACAAAACTTAGTACTTTATGTAGTTAAGTCTCACATTCCATCTACCCCAGGTTGCAAAACCAAAGTGGAAGACAGGCAACAGGCTACGTGCAATCAGTGCAAGCTCATAGCAACGCCAAAGCCTCGCTGCTGACTTTGTGCTACTTCACACACCGGACTTCCCTCGCCATAACTCAGCATTCTTACGTAATAAATTCATTCGTAAACGGTGGCTACTGAGAGAAACGCGCTGGCGCGTTTTCCACAAGCACGATCAGGGAAAAAAGCCTCGGAGGTCTGCTCTGAAGATCGCTCTGGGATCAACCGACGGCAGCCGCAACGGCTCCGGCTCCGGCCAGCGGCCACGCGAGGCACCGCCCGCCCCCGAGCCGCCTGCCGGCCACAGC
>VXAL01005366.1:175732-232391 GCA_013399475.1 Chauna torquata | reverse complement strand
CTTATGTACTTACAATTCCAAGTTGTTAAAGGGTTTATGATGCACCGGTTGCACTGAGTCTTTTTGTGTCAGAGGTGTTGAATGTAGCAAAACTTGTGAGACTGCTCATTTAGATGTGACCTTTTTTTTCCTCTGGAAACACAGTGCATAGGATTTATGCGCGTGGGGAATTTGTCTCTTTCAGAAACACCACATGAGGCTTGAAATTTTACTATGCCCTTCATGATGGTTTTGGAACTTGCAGTGTTTTTAATAGAAGTTCACAATGCACTCATGCAATGTGGAAGCTCACCTTTTTCACCCCCAAAAAACTGAAAACAGCCATGTGAGCTTGAGCTGTTTTTTCTGAGACTGTATGAAAAACAAATATGTGTATGACAAACCAGAACAATGGTGCAGGTTATTTTCGGTGAACAGTCATTCCATATGCAGAATATTCACACTTGAATTTCATTTTAACTGTTCTGTTCAGACCTTTATTTAAACTACTCTGTTCTGGAGTGGCATAACAGAAGTGTAGTGTATGATTAAGTAAGCCCTAGAGCCTCTGACAAGTAAGTATACACTATAGTGCTTTGAGGGCACATATTTTCTTATATTTCTTGCCATCTCAAAACCTTTGGAAAACAGAAAAACTATGGCTGCGTAGCAGTTTTGAAGTGGCAGCAGGCAGATCTGTGCCATTTCAGTTTTGCACTTGTATTTCCAAATGAAAAAAGGGGGATTATTGTTTTTCCATGTCTAGCCGTGACTACTGCATGTAACTGTCGCATGCTTGAATGACAGCCACCATACTTGTTAGGAAAAACAAGAATCATTTCAGTAGAATCAAGGACTCCTAAACTGGCACCTTGTTCGGAACAATGGAACTACAAGAAAAAGAAGAAATATGTTTACTCCCATTCAGTGATAATGAGCTCCTCCATTTCCATGCTTTTGCTGCAATGCTTGCCAGCTCTCTTCTCTTACAAACTTGCTTTGATGAGATTATTTTGGTCCTGAGAGAAAATTCACTATTTTAGAGGGAAAAGAAGGCAAATACTCATTGGCATAATCTTTCACTTAGTTATTGTCTTGGGCATTTATTCTCGTAAATTTCTTCTTTATAAAGCATTATGTCTTCTTTATAAAACTTCTTTATAAAGCAACTTCTTTATCCACTTGCCTTTTTTTTTGGTTGTATTTCATCTGCCTGGCATGCTTGCTTTCAATTTTGCGTAGATCTTCTGATAACATTTCTTCTGGGCTTAAAAAACGGTGGTCTGACCTTCATCATATGTTGCATAGTTTGCATAATTTAACAGATTCTTGTATACTTCTTGATTTTCATTTTTGTGAGATCAGAAGTAATACTGATTCATTTTATGTCAAAAATGTTGATAATTGTTTTCTTACAGCAGTTACATAATTTGTGGATTTGCCTGTTTCACCATGTGTTTTATCTGAATGCTGGCATATTTTGCAAAGCAAAAGAGTGTCAGTGCAACACAGCATGAACTGTATGGTGCTGTATGGACAAGAATATGCCAATGAATTCAGAAGTGTAAAACGTGATTGTGGAATGTGATTTAATTCTGTTTTCAAGCATCTTTCTTTTTTTACTAATACGAAATTGTGTTTACATTTCTGTAACTGTCATTTTAAGTTAAAAACCTTTAGCAGTATTCAGCTGTTCCTCAACTTAGCTATCGGTTCTTGAACAGTTTGTTTCTTTCATTTCAGTTTTCATATAAATATTTCTTGAGATATATATATATATTTTTTTTCCCGAAGAACCATTAATCCTTTTTGCTTATCAGCCACAGCCTTATGTATGCTTCTTACAAGTATTATTCCGGTTCTGAAACAATCAAATTCTTTCNAAATATCTCCAGGGAAATGCAGATTGGTAAGCAGAAAGAAATATTTCCTCACCTGTTTCCATACAGTCAGAATACTACTGCAGGGAAGACATGACAAATCCTCAGAATTTTTCTACTGATTGCTATTCTAATGGTGATGAGCATAATTACTAACTGTGGAATCTCTTTAGAAAAGCCAGAACTTAAGGCTAAATTATTGACGGCCAATCTTTAATACTTACAGTCTTTTCCTTGCAATCTTCTGTAACTCCTCTGAAACAATTTAGTGCATCTCTGGTAGTGAAAAATATGTATATATACTAAAACCAAATGTTCATATTGGAACAGCCTTTTGCAGGTTCACAAGAAATAGTGAGGAATTAGCCTTTAGCAGCAGTGGGATGGGACAAGCCATGATTGAAGAGGGACTTGCCCTCATTTAAGTCACTAGCAAAACTCTCATTCATATAACCTGTCATATGTGCCTCCAGCCTGGGTCTGCTGAAATATTGTGATTTACATTGATATGATTTACCTTGCTGATGTTAATCTGATGTGGTTTGGAAGTGTTACTAAGCCTCTTATGCAACCTAATTCCTAGTAATTAATTGTATCACTATTCTATATGTGATCATTATCATCCTTATCTCTGTTTTATAAAAAGCACAGTACGTGTATAATGATCTATATATGTATTTTCTACATTGCCATCTTCAGTGCTGGTATGTCCTGGTAGTTTTTAAAGCTCATATTTCTCCAAGAAATATGTAAAAAGTTTTTTTTAAATAATGTTTATGTTTATGTCAGTTTTTGTCTATTTGTGACAGGTGGTATCTTTTATGTATACACAGTTGCTGTTGAATGAGAAATTCTTCATCTCACAGAGGGTCAGAATTTATCTGTATTTTGTCAACGTACTTCTCTTGACTATGTCTGTTACTATCTTTACAATAAGGAAGTGTTACCTGTGCATTGAATGAAAAATTGCTAGTGATATTTTGTAAATACAGATGTAGATTTTCTTTCCATGTCAGGTGATTTTAAAATAACCTTTATTCCAATGGATACCTTCAAGTTACTGCATTTTTGTTCTTCTGCTTGAAATCAGCATGTACTTGGGTCTCTTTGCCTTCTGCAGCCAAACAAGTCAGTACTTAAGAACAGATGTAATACCTGGTTGTTTTTTAATTTAGGTGAAATACAAGGAGAATTTTTCTAAAGAGATGGGTAAAAAGCCGAAGTATGATTTAAAGGAGGCTAAAATCTACAAGACCATGAAAGATGCTCACAACATGGCTAGTGAGGTATGCTCATTTATACGTTTCCCATAGGGAAATTAAAAGTTTCCAATTTCCTATAAGAAAGACCTCCTTTATGTTATTAATACATTAAGCATCACAGGTTTTATTAGCAGTCTTGTTTTCTGATGTTGTTTGTCCTGTCTTATCTGCAGGTGAAATACAAGGCAGATTTAAAGAAACTTCATAAGCCTGTTACAGACATGTCTGAATCACTGATCATGAACCATGTCCTGAGTACAAGCCAACTTGCCAGTGCTGTAAGCTCGTTAACTAACCTCAGATCCATTTGATTTTTCCATTCCTGCTGATTCCATTCTGAATTGCTCTCTGCTAACTATTTCTGTAATGATTACTCCCTTCATTATTGTTCATGGGATGTCACCTGGTAGTGATCTCTTCTCTACTTTCTAATGGTTGTTTCCTAGTCAACTAGCAACTTTGTCGCATTTATTCTCTGGGAAGTGAAATTTTTATTAGCTGTAGAACATCTAGTATTTTAAATCCTCTAATCATTTTTAGTTGGAGTCATTCTTTATTACTTTTTAACTGATTGCATCTCACTAACAAATACTATTTTCTTCTTACTTCTTTCTTTTTGTTTTTTGTTTTTTCTTTTTTCTTTACTGCTTACTATATTTAAAACTTTTATTTTTGTCTGCTTTTTCATTTCTTTTTTGTGTTTAACATCCTCCTACTGTAGAGGTACAGAATTATGTCTAACAAAGTGCTTGATAATTTTATTGAGAAAAGATGAAAGTCGTTATTGCCTGACATCCTTTTCATGTATCCACTGTGTTTTCTTTATCTTTTTTTACTTTTTCTCCTTCTTTTTTTTAACCCTGGTTTTGAAAAATCTTTGCAGCAATTGAAATGATCAAAAAAGATAACTGTTTACCCACATCTTTAAAAGTGGTATCTGATACTGGGAGTTAAACTTCTTGTTTTTGTTTTACTTTTTGTATTTCTAATTTCTCTTTGATGTTCCATTGAAGTGTTGCTTTGATTGGACCTAAGAAGTAGATTTGCTGAGGGATTTTTTTTTTATTGAGATGATTTTTGACACCTTCCCTTCAGTACCAGTACAAGAAGCAATATGAGAAGAGTAAGGGTCACTACCATGTGGTGCCAGATAATCTTGAACAGGTTCATCTAAGGGAGGCATCAGAACTACAGAGCCACGTAAGTTGGTCACGTGTTTCTCATTAACCCCAATCACTGAGTACTAAAGTCTCCATCACTGAAATCATCCTAGCAAGTTCTCTGACGTTTAGTAATTTCTGTGCCTTTCTGTTTTGTAAACACTTCACACTCAAGAAGACAAAAGTCAATGAGAAATAGTAGTACATTTGCACGTTTAGAAGATGTACAAAATATCCATATGATNTCCTGTTGTATCCAGATCATGTTACACAGTATAATACATTTATCAGGGTGATTTCATCTACAGAAAAAAAGACCTGGTAATCTTGGAAACTGGAAATTGAAAAAAAGTAGAGTTGTTGCTGACCGTATGTATACTTTCAGTTGCTTTATCCATTCTAGTCTCAAGTGATGCAAAGGAGAGCTCTGCCATTCTTTTTCTGCCTGCGTAATTCCTTTAATGAAACTAATACCTACTGCTGCTATTAGATGTGTCTGTTGACACTTTTTCCCTCTGGAATACAGCAAATGGTGAATCATTCCAGAGAAATCTATCCTCTGGTTTGGTCTCTAGTCCAAGTATATATTGACCCTAAAGCAAGAGAGAAGTTACTGCTAGAACATGAAGGGCTATAGATATTGTTCTGCTATCATAGTAGCATGGAAGAGCAAAAACTACATAGTGGAGGACTAAGAAAATGGTCGCTCATCTGTTTTTAGTGTAAGTCACCACTTGTTGCTCTAGTTTGAGACTGGGATCTGCCTGAGCCAAAGACATAGCGTTACCTCATCCAGCAGTTTGAAAATGGATGACCTAAAGGGTGGATACTGTAAATTGAAACAAAAATATCTTCATCTTGGTGGACATTTTACTTCCTGGACACACATGCACAGAATTAGGTAGGAAGATACTGAACTGCATCTTTTCAAGCCCTGTCACTGATGCTCCAGCAATCCATTAACATGTAACTGGCTGAACTCAGCCAGTGTCAGGAGCAGTCTGAACACTTTCAAGTCAGAGTTTTACAGCTACCTGTCTTCCTTCTTGTGATCAATTATTTCTTGAAATCATAGCTGACACTGCTTATTCTCTGCAACAGGAAATATGTCAGTAGAATTTTAGGCCACACACATTTGCAAGGCTGACTTTTGATTTTACATTTTAGGGTCAATAATATGGATTTCAGGAAGATAATCAATGTTAGAAGTTCATTTTTTACCAAATATCAGTTGACCACAGTAGGCAAATACTAGTTGATGAACTGGTTCTTTGGTTATTTAGAAGGGTAACTTTTTTCTTTTCTTCTCAGGTGAAATACAGAGAAAAGTATGAGAAGGAAAAAGGTAAACCTATGTTGGACTTTGAAACTCCAACATACCTTACTGCAAAGGAATCTCAACTCATGCAGAGTGAGGTAAGGTTAAAAGCAATACTGATGGACTAAAGAAACTTTAACATTTATTTTTTATAGTTAAACTTTCACAGTGATTTAGACATGCAATTATACTTGTGTCTTGTGTATGCCAATAGACTTTGAAAAATTACTGTTGTCACGTTTCTTTATATTAGTTATAAAATCCTGTATTTAAAATTCATGAAATTTTCCTGTCACTATCAAGTGTATATTTTCTGTATTTTTTCATCAAGAAGCTGTCAGTAAATGAAGCTTAAGCAAATCCTCGAGTCTTTAGAAGAAATGTAATATGCAATACACTTCACTTAAACTCTTGCAACAGGAGTATATTATGTATGTCAGTTATCATAGTCCACAGAAAGTACACTGCTTATTGTTTTCATCTGAGAACTCCATGTTTGAAAAACCCATTTATTTCTTGTTTGTCTCTACTGTCACAGTGTTCTTCACTGACCTGTCATTCTGTTTCCTGAAGCAGTTATTTTCTGTTTGTTTGAAGTATTATCTTGTTCTGTTGCAGATGAAGGCTTATACATGTTGAAAAACACTTGTATAAGGCCCTTAGTCATTATGTTTGAGTGATTCCATTGAACGTTTTCTCTGCATATACAAATAAGTAGGAAAAAATAAAAACAAAGGCAAGGTCAGGTATTTGCATTGGAAGTCATGAACTGTTTCATGGACTTTAATAGAAAGAGGATTTATTCTTTTAGTTGCCTGTGGCACTGACTGTAGAAGATTGTCATTGTGACGTTAATACTGCTGCTCCTTCTCTATCCTCACAGAAGTTTTTAATGTAATTAAAAATAATGTAATAAATATTTGCTATTTTGCTTTTTTTCTTCTTACTCTCATTAGAAAGAATATAAGAAGGACTTTGAAGAGTCCATTAAGGGCAGAAACCTTACTGGCTTGGAGATCACACCTTCCTTATTACATGTCAAATATGCAACCAAAATAGCAAGCGAGGTAGTAGTTATTCTATGTTTATTTCCTCTTGTCAAATTAAATAATTCCACTAAGCATTCTCAGCAACATTTCTTCTTCACAACTTTCTTTTTCCTAACGATTCACTTTAAGCATGTTTATATATAGTTTGTGTTGTGATCTAATTTGTCACGGGCATGTATATTATTCATTAACTGTATTCGTATTTATTATGTCCCTTCCTGACATTCATCAGCATAGCTGTTCCATAGAGGGATGTGTATGTGTGTGCCCTTGCATTTTATCCTGAAATACTCTATTCCATTGCAGTAGTTCTTACATAACCCTATACAATAATCTTTGCTTTTTTAAAAAAATCCTTTTTTCTTTTGGACCTTTAGAAATTTTTTTTTCCATTTTTTTCAATAAACCTGTAAGAGTGTAGAACTCTCTTTAGTCTGGCTTTGCAGTTTTCCTTTTCTTTCTTCTGCAGAAAGAGTACAGGAAGGATCTGGAGGAGGGTGTCAAAGGTAAAGGACTGACAGCTTTAGAGGAGACTCCAGACATGTTAAGAGCAAAGAATGCAACTCAAATCCTGAACGAGGTATGTCTAAAGCTATTTGGACAATACCTGAATAGCGGTAACAACCTCGGACTGATAGCTGCTTATAGTTATATAACACTAGTATGTAGTCATTCCCTACAAACTCTTGAGTAGAGAGAAAAAACAATGTGTATGGTGACTAAGGCTAAAACTAGGAGCCTGAACTTGTAAGTGAGCTGTTTCTGGCTGCAGTCACTGTCAGGACGATAACTGTCAGGAAACGGGTGCTGCAATCAATGGTCAGGTAAGTCAATGGATAAACTAAGCCAAGATTGTGATGCAGCAAGGCTAAGTGTAGAAACCAGAGGTGTCACTTCTGTAAGCTGGGTATCTTAGGTCAGAACAGTTACCAAAGATTAGGAACTAAGGATCAAGGATAAGGAAACAAGAAGCAAAATGAGTGATCAGAAGGGGAACACAATGAGGGAACCAGACTGGCATACTTCTGCACTGGGAGATGTGCAGTGAGGCAAAGAGCTCTTTTTGAATGCTTTATGCTTGCTAGGCTGCTCAGAAACAGCAGCCAGGCTTGTGGGCAGTTCCCCCTGCCCAGGACTGACAAACACAGAATTTGCAAGAGCAGCCAGTTGTTGACAGCTCCAGGACTGATGGCCAAGGCAGATTCTCCCCCATCTCGATGGAGAGAGGTGGCCAGGAGACTGTCAGGATGCAAACCTAACCTACTTTATTTACAAGGTGGACTGGTATAATAAATATTTCATAGCAACTATTTTCATAGGATAAGCTTAGCTTATATTTTAAGGGCTTTAGCATCCTCAGGCTGAAAGCTGAAAAAGGTAACTTTTTAGTGTTGCTTATGATATGGCTTGTTAAGAAATACTTTTAAGATAAGCATGCTGACTGACAACAGCATTTTGTATTTAGCTACAGCAAGCATTTTGAGTTATTCAAAGAGCCTGTATTTTATTACCACAGGATATTACAGACATATTCAGCCAAATTCAGCAGAGTTGGCATAGAGAGAGATGACTTATACCAATCTATACAAAATAAATCTTTTAGAGCTTAGTGGAAGATCTCTGGGAAGAGTAGCTGCTGCTGCTGAGTGTTTAGGGAGGCTATTCATTTCAGAGGGCCCAAACTGTCCTGACTCCTTGCGTTTTTGGACATGCTAACTGTGAAACATATGTGACCACTTTTCACTACCACATGCATTTTATAAACAGCTTGCTCCCTATTGCTCCTCTTCTGTACAAGTCATTGTTTTACACAGATCACTGATGACCTAAGGGAACTTACACTTTGAGATTACTGGTGTGAGAAAGAAGAGGTACCTTAATACAGCTGGCCTGTAGTGTGCCTCCATTTGCTGCTGCAGTTGGGCTGTTTGTTCTCAAGATTGAATTTATAAGTTAAACACTTTAATGATGTCATATGTGTGTTTTAATTGTAAGTTTATATTAGTAGTATTCCTGTTTTGTGATGCGGTCATGAAAATACCTGAAGTTGCCAACGGGATCGCATTCACATCAATAAAATATCTATTTATTGTCTTCATCTGCAGAAAGAGTACAAAAAAGCCTTGGAATTAGAAATCAGAGGAAAAGGTCTGACAGAACTGGCTTTGGAGACACCAGATTTTGTGAGAGCAAAGAATGCTACTGACATTGCCAGCCAGGTCTGTGTGAATAACCCATTTATCACATCTGATGTCTTTTTTTAAAGAAAAAAAATGATAATTTTCTTTCCTGAATAAATGGAATGAAAATTGTTGCCAAGATATGATGAAGGGACCTAAATGTGATCTTTCCCTAACAGATCAAATACAAACAGTTGGCAGAAATGGAGAAAGCCAACTACACCAGTGTTGTTGATACTCCGGAGATTATTCATGCCCAGCAGGTCAAAAACCTTTCAAGCCAGGTATCTTGAGTGAAGAGATGTAATCATTGTTCATGTGGAAACCTTGAGCGGATACTAATTTGGCACCTAAATAGCTACCTGTCACAACATTCAGGAGACGCACCAGAAAAACAAATTTCTGTAGAACAGTGATGTGGCATCTCTTACTTTGAAAATCCATTTCAATATTGAAATTAATTTATTTTAACACTGTATAAAATGGAACAATAATTTCTATTGTTTTTGCAATACCAAAGCTAATTTTGTTCCAAGTAGATTTAGCTGGATTTTCCTACCCCTTAATAACTTAAAATGTTTAAAGTAAATCTTACACAGAGGTGTAATCTGAAACAGAAGTACTCAAATTTCCATAAAGATGAGCATTATGCAACAATAAGTAATGCCAAGCTGTTTATTAGTGCTTTTGAATTAATGGAATACATTTTGTATTTTGTATCAGAAAAAGTACAAGGAAGATGCAGAAAGGACCATGCCATATTATGTGCCTGTAGCAGATACACCAGAAATGCAGAGAGTCCGTGAGAATCAAAAGAACTTTAGCACAGTATGTATATACATAGTAAACATTGTTACTGCCAAATAATAAAATGTTCAGCTTTTTTGTCACTTAACAAGGTCCCAGTATCACACTCTAATCCCAACTAGGCTGCCTTTGTATTCTCAGGGATCCCCAGTCAGGGGGTTCCCGATGTATGCAGCAGCCCGCTTACACAGGGAAACAGAAATGAGTCTGTAATTTTCTCAGAAAAAAATTTCTTTCTGCAGTGCCTTGACAATTCCTTTGTTAATAATAGAGAATTATACTTACAGAAGTTGTTGTCAGTATGGACTAACTGCAAGACTGTATGGTCAGGAACATGAACAATTACTCCACAATCTGCTTGAAATATTTAATTGTTAAGACTTAATTGCTTTAGGTGCCACAATCTGGCTCGTTTCAAGATTTTTTGATTAATCTTAAGTATCTTCTATTACTAATTTAAGTGAGAATATTTAGAACTGTATGTCTTTCTATCACTAATAGTGATGTTAAAATGACCTCCTTAAAAAGTGTACTTGAAAATATATTTTTTTCTTACCTTCAAAGAAAGCTCTGTGAGTAAATTTTTATGGCATAGAATCAACATTTGACATTTTACTTCAACTTTTTCAACAGCTTCAGTATCAGTGGGACTTACAGAACAGTAAAGGAAAAGTTACAGTTGTACAAGATACACCAGAAATACTGCGTGTGAAAGAAAACCAGAAGAATTTCAGCTCGGTATCGTTATTTCTGTTTTCAGTGCTCATTCCAAAAAACCCACAGTTTCATGTATTTAATAAAACAATTATTTTAGGCTCTTCCCTTACAGATACTTATGTTCTTGACCTGCTTAAATATGTAAAAGAACTTTTTCAAACAAAACTAATTTTATTCTAAGTAGATTTTGCTGATTTATGCTATTCCTTTTTATCTACTGTTATTTGTGGAGTTCTCTGATTGCACTCTTTCACATGTATGTAGCTGTGTTATAGATAAACAACCAGCCCTGTGCTTAAAATGTTATTACCAGTGTCCACCTTTCTTTTGCTCTGTTACCATGTAAGTAGTGCAGTCTTGCTGTGTTGCAGCTTTTTTCTTTCAGTGAAAACTGAACTGTGTGCCTAATATGTTTCACATTTCATGTGTTACCATGAAGTGCCTATTGTCTGCTGTATCATTTTGCCACTAGTACCGTTAGCCTAGTAAGTAGAAGGAATTTGTGTAAAATATACCAAAACAAATTAGAACAAGAAGAACAAATTAAAACTAGAGCAAATACTAGTTTTCAGTCCTAAAATTAGTCTACAAATGTTTTGATATTCTACTTAAAATGCATTACTACAAATATAAATGATCAGCCCCTTTGTCACACAAACGGCACTCACAGTAAACCAGACTTCAGATAGGCAGTAAGGCAGTGACTGGAGATGATCCTCCAAGTTGGCTTTCAGCCTGCACTGTTGCATGCAAATCACTGTCATGAGACTATTCACTCTCTAGAAGAAATAATGTTGTATTTTGTATGCTTAACCTTGTTGTCTTGATTCTAAATGTTAAGATTTTATATAAAGAAGATATTGGAACTGGAACTACTATTGAAAAGACGCCGGAGATGCAGAGAGTTAAACAAACCCAAGATGCAATTAGCTCGGTACAAAACAATTCATTTTTAATATTCTACGAGTGCTAATTCAACTTAAAATAATATTCTTTTCCCCTCTTACTTCTTTAAATATTGCTAACTGTGGTTTCGCAATAATCCATCCAGCTAAGGGTTACTTTCTAAAAGTTTTTGCCTATTCTCATGACTTAATAATCTTTCTAATGATTAACATTCAATTTGTTACTTACAATCCATTTCTAAAATGTGAAAGCTCTTGTCATAATTTTAATCTTATCCCAAACACAATTTGTTTAGCAGATAAGCAAAGAATTGTTGAGGTTGGAAGGCACGTCTTGACATCATCTACTCGAACCCCTTTGTTCAAGCAGGTTCAGCTAGAGCAGGTTGCCCAGGACCATGTCCACTCGGGTTTTGAATATCTCAAAAGATTCTAGATATTCAAAAGGACTCCACAACCTCTCTGGGCAATCTGTGTCAGTGTCTGACCACCCTCAGAGTAAAAAATTGTTTTCCTGTGTTCAGATTGAATTTCCCATTTTTTTGTCTGTGCCCATTGCCTCTTGTGCTGTCACTGGGCACTACTGAGAAGAGTGGCTCTGTTGTCTTCATTCCCTCCTTCCAGGTATTTATATATATTGATTAGTTCCCCCTGAGTATACTCTTCTACTGGCTGAAGAGTCCTAGCTTTCTAAGCCTCTTCTCATATCAAATATATTCCAGTCCCTTACTCATCTTTGTGGCCCTGAGCTGGACTCTCTCCAGTAAGTCCATGTCTCTGTTGTACTGAGCAGCCCAGAACTGCCACCTCACTGTCACCCAGTCCAGATGTCACCTCACCAGTGCTGAGTAGAGGGGAAGAATCACCTCCCTCAACAATGTTCTTCTTAATGCAGATCAGGACGCTGTTGGCCTTCCATGCCACGAGGTTGCATTGCTGGCTCATGGTCAGTTTGTTGTCCACCGGGTCACCAAGGTCTTTCTCTGCAAAGGTGCTTTCCAGACAGTCACCTCCCAGCATGTTCTGGTGCTTGGAGTTATCCCTCCGCAGGTGCAGGGCTTCACGTTTCCCCTTGAACTTCATGAGGTTCCTGTCAGCCCATTTCTCCAGCTTGTCAAGGTCTCTCTGGATGGCAGTACAACCATAAGGTTTATCAGCCACTCCTCCCAGTTTTGTGTCATTTGCAGACTTGCTGAGAGTGTACTCTTTGCCAGCATCCAGGTCATTAATGATGTTAAACAGTATTCGCCTCTGTAATGACCCCTGGGGCACACCACTGGTGACTTTTATCCAACTAGCACTTGTGCCAGTGATCAAAATTCTCTGGGCCTGGTCATTCAGACAGTTTTCAGACCACCTCACTGTGCACTTAGCTAACTCATGCTTTGTCTGTGAGTATGTTAGGACAGATAATGTTTAAAGCTTACTAAAGCATGTAAAACTTTTCTAGTATATTGAAAAGTTGTAATACTCTAATATTGGAATAATTGTGTATAATTCTTTCAAGATTTGTAAATTTTTTCATGCTTTTTTTAAAATTCTGACATTATTTTGGGATAAGAGATGCTAACATTTCAGCCATTTGTTACATGCATATTATGTTAAATACGTTCTTGTGAAATAGTATTCTCTTTTTTTTTGGTTATGCTAAAGTAGAAATGAAAATAGCACCAATATTGAGCACTTTAATTGATAAAATGTTGTATGATGACCCTCACCTATGTTGAATATGATAGATTTTTACAAATCCAGAATTCTGCTTTCATTTCTAGAAAGACCACATTGTATCGTATCTGTTCAAAGGCATTTACAATGGTTTTTAGAAAACCGTTTTATGAAAGTGCCATTCACAGTGAAATCTCAGCAACAGTTAAAGTTATCTTCTAACAGATTGCTTATAAAGATGATGGGAATACTTTAACACCAGCTTTCTGCTCATGTTGAAGCCAATGAGATCTTTTAAATTTTCAGCCTCCTTGAAATCAGGATAGTGTTCTTTACGTATCTATATATGAATCCAGTTGCCTATTTTAATGCCATTAGGCTAAGATTTTTAGATTTTTTTTTTAATTTTTAACATCACAGTTGTTTGGAACTCAGTGTCAGATATCTTGAAATGGTTCAGTTGCTATAAATCAGGGGTGTTGTGCTGAAATTAAGCTCCTGGAATATATTAGATACGCAAATTTTAAGCTTCAGCTGAAAACTTTTGGTTCAAACAAGACTGCTTTTTTACCTGAACTGAGTTATTGTTAAACTGCTTTATAGAACTTTGGCTGAGTTATCTAATAGATTATTCTAATAGAAAGTTCCTTGATGATTTCCTTCCATTAGAATACACCTACTACTTGAGATTTCAGTGAGTTTGTAAGGTGTAAGTAACCTATGTTTCTTTGTTCAAGCAACTTGTTACACATACACGCATCAGCTGTGCTTTAATGTAAGTCCTTCTAATTTTTTCTAATGTCTGTGCCTTTGTAGATTAAGTACAAGGAGAGTATTGGAAAAGGAACTCCAATTCCTGATCTCCCTGAAGTGAAACGCGTCAAGGAGACGCAGAAGCACATCAGCTCGGTAGCGGCCAATATTTTCTACTTACCTATATAATCTTGCAAAGCTCAAGCTCCAGCCTCTTACAGTGTTTGTGGGTATTTTTTGTTGAAAGGAGAACAGATCTCTTAAATCCCTAAATTCAGCAGCAGGAAGTTTAAATATCTGAATTTTGCAGTAATCATTATGATCAGCCACTTCTCTGTATTATTTTTGTGACCTTTTCTAAACACAGAACTAAAAACAAAAAACGTCCAGATAATACAATTATTTTGAAAAAAATGGAGCAGCTAGAGAGAACTTTGTGGAAAAAAATAATTGGAGCCTTTCTTTGTAGGCTCCTTTTGTAGCCTCTTTTGTTTTGTGTCACAAAACCTAGTGACAGTTATAAATGGAAAAGTACCTGGCTTTCCCCATATCTAGTCAAGTGTAGATTCTCATAATTAAACCCTGTGCTCCTGATTTTAAGCCAGCATTTCCTACTGCCTTATTTTGATCTCTGATTGCAATATTGAGGGAGGATATAGTCTTGTGATCATTGGTACTTCAGATGTTTGCTATACAAAGCTGAGGAGCAATGGCTCCCATAGAATGAATATCTTATAATTTACCATTCCTAATTATAAGTATCGTTTCCCTCTTGAGCTGTTCATGATACTAGTGATTTTTACAGCTCGCTAGTGCATAATTGAATTTTTTTTTTTTAAATGATTCTTCATTTTTCTAACCTTCAAGTTACATCATTTGTTTTCCCTTGCTGTGAATCCTTTATTCTTGTATTCTTTTTTCTTGGTTCAATGACATCAAGCATCGAAATGCAGTTTGCAAGTATTTTATGAATTTGCAAGAACTGCTGGTGCATTTGTAATGTATTTCTACATGATTAGGTTTTAGACCAGGCATCTTCTATACATCTTCTGTCATGGAAAATGCAATTTTTAATCAAGCGGTTGTAGGTTAAATTAAATCTAATAATATGAGACCTAAAACTCAATGGTTTTTTTCACTAGAGGAGACTTAAAATGAAAGAAAAGGTTGATGTTCTGAAAAAGTAGAGATCAAAATGAAATGGAGACCACAACTAGGTTCAGCTGTTTGTTAACACCATAAAAAAAGTTCCGGAGATGTTGACTACCTGAAAAGTAGTACTATTACATTTCCTAAACTAAGATGAAAAGCAAAAAATACCTACCTTTCATGCCAGATTAGCAGAGTATGTGAATTTGTGTCCTATTATAGTGAAGTAATCTATTGATTTCAGGGCGTTCAAGCACCTAAATATAGACATTAAGTACTTTGCTGAGCTGGTGACTGTACTTAAAAAAAGATGCACACTGAGTAAAATAAATTTTGCACATATTTACATATAATCCCAGATTATATTTATCTGTTAACCAGCTAAATTACCTATCCAAATATATTACGGGTATTGTGGAAGGAATATGATCTTCTCACCTTTCTGGGACCTTGTGTTCTGCAGGTATTGTACAAAGAGGACCTAGGGACAGGTATCCCAACACCTGTCACTCCAGAAATAGAGAGAGTCAAACGCAATCAAGAACACATTAGCTCGGTATTTAAAAAAAAAGACTATAACAACTCATTTTTGCATAACATCCTAACATGTATTTTGGTTTCCTTCAGTGGCGTAGAATCTCACCCTCCTCCTTTCTTCTCCCTGGCAATATTTTTAACTCAATATTCTACCTTTTTGTGCTTTTAAGTTTTTTGAGTGATTTACAACTTCACATGCATTTCTTTTAAGACTCAAAACTGGTAGTAAGCTGTGAAATCAATCTGGTGTTTCTCTCCACGTTTGTTGTATCTTAACCCTTTATCTCCTAGTATCTGTAGTCATATTCACAGAATAATCAACCATCAGCCACTTCCTTAATATTAGCCTCTAGAACAAGTGTGCAATTAATTAAAAAGTAACTAAACGTAACTCACAAAATAGTGATTTCATTATTTTGCCTGTGTTGAGTGTTTTTCTTTTTTTTTTTTTTTTTGTGGAAACTTTCTTGTACCTCACAGGTATTATACAAAGAGGGCTTAGGGACTGGCATCCCAACACCGGTCACTCCAGAGATGGAGAGAGTCAAACGCAATCAAGAGAACATTAGCTCGGTATTACTAGATAAAACAAAAACTACCATTTAGAATGCAAATCAAACCTCTTTAACTTCTCCATATTAATTTTTTCTTTAAATTCTTTGTTGAAATTTGAACAACACTTTCTTAATCAAATCACTAAAACATTGGTATCCTTACCTCAGTCTAACTTGTCATTAAATTATTCCAGCTGTGAGATTTTAACCTCATTTACTTAAAGCAGTTAAGCAGTTCCTTATTTTTTCTTCCCACTGAAATAGTAATAGTCTGTGACTTCTCCTCAGTAACAAAATTGATCCTTCTAACAGTCTTCAGACTCACCACACTGGTGCAGTGCAAATGAAAAATGAACTCTTAACACTTCCTGAAAGAAAACAATCTAATGCAACCAGAGTGTGTTTGTATTTTCCTGTTTTTGCTGTGTTGGATGCTTTCTTATATCCTACAGGTCTTTGTAAGAAAATCTGGCAGCATCCCTATATCACTGTGATGTGAAAAATGAAGAAAATTGCATAATTAAGGGAAAATTACTGTAGTAATGCATTTCTATCCAGAATTGTTTCTAACACATTCTGGTCAAGTCAGCATGCACAACTGGAAGTGCTTTATGTCATAATTTTGTTGTATATTTCTGTTTTAATTATAGTGGCTTAGGGCTGGTTTTGAGTCACTCTGACCAAACTCAGACATGACAGATACAAAATTCAGACCTGATTTAAGATTAACAGGACAGTTCAGAGAAGCCACTGCTGTTATACTTTTTGCTGTGCTTAATTGTCTCCGTGATCATCACGTCTCTTTTTTTATACTGGTGAAAGGCAATCTTAGAGGCAAAGCTGGTCATTAAGATCTTTTGTTTAAGTAAGTAGACTCCTTTGGGGAAGAAGACATAAATGCAAAAAAAGTTTTCAGGTGACTTGGCTCAAGCTGTGCTTTCACAGAAAACATTCCTGCAGTTGTTGCTGGCTTTATTTATGCGCACCCAGGTGAGATGACAACAAACCTCACAGTAACATTAGCCATTAGCTGATTATTTTGATTGACTTTTTTTTTTTGCTAGCCTTTGAACAAGGCTGACAAAATAGTATTTATCATACTTTTAAGTTTCACTGTATTAAATTATTTTTCTTCTCTCTCTCTCTCCTCCCCATCCTCCTCTTTCCTTTCCTTTTCCTTAAAAAAAAAAAAAAAAAAACCACTTCCCTGTTGCCACACAGGTATTGTACAAAGAGGGGCTGGGCATTGGAACCCCAGTACCTGTAACTCCTGAGATGGAGAGAGTCAAACGCAATCAAGAAAACTTTAGCTCGGTACTTTTTTGTAATTTAAGAAAAATGTTCCCTATAACTTCATTTTAGAAGAACTTTTTAACACTTGTAAATGTTCTACTCTCTGTAATTAACTTATAGAGACATTCCCTTTCCACTATTAAATTTTTTAGTCATTGTTATATTTTATGCAATCATTTTTTAAAGATTTTTTTAATAATCATAACACTTAACATTTCCTGTCCTTTAATTTTTAAAGCTTTTTTTTTTTTTTGGTGAAGCTTGAAGTATTTTGCATTTTTAAAGAGCACTGTTTTCTGTATTTGCTTAATTCCATTCTTCTAATGCTTTATTGTTCTGTTGAAGCATATCTAAGTCCTAGGGTGCGGTATTTCTAGATCTTGGAAGACTTCCTTTGACTTGATCACAATTGTTAACTGGTTTATACTTCCTAATTTTTGCTGCTTTCTAGTGGATGTGGTGGGCATAAAAATTAACTATGATGTGTTGCCTCCATCAAATGCATTATTTCTTTTGTTCTTAAATTTTTTGCACTACTGTGTTACTATATAGGTGTTGTACAAAGAGGATCTGGGGACAGGAACCCCAACACCTGTCACTCCTGAGATTGAAAGAGTCAAACGCAATCAAGAAAACTTTAGCTCGGTATTTTTTAGTTTGAAAAGCAGAAAATTCTCTTTTAATCAGTTTAAAAATAATTTTAACACCCCAAAAATACTCTTGTTCCCCTATAATCAACTTACACAAAAACCAATATCCTGTTCCCCTTGTTTTTTCTCCATAATTGTTACTTACTTCATTTTTTTTCCTGTTTTGATTAGATCATCTTAATAATGATAACTTTTAAATTCTGTGTTCCAATCTTTTTTTTTAACTGAACATTTTTCTTTAATATCTGCTTTTCCTTTTGTTAATCACTTCAATCCTTGGTTGTTGTGTTGTTTTTTTCTTGTTTTTACTGCATATAAAAACTAAATTATTTATGGTCTGATACAAATCTGTGGAAATGACTTGAGGATAACAGTGCTCTAATACATGCCAGTGTAACCTGCTGTGATCTTTCGGGAATGGGTAAAAGAAATGAAGTTTATTTCTTTGTTCCTTTTGTGCTGTACTTGATACCTTCTTCCTTTAGGAAGTCTTCAATTTTGCTGCACAAAGACAGTGGCCCAAATCTCCAGCTGGTGTAGGCTGTTTTAGATATGCTGGAAGCACAGTTTTGCAGGGTAAAAAACTTGGCAGCATTAGTATGTCTCACAGGGTGAGGAAAGTTTCAGGTAAGATAGGAGAGCACTGATAATTGTAATTTCTCCGGTACCTATTTCATACATACACCTTTATTATGATCACGTCTCTGTGTCCTTCCTGTAATAAGCAAACCAGATTCTTTGATGATAAATTCTGGATAATAAGTAGCGTTTCACGTAAGGAAAATACTGACTCTTTATTGTGGTGAGTGTATACAGAAAAACTTTTGGGAAGGAGCGTTAGGACCTGGCCCTCTGATGACTCAAGTACAGTCAGGGACAACTTTACCTCACTGCTAGTGAAAAGACAAAAAATACTTCATTATAATTTATGAAAGATTTAACGTTCTAACTACCTAGTAGTTTTAAATGTCTACCTTGAGAAGCAACTAGCCAAGTCAGGAAGGTGTTCTAGCATTCTGTTACAAGTCATAGTGGTATGCTAGCGTTTAATTCTGTTATCAGAATTCTAACTTAATTTTAGATATTTAAGTTTTTTTAATCCATATATTTTTGTTCAGGGCAACTCATAAAAACATCTCTTTCGTGTTCCGCTTGTTCTCTCAGCAAACAGTGTTACTGTTGTTTGCTTGTTCCTCTTTCTTGCTTTTCATATAGCCATATTATCCCACAGGTGTTGTACAAAGAGGATCTGGGGACAGGAACCCCAACACCTGTCACTCCTGAGATTGAAAGAGTCAAACGCAATCAAGAAAACTTTAGCTCGGTATTTTTTAGTTTGAAAAGCAGAAAATTCTCTTTTAATCAGTTTAAAAATAATTTTAACACACAAAATTACTCTCGTTCCCTTATAATCAACTTAAAAAGGAATATCCTCTTCCCTTTGAGATTTTTTCCTCCATAATCACTACTTACATCATTCCTGTTCCTCTGATTTGATTATGTAATCTTAATAATAACTTTTAGATTCCGCCTTGGTTTTGATTCTGATTATCTTTTTAATATTTTTTGTTTTTAAATAATATCCCATTTTTCCTTTTGTTAATCACTTCATACTCAGTTTTGTTTTGTGTGTGGTTTTTTTTTTTTCTGATTTTACTTACTTTCCGTATAAAAACTAAACTATTTGTGGCCTGATACAGATCTGTGGAAATGAGCTCAGTATAACAGTACTCTAATACATGCCAGTTTAACCTGCTGTGATGGTTATGGAATGGGTAAATGAAAGAGAGCTTATTCCTTTGTTCCTTTTGTGTTGTATTTGATACCTTTTTCCTTTAGGAAGTCTTTTTATCTACTGTTGCAGAGACAGTTTTTTTTTTTTTTTTAATAGATCCTGAGAAGCAAATAGAGAAGGTATTCTAGCTTTCTGCCAGAAGTCTTTGCAGAGTATGTCATTAGCTTTATAGTTTTGAGGAAGGTTTTAATTTTTCTTTTTTATTCCAAGCTTTGGCTCAGAGCGACTTTGAAAAACATTGTCTTTTTCTCAGCAAGCTGCGTGTTACTGTTGTTTGCTTGTTCCTTTTTTCTTTTTTTAATACAGCCATATTACCCACAGGTGTTGTACAAAGAGGATCTGGGGACAGGAACCCCAATACCTGTCACTCCTGAGGTTGAGAGAGTCAAACGCAATCAAGAACACATTAGCTCGGTATTTGGTGGAGGAAAAGATGTATTCCCTTTAACTCCGCTTAAATTGAACTTTTTAACCTTTATTAAAAATGGAACAATTCTGCTCCTTACTTCCACGTAATCAAGTTAATCAGTTTATAAAAACATCCTTTCTCCTTCACTGTACTGTATTTTCCAGTGTTACTCACATACCACTTCTTCATATATGTAATTATTTACATAATCCTAAATATCTTTAACCATTTTGCTCCCTGTTCCAACTTCCTTTACTTCCTTTTACTATTACTTTTTTTAAAAATCCTATCACTTTCCTGTTCTAGTGCTCTTATCATAGAATAGGGCGGGCCTGATTTTCCAGCAGGCTTCAGTGGTAGTCTTAAGTGCTCCCCTCCACCATGAAAACGTATTTGCTCAGTATTGATGTAAGAGGCTTCTTTGCTGGATTCATTGCACCTTCTAAGATAAAAGCACAGACGTCTTTGCCTTCAGACCCTACAGCGTGCAACCCCAGTCTTCCTTGTCGTCAGAGGTAGCTTTTAGAGCTCTGCATGAGAGCAGATTAAGATCCAGGAGACTCAAATATTTGACTTCATGTTGGCTGTAATTATTACTGAGTTCTGATTTTTTTGGATGCTTCTTGTTACTACACAGGTGTTGTACAAAGAAAGCGTGGGGACTGGAACCCCCACTCCTATCACTCCAGAGATGGAGAGGGTCAAACGCAATCAAGAAATCTGTAGCTCGGTACTTTACCAAGAAAAAAAGTTTCCTTTAACTCTGTTTAAGTGAACATCTTAACAGTTTTAATAAATGGACATTGTAACACTTGCTCGAAAATAATACCGACCCTAGCTCTAAAGCAGCTTCAATAAGTGATTACTTCTTACCCACGCCTTACTGTGGTTTACAGTGATTACGTTAACTTGTTACAGTTTTTATTGTATTTAAGACTTATTTTAATGCCCTATTCTAATCCTAAAAACTTTTAACAAACTTTCTTCATCTTCTCTGCAATGCTGACATTCTTTTTGTTATAATTTAAATATTCCTAACATTCTCAGCCTCTCAGCATAGTATTTTGTAGTGTCCTTTATATAGTCCTTGGTTTGTATTGTCACCCTGTAGTTAAAAGCACAGTATGCCAAACCCTACTTCTCTACTAAAATATTGCTAAATACCTTCTTTAAAAGTATATACAATACCTAGGCCCTATGATATTAAATACAAGAAAAAAGATGCCTTAGGCTTCAAGTTTGTCTACAGATGGTTGTTTATTTATTGTTGCTTTCTTTGGCTCCTTTCTTATGTCTCATAGGTACTGTATAAAGAAAACATAGGGAAAGCAACCCCAACACCGGTCACTCCTGAGATGGAGAGAGTCAAACGCAATCAAGAAATCATTAGCTCGGTATTTTTAACAGGAAACTAGTTCCTAAAGAGCTGAAGTGTTTAACATCCTGTAGCAGTTTTAATAATCTGTGCTTTCTAACTTTAAAAAATAAACCTGTGACGTAGCATAAACCTCCTACCTTTCTGTGTTTACAGACAAGTTGTATTATCTTCTATTTAACACTGTCTGAAGCAGGATTTTACTAGAACTATGTTTGACTTTTTTTTTTCAATGGTCATTGTTTCTTTGCAATTTTTTTTTTTTAACTATTTCTTATTACAATTTTGCTTTCACTCCCAGTTGATACCATACAAGGCCCATTGCTGCACCCTAGTAGATTAATGGCAAAACTCCCATTCCTTCTTTCAGGAACAGCAGTGGCCCCAAAATCTAACTCCTTCTAAGCGTAATAACCCAAAAGCTGTATTATATGTGGTTGTTTGTGGTTTTCTTTGTTGTTGTTGTTGGTACCTTTTTTATGATATTTGGATGCTCCCTTGTATCCTATAGGTTTTGTACAAAGAGAACGTGGGGAAAGTGACCCCAACACCAATCACTCCAGAGATGGAGAGAGTCAAACGCAATCAAGAAATCATTAGCTCGGTACCTTAAAATATATATATATTTTTTTCCTTTGCACCAATATTTTAATAAAGTAACATTCTAACTATCTACTGAAAACTGATTTTAATTTAAAAAATAAATTTGTTTCTGCAAATTAATCTCTCCTCTTCTAAAACAAACTTGGCTTTAGTGTTAACATTCTGATCCAAAAATTTAGGAGTTTTCTACAACTCAGTTCATGTTACTGGGGGCTCTATCCAGACAACATCAACAGACTAGTGTCCTGGGGTGAAGTAATGCAGGTCTGTCTCCCTGTGCTTAGTGTTCAAGCTGTCATTGGCCTTTCACGGGTATTTGGCTTTATGGGGAAAAAGAAACAAAAAACCAACCACGCCACCCTGACTATCCCACCTTTCTGACCGGTGTGAGATTGTGGTGCTGTGAGAGGTGACTTAGGCTGCCTTAACCAGAATTACACCTGGATGGTGTTCCAGTGATATGTTTTAGGTTGCTTCATGGACCGGGGCCATGTGTAGGTGTAATGGTGCAGTGGTGCGTATGGGACACCCACCCCCGACACTTGTTGTTAGTTGGCTGCCCAGTGTCAGTGCAGCAGTAAAACTCCGCTCTCCCCAAAAGAAAAACCTCACAAATATTGCTTCAAACCAGGGCTTGGTCACAGGGGGATCCTCTTCCTGGATCATAACCAGCTCTGATGCTTAGGATTTAAACATTTAGCTTCTTAGCTTGTTTGTACCCTGTTTTGCATTGTAACTGCAACCAGCAAAAAGAAAGGGATGATTTCTCAGTGGGGTGGATAAAACATTTCTTAGCTAGTTTTCAGGGACACGGGCAGCTTCCCTGAGTCTGTAGTGCCATGATCATAGTTGTAGCTGGATAGAGCCCTTCTTTTTTAACCAAAAAAATTATAACAAGCTTTTCTTTTACAGTTTATTTTTCTTTCCCCCTCCTTATAGATTTTTCTTTCCCCCTCCTTATAGCTTTAGATGTTTGGCTTTTGTGCAGTGCTACATACCATAATCCATCATGACTTCTTTGAATTTTTATAACTAAGTAATAACTCTTGTGTTCAAATCCTTTTGAATTTTTTTTGTTTTTGTTTTTTGTTTTAAGATACAGGATACATGTTCTGTATCCCACAGGTGTTATACAAAGAAAACTTGGGGCGAGCAACCCCCACACCTATCACTCCAGAGATGGAGAGAGTGAAACGCAATCAAGAACAAATTAGCTCGGTATTGTCTGGAAGAAGTAAAGGGGCTAAGACAGAGTTTTTGTTTTTGTTTTTTTTAATAACATAAGTTTGCCTGGTTTTTATTTAACCTTCTAATTTTTCCCCTCAAATTTAGAAAGTCACCATTTAAAATTACAGTACATGAAAGATTTTTATCAATTAACTTTTTAATACCATTTTTCATCTGACTTTTTTTTTCCTTTCATAATGGATGGCGTTTATTCTAAAACCAGTAACATTATAGTTTTAAATTTGTACATTTGTGACTTTGGATTACTTTGTGGTCTGTAGGTGGTATACAAAGAAGGCTTAGGGAAGGCAACCCCCACACCGGTCACTCCAGAGATGGAGAGAGTCAAACGGAATCAAGAACACATTAGCTCGGTACTGAAAGAGGAAAGACAAGCACTTTATATTAAAAATAACCATTCTGAAAAAAAAAAAAAACACTTCTAATTTAGCCTTGTTCACTCAGTTTTCCTTATTTTTGCCTATTTTTCCCTTTGATTTTTTTTACCTTTTGCTCTAGCAAATAACTTTTTAGATGCTTTGTTTCCCAAGATCTTTTCTACCCCTGCAGTGATGAGTATGCTTAAACAATAACACCATTTACAGAATGAGCTATGAGTTATTCCAGTCTGATTTGTGGACACCTTTTTGTGCACTACAGATTTTGTACAAAGAACATCTAGCAAAAGGAACTCCAACACCAATGACTCCAGAGATGGAGAGAGCAAAACGCAATCAAGAAAACATTAGCTCGGTACATTCTGTTCTGCTGATACATGAAAATACTTTAAAAACTAACATTTAATTTAACAAATTCCTGAAATCCTTACTCAACACAAATTACCAGTGCAGATGTTAATATTACTAGCTAGCTATCTAGTTTTGAAGAATGAAGTAACAATGCTAAAATCAAATCCTTTAATACTTTCCTTTTACTTTATGCTACAACTATTTCTTTGTGTGATTAACTGCTTTAGTTTTTTTCCAATAACTAAATTTCAAATAACCTATGTTGCCTTCACCTCTCTTGCAAATATCCTGTGTTTACTGGTCTTATACTGTATGAGATATAAAATATTCTTCAGTAACAATATATTTTGTTAGATTTCTGACAATATCGTGCAGTTTATATAAAAACGTCAAATTTGGAAATGGCCTCCTTTATGTGCTTGCTAACCTGTTACTCCAGATGTAAAGTCCTGACATACCCCATCCTGTAAAGATTTGTGTACTTACAGATGTCAAGGTTTGTTTGATAAATCCAGGAATACAACAGCCACAAACGTTTACAGTAGCATGATGCTACTGTTATCGCTGAGAAAAGAAACCCTGCAAAACCAGCAAAAATTGTAATATTTCAATGAGAAATACAGGTCTAATTATGTTGTTTGTTTCACAGATTACTTCACCGAAGTTAGAGGTGCACATCAGATGTATGAAAATGTTACCTGAAATATTATTACTGCTTTACCTCTCTACTTGTTATTACAAGGTTAAAAAAAAAAAAAGCAAGCATCATTTAGTTAAGAAAAGGAAGGTTCGCGATCAAGTCCAGTGCTGTCCACATCTCATAACTACGAAAAAGAATTTTGCTTTGCATTCCAAACAGTTGCTGCTGCCTTTTTTTTTTTTTAAATCTTCTCTGCCAGATTGTCTTGCATCAGCACAGCTCATTCCTCATGGTGCAGAATTAGCTTTGTGCTGTGTTCACTTCCTTTTTCTCATCTGGCAGGTACTTTATTCAGATAGTTTCCGAAAAGAAGTACAAGGCAAAGCTGCTTATGTACTGGATACACCTGAAATGCGGCGTGTGCGAGAGACCCAGAAGCACATCTCTACGGTAAGATGGTTTATAGGTGTGTTAACTTGGCAAGTGATGTAACTGAAAACATAACCTTGTTCATGAGACATGCCAGGGTTGCCACATCAGGGACAATGTACGTATACCAACTGGTCACCCATGTTATTAAATGCTAAAACCAAAAGTGACTCTATAGGAAAGATGTTTGGGATTAGGCTCTCCCTCTCATTGTTCCTTGGATTGGAGAAAGCAAAAGTTCAGAACTGCAGTGCACCTCTGTACTAGAAGTTCGCTTGAGGTAGGCAGGAATAAAAACAATTGTTCATCCAAGCTACAGAGGGACAAACATTTAATTTTACATTGCAGGTGAAATACCATGAAGATTTTGAGAAAAACAAAGGTACTTTCACACCTGTAGTTACTGACCCCATTACAGAACGTGTGAAAAAGAACATGCAGGACTTCAGTGACATTAGCTATAGGGGCATTCAAAGGCGAGTAGTAGAAATGGAGCGAAAGCGTGTGGACCAGGATCAAGAGAATCTCACAGGTAAGCAGCAGCTAGTTTTTTTTTTTGACTAGAATACTTCATTTACCCTTGATAAATTGTTTTATTTAAGGTCAGCCATATCAATTTAAATTTATCATTACTTGCAGATAATGTTTTTTTATCAAAGAGTATGTGGAATATATTCTCTGATAGCAGCTGTAAACCATAGAATCACCGGGCGGTTTGGGCTGGAAGGGACATAAAGCCCCCCCAGTCCCACCCCTGCCGTGGCAGGGCCACCTCCCAGCAGCCCAGGCTGCCCACAGCCCCATCCAGCCTGGCCTCGAGCACCGCCAGGGATGGGGCACCCACAGCTCCTCTGGGCAGCCTGTGCCAGGGCCTCACCGCCCTCAGAGCAAAGAATTTCTTCCTGATACCGAATCTGTATCTCCCCTCTTTTAGTTTAAACCGTTACCCCTTGTCCCGTCACTACACGCCCTGACAGTGAGTCCTCCCCAGCTTTCCCGTAGCCCGCTTTAGGTACCGGGGGGCCGCAGTGAGGTCTCCCCAGAGCCTGCCCTTCTCCAGGCTCAACAACCCCAGCTCTCAGCTTGTCTTCAGAGCAGAGGTGCTCCAGCCTCTGAGCATCCTCGTGGCCTCCTCTGCCTCTCCCATCCTGTCCAACAGTGTGATGTAATACTAGATTTGATATAGATTCTAATTTCTTACTTGTATTTTTAAGTTCACCTCTGCGTGTGTGTATTGCAGAAATGCTTCAGCTTATTTGATGTAGAATAAATAAATAAATAAAAATCTGTGCTATACATTTGAGAAACACAAATTATGAAATCCTGCATCCCTTTTTCTGACATGCTTGTACTCCCATTGAGGACAGATGTTTGCTGTTCAAGCTCCCTACAAAATGAGCTCCAGCTTCTCAGAAACGCTGTTTCTCTTACAGGTCTTCGTGTGTGGCGCACTAATCCTGGGTCAGTCTTTGACTATGACCCAGCAGAAGACAACATTCAGTCCAGAAGCTTACATATGATCTCTGGTTTGTTCCAGTCTCTATTATGCAAAACAGGTTTTATACTTATGCAAATCCAAACAGTAAAACCCAAACAGCTTGGGTATATTAAAGTACAGCTTCGCACTCCACCCATGCAAGAATGCAAGTGTATGCTTGTGTTGACTTCAGACACGACATTAAACAGAGTGGAGATTTCAAAAGTTAGACATGGACACAGTTCTTGTAAGAATTTATGGCGGTTAGAGGAGAAATTGTCTATAGCTCCTCCTCATAAACATAACTTTATGCTATCTACATAAATGTAGCTAGATGTTTAATAGAGCTAGTTATCAAAAATTGTAAAATTAATCTTACCATATATACAAGTGATCTCTGAACACAGGGATGTACAGGATTCACAGGTCCACAGACAGCATGATAAAATTGCTTTCCTGCAACATGTGCTTCCTTTTTAACTCCAAAAATGCTGATCCTCAGGTATCTTTTAAAAAAAAAAAAAAAGACAAGCAAACCAACCCACCACCTTTCTTGATAATTGTTTCAGAAAAGATGGATCCTGAATGCTAGAAAAACAGTCTCAGGCATGGTTCAGATCTTTGTCAGCTGATAAAGGGAAGCAAATGATAATTCAAATAAAAATTTTGGATGTAGCAAGTACAACAGAAAGAGGTTGGAGAAATAAAAAAAAAAATCTTCTCAATAGTAGAGATAAAAGGAACATAACTATGATTTTTTGAGTAGAACTTCAGTATGGTGGCTGTGGAATAATTTTAAGAGTACTGGCAAATACCACTGAGTAACCATAAAAACAGTGATTAATTCATTCTCTTTTCTATTAACTTCATAAAATACGGTAACCAAGTGTGCTCTGCATGCACAGGGCCTGTCAGTTTACTACTCAATACAGTTTTGAGCACAGCTTCTGTGGGTTTCTTAACAATGACAGAGCGCTTTGGGTATTTTTACAGAATACACACAAAAATATAACCTGTATGTATATATCATATATGCATTTTTTGTGTGTGCATGCACATCTCCTTAAAGTAATGACAAATTGGTTCCACTGTTTTCTCCTTGCAGTCCAAGCCCAGCGCCGCAGCCGGGAGCATTCCCGCTCTGCCAGTGCCTTGAGCATCAGTGGTGGGGATGAAAAATCTGAACCCTCAGATGGGGTGGATCAACATTTGTCCTACTACAGCAACGGGGGCTTCTTTACCACAACTGCCACAGGTATGAGAACAAAACTGCACTCGCATCTGAGCAGAGGTGGTACCCAGACCACCTGGCAGGACAGTACTGGTCATTGGCTCATGTTCAGTGACTCCTTTGGCCAGGAAAAGTAGACAAGTACACCTGCAAAATGTTGAGCTATAGCCATAACCAACTGATGCAAAGCTGTATTTCAGTGGGTAAAAGGCAGATTGGACCCACTTAATGACCTATCCCAGTATCTTTATTTGGCGCAAGTCTAACGCCATTGCTAATTCCATAATAAATAAAAGCATTAAATGTAAAACAAAATATTTTTTCCTTTTGTAGTGGGCTATAAACATGCTAAAACTATAGAGTTGCCACAACAAAGGTCATCATCAGTTGCCACCCAGCAAACAACAGTATCATCGGTTCCTTCTCACCCATCTACTGCTGGTGTAAGTAACATCGCTCAGGTGTATTGACGCTCAATCCCAAGCTCATTGCAGTATTGGTCCAACAATGCGCAGGGTTGGCTTCCTCACCAGGAGCCAATTTGGCTTCCTACCTAAGGTGCACAGCCCTGATGGGCTCTAAAGGCTGTCAGTGCACGCAATGTGCTTCAGCTGATGTTCTTCCAGGACAGACCAGCAACACACCCTCACATCGGGCTACTATTTTGTACAAAACCAGCTGAAGCTGTAACAGCTTCAGAGGTTCTTGAGAACTTTAAATTACACTTCCTCCCTCCCACCAAGACCCATTGGGAAGAAAGACCCTAAAGTTATGGCTGGTGCTAACTTGAGCTGGCTAATTGTTTAAATATTATTGCTCACATACACTCTGAAAACGTTTTGTTCAGCTTCAGTGTCACTAAAACACAAAGGCGCTGAGGTACTGTGCTGGCTGTCCCTCTCAGAAACAAGGAGGCTGCATCTACCTGAAAATGAATTCAACATAGGAAAAGTCTGATCAGGGTTTTAAAAGTTCAATTTCTGAGTCCTTACTGAAAAGACATTTTGTGATCTGAAACCAGGATATTTAAGAGACCAGCCAAAGCAACTACCATCAGTAGTACTTTTAAGTACTGAAATGAGTTGAAACATAACTCACCCTTGCCCTCCCACTTACATTTTGATTCTGACCAGGAACTAACAGCAGTGGGATAAGTGTCTTACTTTTTTCCTCTCTTTCTTAATTAACAGAAGACATACCGGGCCATGTATGACTACATGGCAGCTGATGCCGATGAAGTTTCCTTCAAAGATGGTGACACAATTGTAAATGTGCAAGCAATTGATGAAGGCTGGATGTATGGGACTGTCCAGAGAACCGGCAAGACTGGCATGCTGCCAGCCAACTACGTAGAAGCCATCTAAATCAAACATCTTTCCATAAAGCACATCTGCATGGCCCAGACAAGCTGGCACATCTCACACTGTAAGCCTTAGAAGAGTTTCTGACACTTTTTCCACAGTGCCTTATTGCCTTCCATGTCGATAGTGCTTTATAAACCACCACAGGGGAATAAAACTGCAGAACAAAATATTCTTTAAACATCTTTTCAAAATATTTTTGAAAACCACCTGTAAACACACTATTAGACATTGCTCATGAGAGAGCTGTCTTGCTTCCAGCGTCCAAAACCTTTTTTTTTCCAAAATGGCTAGACTTTCATTTAAAACATTTATATACAGAATACCATCAAAGCAGTTTAAACAGTGCTAAATTGCAATCCAGTTCAGTATCACTGAACTTCTACATATGTAGTTGAGACTAAGACTACCAAGCATTACTTTATTCATTCTCCCATAAAGAGAAAATTTTTCTGGGCTATTCTAAAATGTTTGAATATATTTGTTTTCCATATAAAGCTTAGTATCTCAAACCAAAGTTTATCTGGCAGGGAAGACTGGGAACCATCACAAAGTAAAAGCCTCTTCCCTCTGCTTGCTGAGCTCTTATGCATGTGTTCTTCATGCAATTGTTCTGGGGTCAAAAGTTGTTACTTGTAAATTAGTGACTAAATAAAGCTAAGGTTTCTGCAGTATGTTCGATGTATTAACTCACACTGAGGAGCAGGAATCAATCTTAAAGCAAACTGGCTTTGTTCAGAAAACTCTGGAAAAAAAAGCCAACAGCAAAACAACGTAAGTCAAACTCTGAGGTGCTGTGAAATGAACTGGACAAATTATTTCACACCTGAACGCAGTGGTTATTTGCTTCTCCTGAAGCATCAAGTACCAGCCGGTCTCCAAAGATGGAAGTAGGAAAACAATCTTTAGCCTACCTTAAGACAAAGTATACAAAGTGAGTTAACAGTAGGAGGAGTTGCAGCTTTAACTCTGAGGGCCTTTGTTCAAAGGGAGTTCAGAGCATATCATGGTGTACGCAGCCCGCTTGAAAGAAAAACATCATTCCTCAAAGTGGGATTCAGTGTGGCAAAGCTAACTGGCAGGACTGCCAGCACCAAAGGGTGTTTGTTAAACAGAGATGTTAACGCCCTTCGAGATACAGTAAGGCACATTCTTGTTTGTACAGGTCACTGGATACAAGAGAGGATTAAATCTAAGGAGGCCTGTTTGGAACCAACATTTTCAGAAAAACAAGAAAACCTACAGGCACTCATCACTGGTGCTGTTCACATTACTGCTTTAAGACATTTCTGTCCTGTTCATTATTTTATGAGATGCATGAACAGGGCACAGAATAGAATCTTGCTGACAAGACACGACCTGGTCCTTGAGACCTACTCCTGCCTTAAGAAGGCACTGATGCCTTTCCAAGGTTCCTCCCAACCTCACAATTCCAAAGCAACTCTGAGGAAGGGCTGAATAAATCAAAAAAGTCACTTCAGATCATTAACAACTCCGAGAACTAATCACTGTTTTATTTGCACGTGTATAAGTTCTAAAAACACCTGCAGCAATTCCTTTCCATAAATGTCCAATATATACAAATTAGATTTCAGGAGTAAAACCCAAGAACTTTGAAGGTCTCTGGGAAGCAGCAATGCATTCCATGCAATTAAAACTCAATCATAAATTATTAACCAACATCTGCAATCATAAGTCTGTACATAATATACAAAAAACCCACATCAAATCCACTCATTTCTGCAAAAGGAAAAGGTCTTCTCCGCCAAAGGAGAACTGCTGCAAACAAAGCTGTTAAAACACAGGAAAAAGCCTGAGAAGTTTTGCAAAGTCTCTTGCTTGCAAGGGTGCATCAGCTTCTTAGTGTGGTTCTTATAAAAATGCACGCACAAATAGATGCCATCCATTTGTCAGATACCAGGTTGTTGGACCGCTGCCACTGTAAGGAATCAAGCACAGCTTATCTCAATGTAAAACGGCGCTGAAGAGTTTCAGCGACTCCAAAGGAAACAGACACGGGAAGCACATGAGCAGAGCTGTGAGATCAACCTCCCACCATGTAAGAGTTTGCAGCAGTAAGAACACTTTGGATTTGAAAAAATAATTTAACTACTCTTTTAGTTTGGTTTCACAGTCTTTGCTATTGCACACCTTTATCAAGTTTTCTTTCACTACCTGAAAGAAATATGCATAGCAATACAATACAAATACCTCTAACAGGGAATAGGCAATCCCACAAGTTCAAAAAAACAAAAAAAGGGAAAAAAGAAAAAACATGATACATTTTGCTCATATAGGTCTTTAAAAAAATCTTCTATAGTACAAAACGTACAGTTTAAGGATTAATTCACCAGTAAGAAAACTAAGGTTTTTTTTGGAAAAATTGTTGTAACAAAATCCTCCTTACTTAGGAATTATAAGCAACTAATCAGAACTTTCATGGGGTGGTGATTTCCAGCGGGACTGCAGGTTTTTCATGATACAGTTTGTCATGCCCACAAGTTTTTCTTGCATCTCAAAAAGTTGGCTTCCTGAATAGCCATGGAGATCTTCAGAGGTCAGTTGAGCAGCAAGTGCATCAATTTGGCTCAGAAGGTCTGCTGTGGGTTGGCCATTTGTATTCAAGACAACCGGCTCAATCAAATCTGAAAAAGAAGGAAGGTAAGTAGGGCACTGCATCAGGGCGTTTGGCTTTAAATCCAAGCTGATTTATGTCCTAGTGGAATGCTGCAGTTTATTTTGAACAAAATAACGTGTTCAAGAACAAATCAAAACATTTGACCCTATTAAGACACTGCCGGTGTCCTTTGAGATGTGTTATCCCAAGAATGGCCAACTTCAAACTGGACAGCTGAAGAGAAGTTACTCCTAGTTCTTTGTTCTCCGGTTAACCAAACGCTTCAGTCTCTTTCAGGGATTCCTCTGTATAAACTAAGGCCAACTCCAAAAATGCACAGGAGAATTCAGATAAAAGTCTAGGACCCTAAATCCAGAATGGGTATCCTGGGAAACATCTGAACTGTCTCCCCAAGCAGATCTTCAGCACAGCAGTTTCAGTTTGCTTTGTTTCTGTGCAGCCCCAGAAGCACAGCAGTTACTATAGTAATAAACAGCTCAGGAGAAACACCCGGTTGAGATTTGGAAAGTGAAGTACTCAGAGCCCTGCCTAACATGTTGTTTATGCAAACTTGTTTAGGGAAAACACGCAGTGGATCTTGCCCTCAAATATGTAACAAGTTTTAAAAAGCCATTACTATAGGGCTTCATAAAGTGGCTAACTCAATCACCTATCTAGTATTACCTACCAACACTTCCTCAAAACAAAAATATCAAGCGTTCCCATTAGAAGAGAACAAAAGCAACAACAGCAGAAACATCCAGATCCTAAGCAACAAGTGGGTATCAGTTACCTGTTGCAAGTTTCTCTTCATCGACAGAAGGAGATTTATCCTCCACGGTGTTTACTGTTTTCTCCGCATCTTCAAGCACTCCTATTTCCTCACACCCTCGAGATTTTACCTGAGGATTTTTTTTTGAGAGAACAAGAGATTCGTGTTCAGAGAAAAAGTTACAATGTGGGACATGCTTTAACTCCATAATAAACACAGTCATCATTCCCACCAATAATGTTGTAACCAAGTCATCTATACCTTGAAGGACCATCTTTGACAGACAGATCACAGTTTAAAGTGATTTTTCTAGTAAGAAAAAACGCATTATTCCTCATGATGAATGCTTGCAGTTTATTAGGTTAATATTAGCTTTATGGGTACTAGGATTAAAGTTTACCTGCTGCTCATGATATCCTTTAAGAGCTTTTTTAACATTGGAAACTTTAGGAGAACGGATGGGAAGAGTTTTGATTTCTGATGCTGTCAGAGTACTCAGATCACCCACTGTCTTAATGTTCTTAGCTCGAATGAGCTGCCCCAGACCTCTTGCGCTGCAGCGGGGGAGAAAAAAACGGTTAGTTATGCTAAAATCCAAGTCCTTTCTCCTTAGCGTGGTAGAGCACATAGAAATCTTACATGAATGCCAATTCACACGCACATAAATAAAGGAAAACAAAATGCAAGTGACGTTCTTCTATCTGCAGAAGCACACCTTTTTGCCATTTATCCAATACCCAACCAGGGAATGGCGTTCTAAAGCCCAATTACATCTAAGTGGGAGGAAAAGAAGCCGAATACACCAGAAAAGGCCATTCAGAGCAGTTCCTGCTACAAGTCTGTAGTTTGTTCCTGACAATTCATCAACATCCAGATCAGAAACCGCATTAGGTAAGCACCTGCCGTTTGTACGTTTGAAATGCAGATCTTTTCCAAAAATCCCACTTTGCCTGTAGTACTCCCAAACAGCAGCAGGATGCTGGTATCTTCATCAATCACCTTCAATACACTGGAAGCTCCAATTGCTTTGTCACAGATCACTCAGATCAGTCTGCTCTGCCTTATAAACTGGAGAAAGTTCCCTGTGTTTCTGGGTGCAAACTCTTCATAGTGTTACAAAAAAGTCTACTTGAATAATTCCAAAGTAGTTGTCTCCCCGACCCACCCAACCTCCCTCCTTTCAAAAGGTGGTTTGCTTGTTTGTCGCCTGTTCCACTCCTCAAAAGACGTTTCTAATTCATCACACTTTGCTTCACAAAAATTGTTTTTACTTTTTTTTTTTTTTTTTCGGTCCGGTAAGAATTCATTTTCTATTAAAACATGATCTTCCAAAGTAACAATGCACTTACCATATGTTTGATGTAATCTGAGGTAAAATTACATCAACTGGTGCTTTACAGCCAACTAAGGCAGGATACACGCATTCTGTAGGGCAAGGCAGTGATTCCTTTGCCATTTCCGTGATCTTGAATAATACAGAAAAATTATTAAATTAACTATCACACAACTGAATACATGAAAAATAAGAAACATGAACCAAAGCACTTCTTACTAAACACTTCTTTGAGCTCTTAAATTTAGGGTTACGAGATCCTGGGGACAGAAATCCTTTGGTTGGAGTGGTAATATGCTGGATAGAAAAAGAGGAAAAAAATCTCTCAGGATCGTAAGAATTCACTTAATTGTAACTTTCTAGCTACCTAGATCTCAGAGCGTATTTGTCTTCAGCAAGTAACAGAATGAGCGAGACTTAAACAGTTAAAGCTATTTAGTAAAATTACTGATTCTCTACTCTTCGCTGTTACAACTGTTTGCAAGTGACTACGAACGTACACTACAGCTATGTTACTTTGAGAAAAAGACTTATGACATACAGAATACATGTAACAATTTACCTTAGCCTGAATATTAGATAAGATTTTAAGACTTCGTGAAGACGGTGAAGAATGGGATCTAATGACAGGACTTCTCCTATCTATGTCATCTGCTAGTCCTTCTTGATAAATTGGATTTGCAAAAGAGACGCGACGAATCTGTTTTTAGAGAAAAGTCATTTTTATAGTATATACACTCATACCACCACACTCTGGCAAAGGAATTCTGAAGAGACAAAATAACTGTTTGAAATGGATAAAGTCATTCGAGTTCTTGGATGACACTCACGCTTCACCCAAGGACAGAAACTGTGGCTACCTTATTGCTAAAGGAAACATTCAATGCATTTTGTAAAAATGCTTCTCAAAGTCCATTGGTAACATCCTGACTATATATTTAATGGCTTTGCAGTAGCATTTGTTCCACTGCACCACAGGCAGGCACACTAGCCTTTGGTGCTCCATTTTGAAAATTAAACTCCCAAGCCCCCAGTAATGCCAGCCTGTCAGTGTATGTACATTACAGAAATCCACAGGTCTTCATCTTCAGCGTAAGACCATTTACAATGAAAAAATAAAGTCAGTAATTGAACATATTTGGGACACATTACACTACAGACACTGTTGCATATCCCAGTTATGAACAGAATGAATCACATCACAATACCTTATTAGCAGGTGACAGGGAATCGTCATCTTGATTTCTCTTTACTCCTCTCTTTAAAATACTAGTGGATGGAGAAGCTGAAGGAGACCACATGCAGCGTGCCTGCATACCATTAGGGCTTTCATTAACTAAACCAAAGGAATCAAGATCTTCTGGCTTCTGAGGGGAATCCACACTATTATTTTCCACTGCATCTTCGTCGTCTATGGCCACGTTTTCAGGCACTGTAATTTCAGCTTCCATCAATTCCTCTTTCATCTCTTTATCTGGAATAATGCAACTTTCTCCTGCAGTGTTCTCAGCTTTTTCCTCATTGTCCTGATTGCTTTCTAGCTCACTCATCTGTGTCTTCTCAGGTTTGCTAACAACACTCAGTGCCTCAGGAATCTCCTCCATTTGTCCATTTTGACTCTTTTCTTCCTTTTCTATAGCTGCTGTTTTTTCGCTTTGATTCTCTGCAGCCAGACAGCTGTCACCAGGCTCATCTGAAACACACTCGGACACACACTGTTCAGTTCTGTCATTCTGATCAATAGCTTCTTTTATTTCCAGTATGGAATCATTAATTTCCCTTGCTATACATGCTAGATTCTCCTCCCCCACAACAACAGTATTTCTTTGTGGATTATCTTCACATTTTCTCTCGCCTTCCAAGTTGAATGTACCGGACTCCTTAGAAGGAAGCAGTGGTGTGCTCATTGCACAAGGTGCAATGGACAAGCTCTCTTCAAAATTTGAATTACCAGACATCTCTGCTGTATTTACAGCCATCTGAACTGGGGTGGTTTGGGGCTCACTCAGTTCAGGACTGTACTCATTTTTTGATTCAGTGAATGACACTACTTGCTGCTTCGCCTTTCTGTAACAGCAGTCACAGCTCCTTAGTTTTCTCAGCCTTTTGCTTCTCTTGTGCTGACAGTCAGGTATTTGCAAAGAGGAAAGATCATTATCTGAAGCATTTGCTCCTTGTACATATTCAGGCAGAACACTTGAACAACAGTCTTCTATGTTTCTTTGCTTTTCAATGCATTTATTTTCCTCTACTGCTTTCAAAACTTCATTGGATACACACATGCTGATGAAAGATTCTGTCAACACATTGGTCTTGTTCTGTTCCACACTTGTGTTCAGCGTATCAGGAGAAGTCTTTGAGCTGGCAGATCCCCCAGCTTCGCTAGCATCTGCAGGAATTACTTGATTTTTCAGGTCACATGGTTCAGACATCAGTGCTGCATCTGTTCTGACTTCATCGCTTAGCTCACTTTTATTTGTTTCCAACATACTTTTACTTTCATTTTCTTGGGAAGACACCTCAAGGCTATGGCCTCCTGGCTGTAGACCTTTCAATTTACCTTCAAGAGAGTCACTTCTGTTTTTCACTTTTCCAGATTTTTTCTTCTTTATGCTTTCTTCCTTGGTCTCAGCGCCACCAGCCTCTGAGTTTTCTATGCTGGAAAGCAATCCTTGTGAAATTCTTCTTGTGTGGTATCGTGGGCGTTCCTTTTTCTTCTCACCTATTGTATCTGAGCTACAGTCTTGACCTTCCATGTCAGTCTTCAATATATCCTCTGACTTCCTAGCACTTCTGTTCATTTCCTCATCAAGACCCTTTGAAGCAGGAGACTCCTTTGATCCAAGGTCCTCTGCAGCAGTTACCTCAGGTAGGCTGCTTTCTTTTTTATTTGCATTTTCTGTAGTTTTCCCAGAAACTGCTTTCTGCTTTTGGGATACATCCTCTTTAGTCTGTGGCACCTTCTTTGGCAGAGCTTTTTCATCTTCTTTACGTCTGTCTTTTTTTTGGTGGCCATCTTCCTTATCTTGACTACCTGCTGTCACTTCTACAATTTCTGACCGTCGTCTTGAAGAACGCCTTAGTATTTTCTGATTAGGAGACACATGTGGAACCTGATTATCATCATCTGTTACCTGATCAGATGACCCAGTTGTCTCTGGGGGTGTATTTTCTTTAGAATCCACATCTAAAGCCCGAACCCTTTCTATTTCTGCTATCACATCTTCAACTTTTTTAATTTCTGCTTCGGTAGAACTAAGAGCTTGTGACTGAGCAATGAGAACACGTTCTGTGTCTTCCATTGCACAAGATGGTCCAGGACAATTTTCTGTACTGTTGGAAATGAAAGACTCTTGGGCACTTTTCTCTTGTTCTGACCTAGTTAACAACTTGGACTGCTTACTTCCTTGCTGCTCCATTTTACTCTGCCTGCGTGTTAGCCTTCGTATTGCAGTAAATATTTGTTCAGATTGTGAAGAATTTTTATTCTCTTCTCCAGATTTTTCTAGTTTAGTACCAGTCTTGCATATATTTCTATTTTCCTGTTTATCTGGCACAGAAGCACTTCCAGACGTCTCTGATACACTGTTTAATGCTGAAAGGCTAAAGGGTCTGTTCTCTGAACTATCAAATTTCTCCAAAGTAATAAAAGATTGCCGTCTGCTTGCAGGCTGTGGAGTTCCAGAAATTACGTCACTTGAAGTCGAACTGCTACTGGCATTTGACGTGTTTTCATTCCCTACTAAGGACTCCTTTGAAGCCATTTCTACAGTGCTTTTTTCTAATCCTTCTCCAACTGATGGCTCCTCCTGAATCAGTCCAGCTGTATCCCTTTTTGACTCTCCTTCGCTGTTTAAAGTTGAGCTCTTCTCTATGTGAGTAACAGACTTCTTTTTCACCTTCTCAAGAGGATTATCTGATTTGCAGTCCCCCATGATTTCATCTGATTCAGTGATGCAGCCTTCACTCTTTACATTTTCTTCCTGTCCCAAAAATATCAACAGCAAATTCTGTATTTTTGCTATGAATATGACATAAAAACAGTTCTGGTGAAACAGAAAGCAAAACACCCACGAGGATTTTCAAGCCACCCTTCCTTCACATTATCTTACAATGTGCCCTTCAGTAAACAATTTTTTTGTTTGCTTGTTTTTCCACAGAATGGCTGAGGTTGGAAGGGGCCTCTACATATCATCTGGTCCAACCCCCTTGCTCAAGCAGGGCCACCCAGAGCAGGTTGCCCAGGACCATCTCCAGGCAGCTTTTGAAGATCTCCTAGGAGAGAGATCTTCCCGCTCTGGGCAACCTGTGCCAGTGCTCCATCACTCACACAGTGAAAAACTGTTTCTTGATGTTCAGACAGAACCTCCTGTTTCAACATGCGCCCTTTGCCTCTTGTCCTGGCACTGGGCACACTGAAAGGAGTCTGGCTCTGTCCTCTTTGCACCCTCCCCTCTTCAGGTATTTGTGTATGTTGAAGAGATCTCCCCTGAGCCTCCTCTTCTCCAGGCTGAACAGTCTCTCTCTTCCTTGCAGGAGACGTGCTCCAGTCCCTTCATCCTTTTCATGGCCTTCATTGGACTCTCTCCAGTACCTCCATGTCCCTCTTGTACTGGGGGGCCCAGAACTGGACACAGCACTCCAGCTGTGGTCTCACCAGTGCCGAGCAGAGGGAAAAGATCACCTCCCTCAACCTACTGCACTACTTTGCCTAATGCAGCCAAGATTATCATTAGCCTTCTTAGTGGCAAGGGCACACTGCTGACTCAGAGTCACAGAGCGGTTTAGGCTGGAAGGGGCATAAAACCCATCCAGTTCTAACCCCTGCCATGGCAGGGACCCCTCCCACCAGCCAAGCCTGCCCAAAGCCTCATCCAACTTTGAACACCTCCAGGGATGGGGCATCCACAGATCCTCTGGGCAGCCTGTGCCAGTGCCTCACCACCCTCATTGTGAAGAATTTCTTTCTAATATCTAAACTAAAAGAGGCCTGATTTAGATTAAAGCCATTACTCCTTGTCCTGTCACTACAGTCCCTGACACGAAGTCCTCCCCAGCTTTCCTGCAGGTGCCTTTGGGTACTGGAAGGCTGCAGTGAGGTATCCCTGGCACCTTCTCTTCTCCAAGCTCAGTAACCCAAACTCTCAGCCTGTCTTCACGGCAGAGGTGCTCCAGCCCTCTGATCATCCTCGTGGTCTCCTCTGGACCTGCTCTAAGGGGTCCATGTCTTTCTTGTGCTGGGGCCCCCGGGACTGAATGAAGTGCTCCAGGTGGGGCCTTACAAGAGCAGAGCAGGAGATTTATGTTCAACTTGGTGTCCACCAGGATCCCCAGGTCCTTTTCCGCAAAGCTGCTTTTCAGCTGAGCAGCCCCCAGCGCACACTGGCGCCCAGGGTTGTTCCTCCCCAGGATCAGGACTTTGCGTTTCCCCTTGCTGAACTTCATGAGGTTGCTGTCAGCCCATTTCTCCAGCCTGTCCAGGTCCCTCTGGATGGCAGTGTTACCCACTGGTGCATGAGCCACTCCTCCCAGTTTTGTGTCACCTGCAAGCTTACTGAGTGTGTACTCTGTCCCATCATCCAGATCATCAATGAAGATGTTGAATAGGACTGGGTCCAGTGTTGACCCCTGGGGTACTCCACTTGTTACTGGCCTCTGCACAACTGTTCACCACCCTCTGGGCCGGGCCTTTCAGCCAGTTTTTAACCCATCTCACTGTCTGCCCACTCAGCCTGTACATTGACAGGTTGTTTAGGAAGATCCTATGGTGGACAGTGTCAAAGACCAATTTTTAAGCCATTTAATTCCAAAACATGAAAACTTATTTAAGATTTGCAAGAGGTATTGAACCTACCACTAAAACAGTTTTTATGAAAAATCTGCTGTGTTTTACTTACTGTCTGTTTGGCACAACAGTCAGTCAAGCCAGCTGTTCAGCCAACTCCTCTCCAGAAGTGATTGCATTTATACTTAGGATTTACAGTTAAATGCTTTTTTCCTCCCGAAATCTACTATTTAACACCCCCCTCATGCCCTTGCTGCTTCAGTCAATAGCAGTTCAGAGTATGGAAACATAGCTAAGCTGTTTAAAAGCATGCTCACTAAAGCAATATAGATATCAACAATAAGACTTAAAAGTGAAAAGAGTTACAGAAAAACATGATGCATACAAAATACATCTGCTGGAAAAAAAGGCGTTGTGGAAAAAGTCAACAAGTGTTATGATTCCTAGCATAAAGCTAGGCTATTAAGCAATTTGTAGAATAGCACCACAGTAAGTCACAGTAACTCTATGCTGCAGCTTCCTCCCCCCACCAAATAAAGTATTAGTCAGTGGTAGCATATACAGATGACTGACCTGTAAGTCCCTATGATACCTGTAGCTGTGTAACAAGACAATTTAAATGCATCCTTGTTAAAACTGATATAAATCCTCGTATTTTGAAATTAAATTCAAATGTTTAACGACTGGCCACTTCTAGCGTAAGTTATGTAAAAGTAGGATACAGCATGAAAAACACTGCAATGAGTATCAAATTAAAACCTACTGAGGAGAATGAAACACAGATCATAAGAGCTATCAGTGTATTCCACAGTTGTGTAGCCTATGTCAGTATTAGGCAGAAATGGAAACAAACAGAGCAAGCCCAAGAAAAACAAGATATTCTTGAGTCTTACAGGTTAAATCAACACGGAGAAAGAAAGATTCCTATGAGCAGATATATTGAAGTATGGTT
The DNA here is from genome assembly GCA_013399475.1 of Chauna torquata. NCBI lineage: Eukaryota > Metazoa > Chordata > Aves > Anseriformes > Anhimidae > Chauna > Chauna torquata. The sequence goes on along the minus strand of VXAL01005366.1, from coordinate 191,778 downwards.
TTTTTGCTTGAATAGTTTCCAAAGCAATCTAAAAACCACTTATTTATCATAGACAGTAATCAAGGAGTTTTGCCATCAACACTGAGAGCTACTAATATGAAGAAAAGATTACTGATATGGTTATAATTCTGGTATCTTAACTACCATTAGACAATGAGAAATTACCTGAGATTTGTTTTTAGTATCTTCTTTTGCATTTTCTATTAAAGATGACTTTTCCCTAAAATAAAAGTTAATTAAATTAGAAGTGCTGAAAAAAAAAGTGGGGGGGGGAAACCACCTTTAACATATACACTGGCCATCTTTACTTACAAAGAATCTTCCTGGCTCTGAGTATACTGAGAAAATAAGGTAGTATCTTGTGATGTGTCTAAGTTGTTGTACATAGCAGGAATACCAATTCTGAAACAAAACCAGAAATGGGTAAGTTGCAATAGTAAGAAGAAGAAAGACGTTTTGATGAGATTGGGTAGTACAATGCATTCATTTATCCCAATGCAGCAAATTCTTTATGACGTGGACTGAACTTCCAAACTCTTAAGGCTACTCAAATAATAACATGCATCAAAGTATGGACCACTGTAAAAACAGAAACAAAAACAAAAAAAAGCAGCAAAGCAGTGTGCACAAAGTATCAGGAGACTGTGACAACACACTTCACTCTGCATTCTGGAAGAGAAAAGATATAGTATTGCTATCTGCTGCTCCAACCTCACAGTCCAACTGGCAAAAGAAACTGGAAAGTGGATGCAGATCATTGTTTACCTCCTTATTTGTAGGCTATTTTCAGCTGCATCAAATCTTTTAATTTCAACCATGCAGGGGGGGTCAGATAAAGATCTGTGGTTGGGATCCCATTGTGCAAAGAATTCGACACATGCTGACTACATAATCCAACTGTGTTCCTGTAAAGCACTATTGTACACAAATTTTGCTTGCACTCTTTTTGTGAACATCTGCCTGAATACGGAAGATACTCTAGTATTATTTTCTTGCACAAAAAAAGGATTTTTCTAAGATTTCCTTTTAATTAAGACGAGTTTTGGAAATATTCTGATTTCTGATATGCTGCTGACATAAGACTTCTCTTTCAAAGTCAGAGTTTTTCCATCAGATCAGGAAAGAAAACCCTTAATTCTCATGGCTTAAGAAAAATGCCAGCTTCTATTTCATGCTGCAAACAAGAGTCATTACACAAAAATATGAACTCCAAGTATCAAACTCCAAACAGGTAACAGAGTATATTTAATGAGAGTAGGAATTGCAGATCAGAGAATAATTTGATCGCTTTAAGACAGCAAAGCAGGGAATTTTGTTAGCTTTAGACATTTTAATTTGTATGGAAGAGTGGGACATAGTTACACTCAGTAATTTGAGATACTGAAGTTATGTCAATTTGACATACTCAAAGTGACATTTCGCTTTAAGTTTAAAAAAAAGAATGAATCACAAACCTCTTCGACCTAAATACTTCTTTCTGATGTTCTGTCAATACTCTTGCTTTTGTTTCTGGAGGAATAAACACAAAATCAACAGATTTCTCTTCTTCCAAAAGTATCTCACTTTTTGTCTTCGAAGATGAAAACTCTAGTTTCAACTACAGAAAGGAAAAAAGCTGTATTAGAAACAAAACAGTGGCATTGAAAATGCTGTCATAGTTCAAGTACAGATATCCTATATGGAACAGTTTTCAGATAGCCACAGTTCTTTCAGCATATTGATCAGCACAAATCCCTCCGTAGGTGGTGATTTTCTTCACCAGTGATTTTTTTTTTCTTCCAACACTACCACCTATGAGAGATTCTACAACCCTTCCCCTGTGCCCTTATGTAAGCTTCTGCACTTCCTTTAGTGTATTGAAGTTCAAAGCCTGTAACAAGTGAGGGTGTCTCAATAGTTATGAGGACTATCATTTACTGATGCTTACTTAATCAGTGGTTTCTTAAGAATATGATACTCTGGATCCCATTGAAAGAACTGCTTGGTATCACTGAAGAATGACAAAAACAAGTTAAGTTCCACTGCACCATCCCAGCTGGGCAGCTTAAGTACCAGCATCCTGTACTTGCTATCTCAAACACATGCAAAGGACAGAAAAACGCTAGTATCCTTCCTTGTTCTCAGACAGATTTATCCATTTCAACAGCCACCAACTCCAGATTTAGGAGGCAATGCAGGGGCTCTGACTGTTTGAGCACGATCCCTCCCACCTTAAGCAGAAGCTGTTTTGTTGCTAAATACATGGGGTAAGCAGAAGGATCAGTTAAATCACAGTGGTGCTATGCATGGCTATAAAGTTGCTTGAACAGCTCGTTTCCTCTGCATCAGCATCATGCAAAGGTGAATACCAATGTTCACACTGCAGAAAGTACAGAGCGTCACATCTGCTTAACCTCCAGAAGGGAAATATTCAGTAGTAGTTGAATGCTGATGTACTGACTTCCAAAAAATTCCATTACAGAGAAGCATCATCAAGACAGTTGGGTGCACTGTAAGGTCAATACTGCCAAAAGTCACAAGACCAATCACAACTGACTTCTCTCTACAGCACCGAAAATCTTTGGGGGAATGCGGAGAAGATGGTCCTCCTACTATCTGCTCAGGGTTTGCAGTCACTTTGTGATTCTTGCGCAGAAGTATCCACTATCAATAGCAAGGAAACAAGTGAAAACTTGCAAGGGATGTGCTTCAATCCCAAAAGAAATGGCAGGATATATGCCCCGTTATGAGACCATGTCAGAACTCAAGCCGTGACTAACCACCTTATTTTGCAGCACAGGATTTAAGGAACATCTCAATGAAAGGTATAACAAACGGAACAGACAAAGAATTACTTTACAAAAACCATGGTCTGAAAACTTTAGTTCCAGATTCAAGAAAAGTAACAGTTACAAGCTTGCCAGCTTCCCTCTTATAACAGATGTTCTGCCCTTCACTCCCTAGTGAAGGTGATGGATTCACAGACCCATCAAGGAGCCTTCCATGATCCCTCCTTAAAACTCAGCCATCTGTAAACTTCTCAGAGAATATGAACACAAATTTAACTACATGCACTATACAGCTAAGTTTGAAAAAAAAATATTTTGGCATCAAACAATTCATTAATTTTAGCTCAGAATTTACACCAGTGTGTTCTGCTACAGAACATAACGGATTTCATTGCCACCCCTGCCTATGAACACCTTACCTTTGCAGATGTTACTTGTACATTATTGGAGTTGTCTTTTACTTCGCTTTTTAGTTCACTTGTCTGAGCTAATATGGAGTCTCGTTTCTGACCCAGATTTACTTCCATCCCACTCATCTTTGCATCCCACTGTGAATTTTCCATCTATTCAAGGAAAAACCACAGTCAATACACATTGTATGAAGAAACTCCAAGCTCACAAATCCACCCTGAGACATATTAATTTCTAATTCATTTTTTGAACAAGCTCATAGAATCCCAAATTTAAAATGCACGAACTGTTAAGAGCCAGCTCAATCTTTTGACAGTGCTTATCCAGCACGGTTTATCATTCCAGACATGAAGTAAATGCAAGACAATCACACTAAAAATCAAAATCAACCTTTGCACTCCCAGGAAGTTATATACAATGACTCACACACTGGGGTCAACAAAATATTTACCTCATCAGAGAATGGGCAGCTATGCTCTTCAGCTACCTCCACACTTTCAAAACCAGGCAGTAAGAGCGGAATTTTCTGTTTGGCTTGGCTTAACACAGATCTGCTCAACAAAAAAATTTTAGCCTTGTGAGGGGAGAAAGAGTATGTAACAAGACCAGCAGATACCCCAGCTCTCACAAGAGGCAGAATATAGACAGTAACCAGAACAATGCTAATTCCTTTGTACATAACCTGAGATCTCTTCCTTGAAAGCATTACAGTCATATAAACCTATACACAGATTTCTGGCTTATTTCTTGAACATTCTTCTAAGCTTTCTAGAAGAAAACTACGTATTTACGTCACCCTGCATAACTAAACAGCATACTAGCAATGTTTGTCTTTCCACAATCACGTACTTCACTAAGTCTAGCTCTTACAATCAGAGAGAGGACCTGCTTAAAGCTGCACTGACCTTATTTATATTTTGTTCCAGTCCAAGCCACACACAATATACAAAAAAACGTATCTTACTTTAATTCTTCAGGGTATGTCAATGATGTAGTCTTAGCAAATGTTGCATTCCAGAAGTGAGCACACTGTTTGCGTATCTGTTTGCTCTTATGCTGAAATATTACACAGAGCAATGGAGAAAGCTGCTCTAGAAGTTCACTATCATAAGAGCCAGTGCAGTGAGACTGTAAACACAGGATAATCTCGGCCAGTAGTTTTTCAAGCTGAGGAGGGAAGAAGAATTTTTTTTTTATATTTCATTCAAGAGATACACATTCACTAAGGTGTGTTTTTTTTGTTTTTTGTTTTTTTTAAAAAAACAGATAACATCATTATCCCATAGGATAGTATGGCCTGAATAAACAAGTTTAAATACCACACACCACAGAGCAAGTCTCACTAATAGCTAAGCTTACGTGCCCTCGTCTCAGTTATCTTTTTTGTTAAAAATAGTTTTAAAATGAAATCTCTATCTTCGCTACAATTGTTTATAATACAGGATGAACAGCAAAAAACTCTACAATGTCATACATCTTCCCAACCTCTAGCTATTTCTCCAGCAAATTTACCTTGTTGTTAAGATTACTGTATGCTTTAGGTACATCAGCAAGCCTGCCAAAACAAACAAAGAAGTTATGAAATATTTTGCTCTCATTTATCCCAAGTATAAGAATTAAATACTAGCACACTTTCAAGCACTGCACACTGGCTTTACTATACAACTTAATGAAATAGTGTTGTGAAACAAGCCTCCCACTGCACAATTTAAGCTTTCTGACCTAAGTAGCTTCAGGCTAGCTTATCCTTGAACTTCCACTGATATTTCTACTCCCTTTTAATGAGTAACTAAGAAAGACGATGCTTGAACAAAGGCAGATGAGATGTGAGATGGAGAGGTGGTGTTCAGTTCAACCTTACACAGGAACTAGTGGACTCTTGCCTCTGAGACAGGGACTCAAATATTAGATTATAATGGAAACACTCCTGCTTCAAATTTCAGTAAAAGCGACAAGAAAACATTTACAGGCTGACTGGCAGCATGCTACCCTATCCTCCCTTCTCCGAAGACACTGGAAGTTGTATTCCAACTTTTTCCTTACACTGAGCGAAGTCTACATGTCTTGCATCATCAGCATATCAGAAACAAGCCTCTGCCAGCCTCCTCCCACCACTGCCTTCATAAATCCCATCATGTCCTGGAAAGAAAAGCCTCCAACAATTTAAAAAAAAAAAAAAGCAAGAAAAAGCACATGGCAGCAAACAAGTATTTCTCAGTACTTTCCTCTGCTTAGAGGGTTACAGATTTTAGTGCACTTCAATTAATTACGATTTCTTCCACCTCCCCAAAAGTTACCCACTTTCTGCCCATTAGGAAATGGAAGTACACTTAAATATCATCACGGCATTGAAATTAAATGGCAGATGGAAGCCAAACACTTTAATATTGAAGAAATTACATTACATTATTACATTTACTCCAAAGAGACAACACTGAAATATTAAGCTTTCAAAAGTCCTACAGGTTTCCTCTCACGTATAAATACGTAAGTTAGGTTTTATTTCTAAAGAAAAGTCTTACAATGGAGACTGCTACTCACGTGCGTGTTTTTGGAATCCCCAGAAAGGGCTGCGGTGCAGGCTCCACGGTAACGCACCAGTGAGAACCGAGAACCATGTGTGCTGACTGCTGCAATGTGCCACTCAGGACATTTCTGGCAGCCACCTTAGCTCAGGTACTACCACACATTCGAGTCCCAGCACCCCAGTTTAGACACAGCAATTACAGAAAACAATTTCTCAGTGATTATCTTAGAGATCCACTCTTTTCACAGTGCCTGGGAGCACCACAAGAGTATTACCTACCAGCTAGGCTGAACCTAGTAAAATAGCTGGTGCCCTTAAAGTCGAGAGACTTCACAGAAGTTGAAGATTCTTATCGTCCTAGCACCAGTGCTTTGAAAAACCCTAAGCTACATTTAAACACGCTGAGTACTATAGACTACACAAAATTTCATTAATACGCAGCAATACAGTGAATCCAGTTTTCCAACCACTCTTAAAATACTCACTTTGCTTTTTCATAAAACACTGCCAGTGGTTTTGAAAAAATTGCAAACATAGTCCCAATCACTGAAGGCAATGAAACGTGGCTGATGATGTTGTGAAGAATAGCAATAATTGAAGGACCAACAGAGACCAATGTTTCTGAACAGATTTCTTTGGAACTGAACACATGGAAAGAGTTTAGTAACGTCACCAGGAGTTTAAATAGAGAGGAAAGCTTTCCAAGGGGCTCCCTTTTCTTCTTAGACCAATCTGTAGGTGTCTGTGGAGCTAACATTAAAAAAAAAGAAAAAATATTTTTCCCTATATAACCAACACACATTACAACAAAATGCATTCAAAGTTTCTTTCTACATGGGAAACAGAACTTTGATTCCCAAACCATATCGACATACAACTAGTTTAAAACCAGACCTAACAGAAGACATACTTTTTAAATGCATAGCTTTACCAAACCACTACATATACAGTTCCTATTCCTTTTATTCATATTTATGGCTGGTCACACAAGCATCTATAATGCCTACTTGCAAAAGACCGCAACCATGCTAGAGATATTAGCTGATAGGCATAAATTCTGGAACAGGTGAGGGGGAGGGGAAGTATCAAGTTTCATCAGAGTGAAGTTTCCATCATGTTTTCTTCATTAACACTTCCCATTAAAGCACTTCATTCTTTCAGCAGTCCAACTCAACATCTTACTACCACAACAAATTCAGCTGGGGCAGAGAACTTATAAAAAACACTGAGTTTTTTACTGAATTAAGTTATTTTGAAAGAAGGAATCAGTTCTTCAGCTTTAGTAGTTGTAAATGGGAGCAGGAAACAAAGAATATTTTGCATACAAAGATCTTTTGTATTCTTTTAAAACTACACCTATCATAATGCAAAGCAGCTTCACAAGCAGTAGCCTTTTAACTGGTACACTAACAGCTTAACATCAATTTCAGACAGGTGTTTATTATATAATTAGAGTATGGATTATGAACAGGTATTATAGCTTCAGATTATGGTCGAACAAAGCAAAAGCACATTTCACCTGCAAAAATGAAATTACAGCTGAAATATCAAATGTAACTACAGACAGCGCTGTGTTCTACAGTGAGCTGAAAAGGAATGTAGCCTTAACGCTTACCTGAATTTCAAAGGTTTTTTTGTCAAGCTACTACTTAGTAACTACTCAACTGCTCAACAACTAGAAGAGCTCTGACACTTAAATACATACTGGATGATGTTTTGAGTTCCTTTAAATTTTTTTTTTCCCTCAATCCCTTCAGTGCTTAGCTAATATGTGTAACGTATATAGACTACTGGTATTCTACAGTCATCACTTCTGCATCTATAGTAACTCTAATTTTTAACCAAGCCTGAAAGAAAGACACAGATAACCCCAATATTCAAGTATTTTCTTACATCTGTTTTTTGGCTGATATTTAATACCATATGGTGCAAAGTTGATGCAGTCAACCATAACTGATACAATATGGGTGAGGCCATCCATCATTGAAGATATCTGAGGAGGAAACAGAAGTCATCAGCAAAGCCCGGAAGAGCTACGATGACAGAAAAACTGTTGGCCATTCAGCACAGCAATGCTAAACAGCTCTTGAAGTGGGGATGACATTTTTGTGCATTGTCAGGTGAGACTAAGATAAGTTTACAAGCAAGCTGAAGATTCAGTCCTCCCACTCTGTACAAATGACACATAAGCATATGTATAATCTAAGGACGCAAACCAGTAACAGACAGCTGTAAAGTGTTAGATTTAAGAATATACATCAAAAATATTAAGGTTCAAAGTACCAGCTGTCAAGCACACATTGAGAGTTGGTAACATGTTTTTCTAAAGTTCACTTACTATACTAAATCTGATTTTCAGAAAAATCAGTGTAAACATACCAGCAAGATTTTCATTAACAGAACTATGTTCAGGAAGCATGATTATTAATACATACAAAAGAGATTGATGTCAAGCATTTTTTGTTTTTTTTTGTTTTTTTTTTTTTTTCCAATCCATCACAAACTCTTCTAAACAATAAAACAACACTTGCTTGTAAAAGAAACATTGATGACATGTACTGATACAAACTATTTTTTTGGCCCAACTTCCATACTTAAACTCTAAGTTAAGTTTGGCTTAATGAATCATTACCAATTTTTGAAAATGGAAGTTTATCATCAGGATGCAGCAGCAGCAAAAGAAAGTTACAATGATATAATCTCCAAATTGTATATTTTCAAATTCCATTTTTTTCTCTCATCTACTTCTTGTTTATTCCTTTTACAGTATTTTTTTTTCCTGGAATATTTTCAACTTCGAAGCACGAAGGACTTCACATTCCAAAGTTAATATCCACTGACACCTATAGACACTCAGCTTCCCCACGTGACATTGGCTTGCAAACAGGCAAGAGAGACAACGTAAAGGCTTCCTCTTTCATAATCTTTACTGGTAAAGTCTAAGTTTTAGTGTGCAAGGTTGACAGTACCAGGCATAGAGCAAATTACGCCCTCTGAATGCTACACTGCTGCTCCATCCTCCTTGCTAATCAAAATGCCTCTGCTGGTGGTACTTGTTAATTCAACCTGAAGTTACTTCATATATACAAAATTTCAACTGGCCAAATTGTAATTACATGATGTTGAGGACATTCACCAAACCAGTATTACTTAAGTATTTAGAGGACAAATCCAAACATTACTTATTTTAATATTCAAGCATTATAATTACTTTTACTTTTTTTTTTTCCAATCCACTTCTAACTCCAACTCTCATTAGTAAAAAGAATTTTGTTACAGCTTTAAGTCTCACCCCAAACACTTTAAATTATACAAAATACTACATTACAGTTTACAATAGGTTCTTGCACATGTATCTAAATGTCTGCTAAAGTATTTATATAGTTCAATATCACTGGTTTATACTCACTACTGGAGTTTCACCTTCTAGCCCAGATATTATTTTGGCACAAAGTTCTTCACAGCATAGGTTTTCTTCTGCTGTTGCAACTAAAGCAGCACAGCGAGCAAATGCTCTATACAGGTCTGACCAAGTGCGCAACAAGGATTTCATAGTTGGCTTTAACGACAGAAAGAAAAAGTTTATAAATATCAATGTCTGTGCACAGAGATAAAAACTTGTTTTCTTCTTCTGTCAAAACCTATGCAACTCAAGAATTCCAACCTTGGAGTAGTAGTCTAATGTATATACGCATATTGGTAAAAGAAACTCTACTCTGAGATTATTAGATAGCACTTCATAGTTTTCATAAAACCTACATTGTTTCTAATCAGCATTACGTATCAACTGTTACCTGTGGAAACTCCTGAACAGGGAAGATATGGGATACCGGTAGCAACAATGCACTATAAACAGCATTGAAGTTGTGTTCCAGTGCGTCACCCTGATTTACTTCATTAGTCTGCAGTGAGAAAACACTTTACTGGTTAAGTGAACTGCTAAATTTAGATGACAAATAAGGCTGTTTTAAATGCATTTATTTTGTACTTAAAATTTGCACCAGCTAAATTGCCAACAGTGTTTTGAAGTTAGCTATTTCTCCATTCTTTGGGAGTTCATGCTTATCTTACTGTTTAAGCAGATAAAAAGAACTAATTCCTTAATAATCCTAAATATTAATATTTAGGAATATTAATAATCCTAATTCCTAAATAATCCCTTAATCCAAGGACTGAAAAGTTGTTTTTTTAATACTTATTTCAGTTGCAGTAAGTGATGCTAGCAACATACAAAAACCAGCTAAAAATAGATCACTTGAGATATTCTAAGGTTTTTACCTCTCATGACTACATGATTAGTTCAACAATTCCTATACTAGTCAATGTACTTCTAGTAAGTAATCTGCAGAACCTGTTGAATATTACAGTTTATGTCACTGCAAGTGGTCATACTAATGGTGTACACAATCCAGTTTCGTAAATGCTATCATGTCTTACATAATTTTACCATCAAGACACGCAATCCCTAAAAATACATTAAGATAAAAGATCAGCACTGAATTTTTTTTGGGGGGGGGCGGCAGGGAGAACAAAAAAGTAACTATACCCGATTAATCCATTCAGTTAGCGGGTTAACAACAATACTCCACATTCTCCAAAGATGCTCCTTATCTTCCACCTGCTTTGCATTCTTATTAATAATGCATAACACAGATTCACTGAAAGCCAGCGGAGATGTAGGCCCAGATAAAACGTAACACACAAGAGTTTCTAGGATTACAAAGAATCTAGGGAAGAAAAGTTGAATAGGTAAGAGACACTTCAGCTGAAGATAGGAAAAACAACTTCTATATAGTCTTAAACTAGAGGGAGCTTGTTATTTAAAACAAACAGAAAACCCACAAGAAGCAACAACACATACCTCTCATCTGTTACACACCATTCCAAGAGGTTATTATGGAAAGGCAGCTGAACTAAGAACAAAGCTGGTGTTCCCTTGTAAGAGAAATTCAAGAGGTCAAAGAAATATATACACTGATCAAATGAAATAGTTGCCTCACTTAAATGTGTATACATCTTCAATTTTTAACTGGAAGCCAGAAATTTACAATTATTAGAATTGACGATTTCTGACAACTTGTAATGCTTCAAAGTAAAAAAAAGGCAAAAGCTAGAGAACCTCTGCTAGATGCTGGTACTTTCCAGAACAGCAAGTATACTATAGTTGAAGTAAAACAAAACACCTTTAAAAGGCTGCAGGTTTTATAGTACTTGATCACTCTTTCCCTGGTATTACATACACAATACAATAAGGTAGGTGTAACATAACACAAACTGCACATTATGAGACCTGAAAAATGATGGAACAACCTGTGATTTACTTTCTTCAGTTTCACAGTAAGACATGTTTTGGACAACCACCATTAAAATCTATTATTTCAACTTTGCTAACGTTAAAGCATTTAGAAAAATGCATTTAATACCTGCCAATTAAAGCTTCAACCACCTTAATAAAGTTTGACTGTATTAACTAAGTCAGGAAAAAACCCAAATCCAAATAAAACAGGAAAAAAGAGTTGGGAGAAACTGTTAGACCCTTAAGCCAGTTTTGGTAGGCAAAGTTTTATACTATTCCCTTGAGGCATTCACTTACCCTATTACACTTAAGTCTTCTCACAGATATTTATCTGCTTTTAAAAAGCCTACAGATAAGTCTCCTGCGCTCCCTGGCTAACAATGTAAACATTTAGAGCTCTCTAGTCTGTGAAAGTAGCTACCCCAACTGCTGCAAACTAAACAAGTTGTCTCCTATCTACTAGCACATGTAGGAGAAGAATTGCTCATCATTCAATTTTAAAAGTCTCTGAAAAGCCTTTTAAACTTTTAACAAATCTAACTGGTAGCATGCTCCCACTCAGTCTGTTCCACTCCAAACAAAACAGAAAAAGAAAATCTAACCAGCCTTTTCTCTAGGGTGGTTTGTTGTTGTTGTTTTTTAAGATTGCTATCATCTACTTCTCCCTTCTAATGCACTACACAGAACTCAGTATAGCTGAAGCTCATTAGGACCAAAGTAGAACAAGTAGTTTTCACTACCGCTAAATACCACCACTTTTCTTGTAGTAGACTATGACTGATATCTTCAAGCTTTAGTTTACTATGACTTCTGACCTTCTTCTGAAATAATGCTGTCTAGCATAACATTCTCTGCTTTGCTGCTATGCATTTAATTATTCCTGATGAGTAACACTTTCTACTTTTAAGTACTTTGTTTTATTGATTTCAGTATACTTCCCCAAAACACCAGCTACCAGCTTTCAGTACAATCAATTAAGTGTATGCAGTCTCCTTGCAAACTACTGTGTAGTAAATGATGACCTGAACACATGAAATCCTGTTTCATAATCACAGTACTTTCAGCATATCTCTTTTTAGCTATACACAGTTAAACTACTCATCAGAAGGGAGGGCCAGAAACAAAGTCAGCTTTCTGCAATACAGAATATGAACATAGTTTCCTAAAAAAAGCTGGATCTCATGACTTATGAAGTGCTCTGTACATTTGTGCGTACATGATATGCTAATGTGTTTAAGCGTAAAGAAAGATGAAGTTCTGGAATGAAGTCAGACTTACATTTAAAAGATCCATATCAGCAACCTGATAAGCTGGTGATCCCAATACTTTTGGGGGTAACTCCTTAACAGTAATATCAATGAGGGACTAAGGAGGGGAAAAGAAGAAAACAACGTATGTAATTTTTTTTTTTTTTAAACTCATGGCGATCCTAGTATTTTATGTAACATCACAAATAAAAGCAAAATTGTAACAATTGCTTTCCTTTAGTAAAAAGGAATAAAAAAATCAACTGTGAAAGTGGCTGTCCTTTAAAGCAGAATGTTCTGGTAGGAGAACCATATACCCACAGTCAACACTGCTAATAAATCTGAAAAACATTTTTAAAGAAAGAAACCCTTAAGCAACACTGTGCCGTCTGATTAGAATTGCACACCTTACAGTTCATACCAAACATATCGGTCCTTTAAAGACCAGTCTGATAAATTAGATGCAAAAGACTGCTACCGATCAGAATCCAGAAAATCAAAAAAGATTTAAAAAAAACACACAACAAAACCACACCCACTCAACTTACCAGTATTTTCTGCACAGGAAGAGAATTTGATCTAACAGTGTTTTTTAAGGCCTGGAGCAACATAGTCAGTACTTCTGACCCTTGCTTTTCTTTCTTATTACCTAGAATAAGGTATATTTAGTTACAGCAGAACAAAGTAATGGTCAGTGACCATTACTTAAAATTTAATTAAATATAAGGTACTGTAGGATCATAAAAAAACCTGTGTATAAACAAATACCAAATACTTTATCAAATCAGATACCAACTCTTTTTGAAGAGCAGTGTAACTGAAACTGAACAGTTTAAATTAAAAAAATCTGTAAATTCTCTAAGTAAAATAGAAACACCTTCCTGTTATTAACACTCAACATTGACATATAAAAAAAAGGCTGTGAAGTTTTGCAAGCATCCAAGTAATACACATCATTTCTGTTATGCTTTTCAGTTATATCATTCAATATAAAAGGCTTCATTAAGACTTTTTTTTTTTTTTAAAATAAGAACAAACTTACATCTACATATCTGGAAAGAGACTATGCTTTGCTACAACATAAAATTTGACTTGGTGAAAAAAATGTTAGCCATAGTCACATAACAAAGAATTTACACTACTTTGAGTAACACACTAAATATCTAGCAGTTTTTCTTAATACCAATCACATGCCAAGTCTTTATTTTTGGAAATGGAAAGATCTCTTCAGCAATAGAAGCAGTTCAAGTGCTTCTGTGTCTTATTGCTAAAGGCAACACAGCTGCAGTCATACGCTACCGGTGCCTTCCTTGACAAGCCTCAATGGAATAAATCAGTATGATTTTGTATTTGTAGCACACAGATGAAAAAGATCAGCTGTTTCTCCAAACACTGATGATGATGCCTAAAAACAGGTTTTACTAGCAATGAAGCAAATACTTCTTAAGACCTACTCCTAATAAAAAAAAAACCCAACCCCACAACCACTAACTCGTCAGCTAGCACAAAAAAAAATATATACTTTTACCTGATTCAATAGCTGTTTTTACATATCTGTTTATGTCCTTCCATATAAAATTCAGCATAGAATCTACAAGATAACACAATATTTCTATTCACTTTACAATAAAAACATTAAAAAAAGTTTAAATACAAACTGTGTTAAACAACAGATATCAGCACAAGCAGAAACTGGCATAAGCTTTTTGACCAAGTTCTATTTAAGTAATGTCAAGAGTTGACTGTTACAGAAAGCAGCTATTTTTTCCTTATGTTTTTCCTCCCCCATATTATTTTTCAGAAAACAAATCAAATTTCTCCACTAAATTCTTACCAGGAACTTCTTTTCCAACTGCAATAAATCCATCCTGAACTGCGTTTATAAGTGTGGTTGCATGCTTGCAAAAAAAAGACGGGCTACTGATCAGTGGGTACTGGAGAGGCTCTAGGAGAAGAACAAAGCCCGTTCTGTAAAATCTGTTATTTTGCAGTCTATTTTTAAAAACAGCCTTACAAAGACAGCAGGAATGTGTATACTTACAGCATTCACAATTAAAACAACTCCCAATATTAAAGATGACAACTAACAGTTTTAAAGATGTCCAGTAGCATGAAATGCTTTAAATCTTTAAATCCAACAAACATGGTTAGTTTCAGATTATGTTAAACTACTTTGAAAAAACATAAAACTCATATACCTAAACTAAGTACAAGTTTGTTTTGCTTTGCAAAATCCAAAACTTCTGGTCCCATCAAGAAGTGAAGCAGCATTTCAATTCCCAGAAGCTGAATAGAAGGAATCACCACCACTCCTGCAGTACTAGAATTCAAGTTCATCCTTGGTGTGACTGGACTTGCAAATGGATAAGGACCTGAGCAGGGGGGAGAAAAAAAATTTTTTACCTCTTATTTCACCTACAGTAAGTGAGAGGAAACATCCAACAGACCAAAATCCCACATCTAACATGAAAAGAACAAGTCCTAGAACACTGTTGGCTAAAAGGGACCTTTAACGGTCAGACATCAAGTACACGCTCCTACTCAAAATAAGGTTTAACATCACAGGTTTAACCATGTATTTTGAAAGTACGCGTCTTCCAAGAACTGCATCAAAGTCTCAGACACCAAACTATTTTGGCAACAAAAGCTGCCATGGAAGTTGCAGTTATTGAACAAGTTATATGCTATGCTATATACACACCTAGGACACTTGCACAATGAACCTGAGGCTTCTAATTATGGCAGTCTAGAATTCCATAAGCTGAGAATGCTAGGCTTTCCATGCAGAAAAGGAGAGGCAGTTCCTCATCTCAGGTACTTGGACGTAAAGCCCAAGTTAGTACAATTTCACATGTAGTTCAAGTACCAAACTATTGATGTATTATGATCACTGCATTGCTATCAGGCAGAAACTAAACATGCTACAGAACTGAGAATGGTATAGGTAGAGAAAGCACATATATCAACATAGAAAAAACTAAGTTTCAAGTCAAAGTTTCCTTGCAAAAGTGACCACAAATTAGGGCATTAAAGACTGGCTCTCAGCACAATTTGATTAGCGTGATTTTGTAAACGTGAGATACTGACTACAGTCTCAATTTAACCAATGTAAATCACCACCTCTAAGTTTTCTGCATGTTCATCTGAGAAATTAATGTTTTCAATAATAATGTTACAAATGAAAAATCAAACATGTTACACAAAACACTTTAGTTCCTGCATCTACAATATGGGTGGGAATAGGCTTGTATTTTAATACCTGATTTCTGTGTAGGGTTTGCCAAAGCTAAATTTTGGTTGGTTGGTACACGTGAGGGAGTTCCTTGCAATGCAGCAGAAGAATCTAGACTTAAAGTACTCTGGATTAATGGTACACAAACCTGCAAAAGACACCAATCTCAATGAAAATAAGTATGACGCAAACAAGTCATAAGCCACAGAGAACCATGTATTTTAAATACCACAGACTGTACTACTGTTCACAGCATCAATTTTTCAGAGCTTCTCGGTCCTCTTAATGGTATTTCTAGAACACTGTATAAAACATGTATACTGATACACAAATTTGAAGTGGCTACATAAAACAAAAACTCATGTTAGAAGTAATCCAGCTGTACTCTATTTAAAAAGGTAGATTATTTTTTTCTTTACTCCCATCTGGAAGTTTCATTTAACAAAATTCAGAAGCCTAACAGAAACATTTTGTTCATTCCAGTTACAATGTGAGTGGTAATGAAACACCTAGATCATTTTTCTATGATCTTCCTCAATATTTTGTGATCTTTTCATTATGTTTT